>CAJQZJ010031868.1:4029674-4082978 GCA_907164525.1 Lophiomys imhausi
TTCCCCGCGTTCAGAATGCGTCAGTGTAGGTCGCCGCCATCTTCGCTTGCCGAAAAACTGAGTCTTCTGAAGATACTCTTAAAAGTGTGTTGCAAGTTGGTATGAATGTTGAGTCAGATATAGACCTTTAAACTCATGGAGATGTTTAGATAGTAGAATGTTAAAGTCAGGGGCCAAATATGTATAAACTGCACATTGGGAAGGTACACTGGGCCATTTAACTCTCATAAATGTGGCATATTTATATCTGTTGTTTTGTATAATACTTACTGTTATAAGAGAAGGAACCATCTGTTGGACTGAAAGGGGAAACTTCTGGGGAGAAGAGGGTGGAAGGGCGGGATTGGAAGGGGGAATAGGGAGGGGTTTGTGACTGAGATGTAACTTGAAGAAAAAAAAATAAAGTATTTAAAAAAAAAAAAGAAATGCATTCACTATGTGTGATAGTCCAAGCCTTTAAGTCCAGCACTCTAGAGAGCGAGGCAGGCAGATTTCTGTGGTCTAGGTCAGCACGATCTACATAGAAGTCAGACAGTAAACATCTCTCAAAACAACCAATAATTTTTTATATATTCCCCCACATTTCCTAGATTTGCTCCTGTATTACATATGACATTTTCTTAATATTACCCATTGGTGCATTCTATTTTTTTTTTCCTAAAGGATATTCTTTCAGAATATGGAGTTTTCAGAGTCTATTTGATAATATCAGGAGGAACATGTTCTACAATTTACTAAAATCATGTATCTAGCTAGTATATTCAGCCTATGAAATAGTAATAACAATGTTGGCTGTCAGATTATGAGAGCTAATCAGAAAGAATTATGGTAAATCCAGGGCTGAGAGAGGAAAGTGGACATGACTCCCCATCCCTAACCCAGAAGCTAACTCTAAATGACATCTACTTGCAAAGGAAAAATATTTCTCTGATGGAGTCTTCCTGGGTATACAAACCCCACCAAAAAACAGACCCTATTACACCCAGCAATAGATGCCAACAGAAAATAAACTCAATGGTGTTTTGGGTTTTTTTGGTTTTGCTTTTGGTTTTTTTTGTTTGTTTGTTTGTTTGTTTTTTGGTTTTTTTTTTTTTGGTCTCATAATGATTTCTTTGGACATATTTTACCTTACTTGTCTTTTGCATGTATATTCTGGTTTCTGATTTTGTGTTTTAGGGTGTGTGTCTGTGTGTCTGTTTCATGATTTTCCCTTTTTTCTCTATTCTTTATTTTAGTTAGCCTGTTTATTTTCAAGAGAGAGAGAGAGGAGATGTGGAGACAGAAGTGAGGACGCAGGGAAGATCTGGGAGTAAAGGGGGGAGGGTCAGAATATAGTGTATGAAAAAATTATTTTCAGTTAAAAAAAGAATTATGTAGCAGTATATTAATGGAAAAATCTCCTCTGATATATAATTGATAAGTGAGAATATTTTTGTGCTTCTGATCTTATGCTGGTGAATTTTTTATTACTTTAAATAAACCATAAAAAAATCTATTTTTTGCTGTATGTGCAATAACCAAATGTTCTCATCCTTTTTACACTTGTAGATGTACAGTAACTTTACTTTCTGTAAAATGTTTGCATTTATCTTCTGTTTGCCTACTTCAGTCTTGGCAAGTATGTGACAAATAAAGTGTTAGTATCAGCAAACAAACATTTTTGTTGGGTATGTCCTCACCATCCAAATGCTTGCTTTTGGGAAGTACTATTTGTTTCAAAATGTCTGTATGTTTTACATTTGTTTTTAGATCATCCTGATGGCTCAAATATTTCTGTCTACATTTTCATAGGTAACCTTCTCTTCAACACTAAGCTTTCTTAAGGGTTCTCCTGTTGGCCAGATTCCCCCTCCTCCCCCCAGGCTTCAGGATTTGCCTGGTTGGAATGCTTGTAAAAACATTTGTGGATAGCCCAAACATTTTTTAAATAACATTTGCTTGGAAAATTCTTACTAGTAGTTTGGACACATTATTTAAACATATTTCAAAATATATATGTGTCCCTGAAATCCTTTGGTGGGGCCTGCAGTGTGAGGCTGAATGGAAGAGTCTGTAGTTCCGTCTTCTTGTTTGTTTGCATTGGTCTTCACAGTGGTTGATGGATGGGTACTTGATTCAGTTTCCACACAGCTGGCTTGATTGGCTTAAATAGTCAGGTGGCTCCGCCGACAGAGGGGTTTGAAATAGTCTTTTCAGAGAAGAGAATTTAATAAACAAATGAGATTAATTTAACCATAATTTTGTCAGATGATGAATCTTTGGTTGCTCTGTCTCATTCTCAACCGTAATTCATAAAGTGATGAATTTATGTCTGCTATTTTGTGTTACTATTTAGTAATGGGTGTAGCTCGAGTGTGACCTGTGTTTTTTTCTATGGGGTTTACACTAATTTTGAAAGATTTAAAATTCTTCCATCACTGTGTCTAAAGAAAGAAAATGCATTGCTTATCTGTACATTTATGAGGAATATAAGCAACACTTTGGGGCAGTTTTGTGTATGTTTTCTTAACTGGACTTTTTTTTAATGTTTCTGAAATGAAAACAGAAACTTAAGTCAACGATTATATGTGGGCCTCAATTTTAATTTATCTCATCTGCAAAGGAATGGAAAGAAATAATTACTTTAACTCTGGCTATCTAGAGGTGACAATGCCACATGATTTTAAGTCATAAGCAAGTATATCTTATCATAAAATATTACCATATTATTAGACTTTGATTTATGAAAGGCTCCTCCCTGAGATTGCTTATCATGTGTTGCTAAGTCTGTTGCTTGCTGACCATCTTTTCTCTTCTCTTGAAATTCTCTTTGGTTATATGTGTATGCATTTTATGTGATATATAAACATCTATTACATGCATATATAACTATATAGAGAAATAGATAGACAGATGATGAATAGACAATAAATCTGTCTCATGTGGACTGGAAAGATGGGTCAATGGTTAAAGCCCTTGATTTGCAAACCTGAAGATCTGAGTTTGGGTTTCCAGAGCCCATCATGTAAACCTAGATGCTGTACAGTAGCATTTACATCTGTAATTCCGTGCACCTATGCTAAGACTGAAGACAGAGACAGAATCCCTGCAAGCTTGGGAACTAGGTAGCCCTGAATACACAATGGTGAACAACAAAGAGATTGCTTCAAACATGGTGGAGGCTGAGGATTGACACTCGAGGGTAACATCTGATTGCCTTTCAAGCACATGACACATATGCATCTGCACTCACATGCATACTTACATTCAAACAGACAACACGTACATCGTACACAAATCCACATACAAAACAAAATAAAATAATCAATTTCTAAAAACCGTTCCACGTATTATACCTTACTATAATATTTTTATTATTTGAGAATTTCAGAAGCTGGAGAGATGGCTTAGAGGTTAAGAGCACTGACTGCGCTTCCAGAGGTCCTGAGTTCAATTCCCAGCAACCACATGGTGGCTCTTAACCATCCATAATGAGATCTGAGATCTGGTGTCCTCTTCTTGCCCACATATGCTATATT
Organism: Lophiomys imhausi; assembly: GCA_907164525.1. Taxonomy (NCBI): domain Eukaryota; kingdom Metazoa; phylum Chordata; class Mammalia; order Rodentia; family Muridae; genus Lophiomys; species Lophiomys imhausi. The sequence continues at coordinate 4,033,193 of CAJQZJ010031868.1, forward strand.
TGATATATATATTCCCACCTTCCATCTCCTTTCAGATCTATCCATCCAAATTTGTGTCCTCATTCATTCCTGAGTGAACTAACTCAGACTCAGAAGGACACATATGGCATCTATTCACTTATAGTAGGATTTTAGCTATATAGTAGATGGTATCGATACTACAACTAACACACCAAAGGGAACTTGGACATAGACTTCTTATTTTTAATTTTTATTCTTTATTTATTTTTTATATATTAGTTATATTTTTTTCTATTTTTAAGTTTTTTTTATCTATTGTATGCTTATTGGTTTGTTTGTTTGTTTAGTAGTTCTCTCTCCCGGGCAACGAGATACTTTTCACTGATGGTACTGCTTTGTAGATTCCCAATGAATGAAGAGGCTCTTGGCCCTCATACGACCTCTCAAATCCCACCCCAGAGAAATGGGATGGAAGGGTTAGGAGGTAAAGAAAAAAAATGAAATGTGATGTTTTGGCCTTTTACTACTAATTGTCATAAACTGTTTAGGATAATTAAGAAATGCAAACTAATGGTTATGCAAGCCGGTCATTCAGTTAGGTACTATGACAGCCTATTATAGTTACTTGCTAAGCTAATCAGAAATAAAGCTGCTAAGAGACAAGCAACATCTGCTTACCCTAATATAAGAGATAGATAGGGCCTCTTCAAAAACCTCAAGAGATCTGCAGAATATGGCATTCAAAGATGTTTTCGTAACTTTAGATTTTTTTTATGTCAAGACATATCAACTCCTGACAGCACCCCCTATTCTCCTCCAAGTAGAAGATGAGCATCGAAGAATCTCCAGTGGGAAATGATTGAATTAGTCGCAAGCCTATCTCTTGGTAGGAAAAGCCCCTTGCCCCAACTGTAGACAGAATGCTGTCCAAAAAGGACAAAACCTGGAAGCAGGTAAGTCGACAGCCTAGCTCTGCCAAGACAGGGTAGGTAAGTCCTTCATAACCCCTGCTCTACAATCAATGTCTGTCAGACAAATGGGGCCAAATGACTGAAGATCAATGCTGTAATGAATGGAGAGAAAATGGAAACTGTCCAGGAAGCCGCAGGTATGTCATTTCTTAGTTTGGGAAGCTGCAGGTCCTGTACTTCCTATAAAATCAGATATATTTATCCCTCTCAGGTCTCTGAGGTGGTTGAAGAAGAGATAGCTAGAGTCTCATAATTAAATTTTGAGTTGTTTAGGAGTCAAGAGAGTGTTACAGATCTAAGAAGATACTTTTAAAATTGTGTTGCAAGTTAGTATGAATGTTGAGTCAGATATAGACCTTTGAACTCATGGAGATGTTTAGATAGGAGAATGTTAAAGTCAGGTACCAAATACATATGGACTGGTCATTGGGAATGTACATTAAGCCATATAACCCTCATAACTGTTGCCTAATTACCTCTGTTGTACTGTATTGTATTTGTTATTATAAGAGAAAGAGCCATTTGTTGGACTGAAAGGGGAAACTGTAGGGGGAAATAAGATATACCTTAAACTTAAAAGAAAAAAAAAAAGGAAGAGGATGGGGGGTTGAGGGTGGGAGGGTGGGACTGGAGGGGGAATAGGGAGAGGACTGTGATTGAGATGTAACTTGAAGAAATAAAAAATAAAGGAAAAAAATTCTCTTGGGTGTGTGGCCATCTACTGGAGCAAGTTAAACCTACCAAGTACTACAAGCTAAAAACAGTCTCTCTCTCTCTCTCTCTCTCTCTCTCTCTCTCTCTCTCTCTCTCTCTCTCCCAGTAGCTATCAATTACCAGTTACTTCTCAGCTAAAGCTGGGACTTCATGTACACACCCCCAGTCCATGCTTGGATTTTGTCTGATGTGAGCTTGTTCATGCTATCACAAGTGCTGTGAATTCATATGTTCAGTTGCCCTATTGTGTCTAGAAAATACAGTTTCCTTGTAGCCGTACACCATCTCTGGCTCTTACAGTCTTTCTGCTCCCTCTTTTGAAATGATTCCTGAGGGTCGTGCTATAGAAATTCCATTTAGAGCTGAGCAATCCTCTAGTTGCTTATTCTCTGTACCATAACTAGTTGTGGGTCTTTGGGTTAGTTCCCGTCTACTGTAAACAGAAGCTTCTATGATGAGATTGCAGAAAGTCACTGACTTAAACATATAATGGGAAGTGGCTAGAAGTCATTTTAATAGTGTGTCCCATTAGCAGAGCAACAGGATAATAGTAGTAGTTCCTCCCCTAAGGCTGATGAGTTGTCCAGCAAGGGGTTCTTGGCCCAGATAGCTTTGCAAGGTATTGGATAGAACCAGCTTGATTTCTCAGTGTTCTGTGCTCAAGTATGTGATGTCTTCTGCAACAGGACTTACTTTCAAGTTCTGGAGAGTAACCAAGAGCAATGGTAACAGCCTGTAATACCTGAGGGTCTGTGGGATGTCACTGATCAACAGCTCCAATAGAGGGAACCCATTTCTGACTTTCTGCTTGTTATTTTTTAGCCTGGGGTGTCCAATGGGGCATCCATTGTTGCTTCATTGTGGGGTAACTCCATTTAAATTCTTTTTATATGTGTATGTGTTTATATTTTATGACATTTCTGTAGTTATAGTAGTCTTCATATGATTTCTTCTGAAAGTGTTTATAGTGAATTATCCCTCATCTTATAGCCTCCGCCATCCTGCCCTCCCTTCCTCATTCAATTTAACCCTTCCTGTTCCACTATTACCCCTTTCCCCTTCTCCATTAATGTGTTCTATCTGCTCCCCCTTGAAAGATCTTCCCAATTTCCATAGCCCCTTCCTAACACCCTGACCTCAATGGATACTCAAAACAGAACACACATATCTAAAGAAGCAAAGCTAACATCCACAAATGAAATGTGATGTTTGTATTTCTAGGTCTGTGTTATTAGACTCAGGAAGATTGATTCCAATTCTGTCCATCTGAAAATTTCATAATTTCAATTTTCTTAACAAGTTAATAATATTTCATGTGAAAATATAACACATTTTTATTAGTCACTTATCCATTAATGGACATCTAGGCTGTTTTCATTTCCTGGATATTGTGAATATAGTGAATGAACATAGATAAGCAAGTATCTTTGTAGTAGGATATAGAGTCCTTTGAGTATGTGACCAAGAGCCGTATAGCTGGATCACATGGTATTTCTAGTTCTAGTCTTTTGAAAAACCTCCATACTAACTTCTATAGTGACTGTACCAGTTTGCATTCCCAATAGCAGTGAGTAAATGTTCTCCTTTTCCTACATCCAGGCCAGCATTTGTTACCATTTGCTTTGGTTACTTTTTTTTTTTGCTTTTAGACATTCTGACTTAGTAAGATGATATAACAATATAGTTTTAATTTTAATTTCAACTTTCTTGATGGCTTAAGGAAGTTGATAAAACAACAACAAAAACCAAGCCAAAACAAACAAAACACCCACTTCTCAGCTACTTGTATTTAATCTCTTTGTGTACTCTCTGTTTAGTTCCAATGTCCCATTTTAAAATTGGCCTGTTTGTTTTCCTGAGTTCAGTAATGTTTTTGTATATTGTAGTTACTAGTCCTCTCTTGGATGTTCTTCCTATCTGAAGGCTACCTTTTCACTTGTATCATCATATCTGCTGCTATGTGTCTTTAGTTACTTTTTATCTCTGCCCTTACCATTATCAATGTGTTTCTCAGTGTGTTATTGTGTCTACACGTTTCTCTTGTTTGGGTTTATATTTTGTATTCTGCATTTCTGCATCTATTTTAGCATATCCCTCTATTTTGAGTTTATTCCTTATTTCTATATTTTGCTTTACTTGTGTCTTTCTCAAATTTTATTCGATTTTAGTTCTCTTTATCTTCCTTCCTTCATTGTACAAATTATGGGCTTTTATGTGGTGTTGTGTGCACTAATTAGAATTTATGGTTTGCTGTTGTACATATATCAAAACATTTCATATATCATAAATATATACAATTTCTACCTGTCAGTATAAAAATAGAAAAGAGAAAGAAATCAATCAATTCTGAACAAAAGTTAAAAACATAAAACTATCCTATTTTATTCTACTAGAAAATTTAAAGACAAAAGGAAACTCACAGAGAAAATACAAATCAGCTTATGAGAGTATAAAATAGATATGTTTTTACTGTTAATTAAGCACATCTAAATTAAAATAATGAAATTTATATTAGATATCAGATTGAGGGAGGTATCAATTATGGAAAAATAGTTCTATTAGAATTTATTGTGTACTAGTGGCTCAACATTTCAGAAGGACCATGAATAAATAAAATAAACAATTTTAAGTATATACAAACTTTTACTGAACAATTTTGCTTTAGGAACTTTTCTCAAGAAATAATCAGAAAAATATACTACTAGTTATTTCAGATTTTCTGTTCATGCTATAAAACTGAAAGCAGTCCATCAATGGAGTACTGACGAAGGGAATTATGTAATATCAAATATGGATCTTATGGATCCATCGTTGTAGAAATAATGGACTATTGTTCCCTGGAGAAATTTACTTCCATAGTATTTTGATAACAAAGAAAGATGTAAAATGTACATATTGTGCAAAATAATTTATTTATTCAAACAAGATAAAAATAATATTTTGCATTAACCATATGCCAAGTATTGTAGAGGCATTGTACAGTGATATTCACTTTGTTTTATATAGCACATAAACAGAAATAATTGCCTTTCCTGAATTTTGGATTTAAAAATCAAGTATTGTGGAAAAACAAGAAACTCACATCATTTTAAGAAATGTTTTGTTATTTTTTTTCAAATTTTATCATATGTGTACAGGTGCTTTGCCTGCATGTATGTCTGTGTTCCATGTGTGTGCCCAGTATCCGTGGAGGCCAGAAGATGTCCGATTCCCTGGAATTGTAGTTACAGACAGTTGTGAGCCACCATATGGGTGCTGGGAATTGACTCTGGGTCCTCTGACAGAGAAGCTAGGGCTCCCAAGTGCTGAGACATCTCTATGGTGCCAAGTTAAATTCTAAGTCCGATGAATGATTTTTTTCTGTTTTGAAATATTAAATATTGATAACTTTTCATAATTGTGTTTTTCTTTCCCCTCTCCCACAGTGTAAGTAGTATTGCTCTACAAATGCCAAATCCCCATCCTAGATAAGGTAATTTTCTTGATCATCTTAGAAAATTCTACGTAAAATTAAGCCCTGAACTTGTGAAAATGCCACTGCAATGATACTCTCAGAAAGTCTGAACCAATATGATATAAATGAATAAACATGAACCTTAGCTTACTCATTGGAAATTGGTGCTGATATCAGTAAAAATGAAATTTCAAATTAAAATTTTTAGTGCAATCATACTGCAACTTAATATACAAAGATTTACCTAAGGAACTATTTTCCAATGCAGATTCATGGACTTGGCGGTTTTCATTTGGCAGGTCTGTGGTAGACATAGTCAGAATTTTAATCACCTTCAGAGATGATTCTAATACAGACATTTAAGGACTACCCTTTTTGATTGAAGTGGCTACATGTCCTTAAATCATACCTTCTAGATTCATTTCTAGGTGGATTATTTTTAAGACAAGCTTTTTGAAGGGGTTGTGGGAGTTATTTAGGAGGAGGTGGCAGTTCAAAAGCAAATCTACATTTCATCTCAAGACCTTTTGGCTTTCTGGACCACAACTCTGAGCCAACATTTTAATGACACACCGATGTTTACTTCCATCAAATAAAAGCTGGCACGACTTTCCCCCAAAGAATGGCATTAATATTCATAAATTTCCCCTCTCTCGTTATTTTATAATAATAGGTGGATAGTGTGAATGCGCAGGAACATTGTAATAAAAGTGTGACAATGGAAGCAGAAGCCATGGAATGCAGCAGAAACAGAATCCTGATCAATGGAAGCAGCTATACACTGTACATAAAGGACCACTGCCGAGTGCTTAGGTATCATCAGAACATCAAATCTGCATGTCTTAAAGAGATAAAAGAAATAAAGCAAGCCTATCAGCTACCTTAGTAGAACTTTTTTTTAATATTAACTTTGAACTTTCTAGAAGGAAAGGTCATGAAATGTTCAAGAAGATGTTTATAATGATTCTAGGGAGTATGTCACACTCTCCCCATACTCCTTACCCACACTTTTTGCTATCATAAGCTTTGATGAATGTTAATAGACTCTGCAGCTGTTTCCATGGAGATCAGAAGGAGAATAGTCCATTATTGGTCCAAACACAGTCTTTCATTTGCATGTGGGACTGACAGATTGATGCAGACACTCTTGCCACATCCTCCTTCTGGTTGTACAAGCAGGCACCCTTCTGTGCTGTCCCCTGATGCTACTACAGCAAGGCCAATGAAAAACGCTTTTGAGTTGTCTGTTCTTGTCTACATTTGACCTTTATCATTAGTATAGTGGTTGGGGACTAGCAAAATAGGCAAAAGTTGGCAGAAGTGACATCAGAGCTGTAACACCACACAACAAATGTGGCAGCAGCAGCAGAAGCAAAGATAGCCACAACAGAGGACAATGGAGAAATTCCAGAGAGTGGAAGGGTAGAAATGATGGGGGATAGCGGTAATGAGGACAAGGACTTTGGGGGACTAAAGATGAAAAAGAATTGGTTCTGGGAACCTGGAGCATTCTAGAGAGCTGCAACGTTTAATGGCCAACGATCTCAGATACCCAGGGCGAGAAAACTATTATCCTTGTACGCTGAGGATTCTAGCCCTTGAGGCGTGTATTGGGAGCTGTCACACTGGAAGGAATTGCAGGCCGCTCCTAACTACTTCCACCCCTCGCTATGGCTGGCAGCTAAGAATACTAGCTGTGAAACACTGGGGCCACTAGTAGTTAAAATCCAGAGTGGTATAAGTCTCCAACTGAAATGCCCAGAGCTGAAACTCTGGCTTCTAAAGCTTGTACCTCCCAGATATAGGGTTATAAGCTTAGATCTGCCATCCAGACCCTAGGCCTTAGGCCCAGTCTAAGAATTGTCAGCAAGCTTCTCCTAGGCAATTCTTATCTAGGCAGGAGAAAAGGACCTTAGCCAGTTGACTTGTAATGCTGATTCCTCTTGTCCTAGGTTTCTCCTAAAACACCCTTCTCCCAGCCACACCACCTCCCTGGAATATTTGCAACTGGAACAAAATCCCAGGGAAGGGAATGCTATTTTACTCATTGTAAATTCTCAATATCTAGATTTTTATATTTTTATTTTTTTGAGACAGGTTTTCTCTGTATAATAGCTCTGGCTGTCCTGGAACTCATTCTGTAGACCAGGCTGGCCTCCTGAGTGCTGGGATTAAAGGTGTGCACCACCACGCCTGGCTCAATATCGAAATTTAATACCTGGCACAAAATAGGCATCAGTTATTAGTTTTTTTCTTTTTATTTGGAGGCGTCATCTCACACAGTTGAAGTTGACCTCACACTAACTAAAAACACTATAATAGTGAAGCATGACCTTGAACTTTCTGATCTTTTTGCCTCCACGTCCTGAGTTTTGCTCTCGCAGAAGTGTGCCACCATACTCTGGTTTTGAGGTACTGGATATTGAGTCTTGCACATTCTAGACTAGTACTCAACCTAACTCTATGTCTACCCCAGTTAATAGTTTTTAAATGCTTGAATGGAGATGGATGTAATCAATCATCAGTAACAAAAAATGAAAAGGAAGAAAAAAATCAAGTAGATACAACACAATAAATCCAGTAATTGGAACCATAGTAGGAGGTAGGGTTGTTAACCAATCAGAGACAGAATTTCAGTTATTCCTCCTCATACTCTTAATTATTTATATAACTAATCATTTATATGTAAAATTAACCCTGATTTTGAAGTTATAAACCCTTCCCATAAATTTGCAGGTGAAAGAGTCTCAGCAGATTAGATATTACCTAGGCTTTTCATTTATTCCCAAATCTAAAGGTTATAAAATGCAGGTGGTCTTCAGCTGATCCACACTGGAGTATTGAAGTTGCCAAGGTAAGCAGCCAAACAGATGATGAATTGCTGTTACCATAGAGTTGCTACAGGTTTGTGCAGCTTTAGAAAGGAAATATACTGCATATCTCACAGTATACCAATTAACCAAATGAACTGCCTATCATTTTCGAGCCTGTTCCCAGGAGACAGAGGCACAAAATATTCTCAAAAGCTTTATGTAATAGGGGTAGAGTTGAAAAATCTGACAATTAAAGCTTACAGATATATTTACAAAGTCAAAGGAATGTACATTTTCTAATGTGTGTGTGTGTGTGTGTGTGTGTGTGTGTGTGTGTGTGTGTTTACATGTATGCTTGAGTACAGATACCTGTGTGTGTTCTTGTGGGAAAGGGCCAGAGAACAACCTCGGGTGTCTCAAAAACACAGTCTTTCTCCTTTGAGCAGAGTCTGTCTTTGGCCTGGAGCTCAGCACTTAGTCTAGACTTCCTGGCCACAAAATCCAAGAGATCCTTCTTTGTGTCCATAGTGCTGGGTTTACAAGTATGGATCACCATACTCAACATTTTTATGTAGGTTCTGAGGAATTAAACTCAGATATTCATATACTTTATCAACTGAGCTATAACACACACCCACACACTATATATATATATGTATATATATACACTACATATATATGTACACTATATATATATATATGTCAACACATCTCTACCATACAGAATTTCAATTCTCTAGAGTAGCAACTATAGCTAGTACTTTTGAAAAGGCATGCATGACCTAGGTATTTGACTTTCATTTACTTAGGAGTATATAATACTTGGTTCTTTGCTTTTCTCCCTATCTTACCCAAATTCAAGCATCAACACCTTCCATCTATAGATTTAATTCTACAACACTATGAACCACTGAAAACCAAACATCATTTTAATTGCTCAAATTTCCAGGTAGGGAGGGTCTGGGAATTGTCTATGGTTTGCAGTCTGTCATTCAGTGTCCCAGGCAGAACCTTCTGCACCTGCTTTGGCAGTAAGGAGCAATATGCCCAGTAATGCTCAACATATGTAGCCTGTTTATGTGCCAGGTTCTGTTTCCTTTCTGGCTTGCCATCCAGCTTCCTGCTGAGGCAATAGCTTTGGCTTAATCTCCAAGTCATTTACCTTGTACTTGGTCTTTTCCCCACCTCGGTCCACGGGCTTAGTTTGTGCTCCCTGGATGCTGGGCCTTATTTTGAAATTCATTTCAAGTTGGATTAACCTAACTGCCTTCACAATAGTAATATAGCAAAGTAATACTGCAGGACTACTATCCAAAGATTCTATTTATAGTAACCTGTCCTCTTAGGTGGGATTCCCTGAATATTAGCATACACCTTGCCTAAGTTCAAATTTATATCCTTTTTAAGGACAACGCTACTGCCAAATTAGTTCCCTTAGCCTCAGAATCAGTTTTATTGTGTCCTTTTTCTTAGTATGACAGCATAGTATGCCTGAGTGCGGAGTCCACATCCAAATATCTGGAAACAGAATGAGATAATGAAAATAATTATGTGTTACTGAATCATAGAACTGAAACTGTTAGAAAACTATATGACCTGAGAAAGCATGTAGAATTTTGACCAAAGTGACAATTAGGTATTGCTGTGCTCAGAATTTCTAAAAATCCAAGGTACACTGAGCTATCTGTTGGTTTACTACAAGTGGACAAGTGCTTTGTCCTCAGGACTTTTCTCACTTAGACAAGTTAGCAGTATGATTCAGTTATGATTAAGCCAGCCTCATCAATTCATTAGCAAAAACAGAGTAATAATTGGTGAGGGAAAGGGTGGACGTTTTTTGATAGAAGCCGACTCCCAGCTGAGTTTCTACACATAATTCTAGAATATTTATGAGATACACATAGACTAAGACATTAACAAAGAATAAAGTTGATAATACAAATAAAAATAACTGAGTGAAAAAAGTCAATATAATATTTTATAGTGGAGCTAATCAAAGAACATGTGCTTTTGAATTTTAATAGAACTGTAAAATGTTAAAATGTTTTCCCTAGAGAAAAACTAACCATTAATAGTGGATTTCAGGAAATCACTGTCATCAAGAAATATCTACCACTGTTAATGAATGAATGAATGAATGAATGAATGAAGGGCCATTTGGAAGGCTATGCTGCTTACTCTTTGGAATGTCAACAACCAGGATAAGATTGGATCAGATGACAATGACCAATATTTTATTATAACAGAGTAAAGATATAGATACGTGATCTGATTACTTTCTCACCTTAGAATTATATATATACATATATATGTATGTGTATGTGTATCTATGTGGACATATATATGTGTATACATATATGTAATTAAATATATATGATGAATTTCATGGGATTTACTTAATCAGGTACACTCTTCTGCTAGTAGGGTTTATTATCCTTCCATTATTAGAAAGCAAAATTAGCCTTTTATTACACAAGAACCTTTCCACAGCAAGCTATATGAACCACTTTATGAAATTTATAGAATCAAATAAGGATATGAATATATGTTTATTTATTTATTTAGCAAGGAGACTATTTACTCAATACAAGGAACTGTACAAGGCACTACATACAAGAGAAAGCAAAATCACATGGTTCCTGACAGGTTACCTATTATAATCTAGTGGTGCATTTAATGTACATTAAAGATTAGTAATTATGATAATTAGCATTGTGAATAATGGTACAGCATCAGAACAACAGACTCTAATAACAAAGCAATGTGATGTTCATTATTTGATTTTGTTCAGAAGGAATAAGGAGATGCTCTTTGAAGAAGCATCATTTGAGCTAAGGATTTGAAGTTAACAGTTTGATGGGAGGGATCTAGACATAAATTTGTAGGAAACCTCTGGAGTGGAGAAAGGTTGTGTTTTAGGGACTGAAGGATCAGTTGGCATGACAGAGTGGCAATGGCTCTAAATATAATTTGTAAGGGAGAGAGGGATTCAGTCTTTGTAGAGTCTCTTGGCTGTGGTAAGTAGTTTATATTTTCAGCAACACTAGAAGTTAATAAAAGAATTACCAATATGTGGATTGCATAACTGTTAACTTTCTACCAGAGACAGGACCAAAAAGAGATGAATGGGATGGGTGTACTGAATTGTAAATCAAAAAGTTAGTAAACTCCAGTGAGGGTAGTCTATCTTTTCTTGATTTCCTTCTGCTATTATTATTTTTTTTTTTTGGCAAATAATCTATGTAAGTAGGGATTGGGGTTCTCTCTTTGTTACTCTCTCTTGGTTCTAAAACATCTATTTCCAAATTTATCTATATTTTCAAGTAAAATTTACCCTAGCTGAGAGCTCTGTACAAGGTTAAACTTATATGAAAATATGATAATTAAGAAGAAGTGTGAATTGACAAATGAGTAATTAGCTGGTGAATTTGTTTGAGGTATGGTGAACATGAGGCCATTACAGGATATGTATGTTGAATTATTACAGATTTCATTACAATGGACGAAACCACAAACTCAATATTAAATAAAGACTTCTACTTAAAAGTGAGCATTGCAGCAAGGAAGAAGGAGAGTGTTCACAGCCAAAGACTGAGGAATGCCATATCCAGTTCTTTAAATGTCCTGGTGCTTATTTTCTTTTATACTAAACCGTAGACTTCCTTGAAAATTGTTTTGTGCTCTGAGGAAAAATCATGAATGATACTTGGATAGGGGATAGGAAATCAAGTCAAATGGAGCAGAGAAGGAAATGTTTGCTAATTTCAAATATCCCTGTGAAAAGAATACTGAAGAATATGCTCAAAATTTACCATACATCAGTATGAATATTTGGATTCTATAAATGAATTAGAATAGTTTCCCAGGAGATGAATGCTGTAGAGGAAACTTTTGGACTGTGGTTTCAATGCTGATAGCATGTGACAGGAAGATCTGATAATTGTGAAGGGCTCATTTCCTTATAGCAGACCCTTGAGAGACGGAGTCAGAAATGACTGCAAGGCCTTCCAGGGATGAAGATGTGGACTGGAGACCTAGTAGTATAGAAGGAATAATCGAAAGTCTAGTTTTCAGGTAACTGACCAGGAAGAGTAATGAACAATGATACTCAGTTTGGGCTAGGATTATAATCAGTTGGTAGTTAAAAACATAACACTTATCACGCAAGAAGGAGTACCTGACTTTGACCCACAGAAGTCACATGAAAAAGTCAGACGTGGTGTCATGGGCTTGTGATTCCTGAACTTGGCAGAGACTTACTGGCCAGTTAACCTAGCCAAACTGGGGAGTTCCAAGCCAGTGAGAAATCCTGTTGCAAAAACTAATATGGATGGCACCTGAACAACAATATGAGGATGATCTTTTCATTTGCACACAGACATATTCACTTGTACACACATACACACCTCCCCTGAATTCAACGCACAAATGGAGGCTGGCCTGAATCTTGGATATTCAATTTGAGATGGTCTTGTTTGAGGCATTAGGCATCAACTGCTAATGTTCTCCACCTGGTCATGATTCTTAACTAGAGTTGAAAACCTTAACAGAGAAGAACAAACATTAGTGTCCAAAGTGGATGTTCAATGTGTTGGGCAGAAGTTTGCTTCCCATGACCTTGACTTCCTGGGGTTATTCTAATGAATATGCTACATCAGCTAGCAAGCAGACTTTGATAACAGCAGGATAAGCCTTCCTCCGGTCATCAGATCTTGGAATATGGAGCTCATCTGCATTATCCAGGTAGAACTAATTCAATCACTCAAGCCCCAGAAAGGGGAGAGAATTCTCCATTTGATAGTAGACAACTGAAGTCTCAAAGAGCTAGAAATTATTGCCTCAAAGATAAAGGGAACCATGTATCAAAAGACCATGTGTCTTACAAGCACAGGGAAATGAATTCTACCAACAACTCCTATGAGTTTGAAGGCACAGTCTTTCTAGAGCCTCAGGTGAGATCTCAGCCAACACTTGGATTTCTGGTCTGTGAGTTGGCATTGGAAAGCAGGATAGCATAGATAAGATTAGAAATAAAATTTGACTGAGAATAGGAAAAAAAAAGATTGGGAGCAAAAAAATTCTTTCAGAATGTGGAGAATGGCTGCTGCTTCATATCCCATCTTTTTTCCACATAAGATAACATGGATTTTTCTAGGTCTTTCATCTTAAAATCAAGTTCATTTAGTATATTACTCTGTTGTCATTTTCTTGTTCAAAATTGATGATTACATTGACACGAATGAAAATGCATGATCTAGAACCAGATACAGTGGCATTTTCCTTGTAGTCCCAGTTATAGAGGGGGGCTGAGGCAAGGGAATTGCTTGAGTTGGAGAATTTGAGGCAAACATGGGCAACTTAGTGAGACCTTGTCTCAGGTGAGTAAAGAAAGAAGGAAAAAGGCACAATGAAGCAACAAATTAACAAAACTAAGCAGAAAGTTGTAGGGATAAGGCTATTGTGTATTCAAATGCTGATTTCTGTACCCCCCCACCCATATCTGGTTGCAGTCTTTGTTCTGAGAATCTCCTATCTGAATGTTGTATAAACACTGCTCCCCAACTGTCCCCTAATATGCCAATAAAGCAGCTTACAGCCAATTACTGAGCAGGGGAGAGAATAGGGGTGGACTTCCTTCCCTCCTGGGTAGAAGGAGTTAAAGAGAGGAATTAGGAGGATTCAGCAGGAGGCAGAGGAGAAGAGACATCAGGAGAGATTCAACTGAAGCAGGAAAGCCACAAAGTATCTCTGAGATTTATGCTCTGGGGAAGTTAGATTAGCTTAGTGGGTTAAGAATAGAGTAAAAACTGCTCAGTTCTTGTGTTGTAAAAGCTTGTTTAACCAATAATATAATAATATTAATAAATATAATATTATTTGGATGATAGCTGGGTGAACTGAAAAACAAACACAATTATGTAAAGTTACACTAACAGAAGTGTAGCCACCTATTAATCTAGCTTCTGGAATAAACAGGGGAAGAGTCTCCTTCCTTTGCATGATCCTTTCCTGCCCAGGGCTTCATAGGGCACTCCACTCCTCACTTTAGCAGGGAAGGTTTTTTAAACACACATTCCATCATTGCACTTTGTTTTCATCAGTAGATTAACACTGCATATTGGACAGTGAACAAATATCTCAGGAAATAGAATACAGATGGGCATTTACCTATCAAGCAAGTTTGTTCATTTTTAACCCCTTCTAAGTAAAATTTGCACTGGACAATATTAACTACTTGTCTGGTCTCTGGGCTTTTGTAAAAAAAAATTGTTTTTTTTTTTAATTATACTCTTTATTGTTAGAGATTTATTCATCTTTGGGCCTCAAATCTCCTCAGTCATACCTGTATTATAGCACTGAGTCATGTGGACCACTGTATTGTAATGCTTCTCCACGTGGGCCATGAACTTCTTATATATAGCTGTCTTTGTTATTACATGAATAACTCAATCTCTAGCTACAATTAATAGTGACATAGCATATGCCTCCTTACCATAATGCTTTTTTTTTTCTCCTTTTAAAATCTGCATGTTTGGATATATATAGTGTATCATCATTGCAGTATGAGTGTTACCTGGATATAGGCATCCTCAAGGGCTTCAGAATTCAGAATCTCAGCTCTAGATCAAGTGACTCTGAACCTTAACAGGATTCTCTGTGATTGTTGTCTGTAATACAGATGAATAAGTATAAGTCTAGGAGATATACCATCTGATAGTTGCCATCTCCTGTGATCACATCTCATGTGATTCCGAGAAGTATGTAGCTTCAAGAGGCTGTAAGATTTTTCCACTAGCCAGAAACAGCTTACTTTATGTGAAAAAGTCAATGGTAATTTCTCCAAAGAAATATTCATACTTTCCAGAGAAATGTGTTTCTCTGAATATAGGTAGTGTTGATATGAACACTTCTCTAAAGGAAGCTTAAAGCAACCATCCTCAGCATAGAGGCCAGCCTCATTCATTAGAGCCCTGGCCTTTCCCATGAGCAGTCCTGGCATAGGTCTTATAGATAAAGATACTAATTCTTCTGCTATTGGTTTTTCTCTCCACCGATACTAAGCTTGGCATCTTAGTTAGAGCTTTATTGGTGTGAAGAGATACCATAACCAAGACAATTCTTACAAAGAAAAATATTTAATTGGGGCTGGCTTACAGTTTCAGAGGTTCAGTCCATTATCATCATGGTGGGAAGTGTGGCAGTGTTCACGAAGACATGATGCTGGAGAAGGAGCTGAGAGGTCTACATCTTGATCCACAGGCAGCAGAACAGGACTGTGTGCCACACTAGTTGTAGCTTGAGCATAGGAGACCTCAAAACCTGCCCCCCACACTGACACACTTTCTCCAATGAGGCCACACCTACTCTAACATACCTCCTAATAATGGTACTTCCTATGGGCCACACATTTAAACATGAATCTGGGAGAGGGGCATACCTAAGCAAACTACCACACTTGGGTTCCTTGCTATCTTTGTTACTCTTGCTATCTTTGAGGCTAACTTTAATCCTCCATGTTTTTCCTTTCTTGTGTTACTTTGCTATAATTATAGTCATCTATTCTCACAGAATCTCATCTTAGTTTTCTTTAGATATTGTTTCAAGAATATTTTAATGAAATAAATATGAAAGGTTAAATATGATCTATTTTTTTCATCATGTGCTTCTTCATTAGGTGTATTCAGTCATCCCAGGGCTCTTAGTGCTCAGCATCATTACACATCTTCCAACCTCCTTTACGTTTTATTTTCCTATATCCAGTTCTACTAACTGTTGAAGATTTGACAGTCATATAGTTTCTCAATTCTAACAATGTCCCTTTTTGTTTTAAGAACTGTCCAGTTTTTCTAGCTTGTGCTTCTTCTGTTTAAAACATGCCACAGAATTTTCTTGACTAGAATATCTTTTAATAGCAATTAGTTTGCATTTTTCTAACTTGCGTCTGCAAAGTTAATAACGGACATCCTCCTTTTTAAATATCCTCTCTCTTCTGTGCCTTTCAACATAAGCCAATCTTTTCTTCTTCTTCCTTTTTTTTTTTTTTGCCCTTATTACCAAAAATTTCATCCAATGTGCCAGGGGACACATTTAGAATTGACTGGTCAGTCACAAAGGACTCTGCAGTCTTTTCCTTAAAACGTCATGGTCCGGCAACACAATGCAGTAAGGCAGAGCAAAAGGGAGGCAAGAGAAAAACAGGAAATTATACTCTCACAGGAAATTGTAGTAATAAAGTGAAAAGCCAAGGAAGTAACTGGATTGCAAATCATAAAATCCTAATCATGTGGCAGGGACAAATTGAACCTAACTCACTTGCAGAGTTTTACATTGTTCTTTAAGTCATTATTCACTTCTAAATACAGCCTCTGTGACTTCAAAGTCATCTGATCACTTCACAGTTGCAGTAACTAAGGTAAAATGATATTTGGTGGCATATTCAAGTTTCATCATGGCTGGCAGAACCATACCTAGGGTCTTCTGACTTAGACCAGGCAAAACATTTTTCCCAGTTATTGAAATTTATTGTCAACACCTTGCCGGGTCTTGCTTCACATTTTAATGTAGTAAACACTCCCCACAAGACCATGCGAAGCTACTTTTTAAAAACAGTATTTCTTTTATTTATTGAGATTAGAATATAATGACGTCATTTCTCTCTCCCCTTTCCACCCTCCAAACCCTCCCATATACCTCTCCTTGCTCTCTTTCAAATTCATGGCCATGAGGCCATTTTGCAGATGAGGATCTACAAATGAGATTTCTCTGTGAAAACTCCCACCTTACTCCACAAAATAGGTTCACATGCATGAAATAACTTTCTCATTTGACCACTAATATGTCAGTGGCCTGAGAGGGGTAGGAAGAACATGTTCCTTTTCAAGGAGAATAGTCGCCTGGTAGTTGCCATAGAAACTGGAAAGTGATGTACAGATATTCCTGCTAGAAATTTTCCACATGTTGAAGATGTCTTGCTGCCTGATCAACAGCTGAGAGAGTTTGATTAGCTTCATTAATTAAAGCAGAGGTACCTAAAACGGAGAGAATGTGCCCTAGCTAATATGCAAGTCGGTTTCCTGGGGTTTAAGAAAAATATTGCTTCAGTATTTTTTCAATGAAGCATAATGTACACAAGTGTGTGGATTGTAAGTGTACAGCTTAATGAGACTCTGCACAATGAATGCAGCTGCACCTCCAGATTCAAGAATCAAAAATAAAACATTAGTAACATTCTAGAAGTCATTCGTGAGCTCCCTTCTAATCAGTGTTCTTCCAGAGATGCTCATAGCATTGTATGTTGTTTCACTGTTTGGGGGCTTTAGAAAAATGGATCATGCGGCATGCATTTTTTTTTTGGTGTCATATTTTTTTTTTTAAGTCAGATTTCTTACACTCAGAGCTGGAGAGATGGCTCAGGAGTTAAAGAGCACTGGCTGTTCTTCCAGAGGACCTAGGTTCAATTCCTGCCATCCACATAGCAACTTGCAACTGGCTGTAACTTCAGTTCCAGAAGACCTAACACCTCTCATACACAGACATGCATGCAGACAAAACACCAAGGCACATAAAGCAAAAAGAAATAAATGATTTTTAAAAATTCTTACACTCAACATTACACCTGTGTGTAACATAATTAACATTTTTGTATTTTACTATTTTTAATATTCTTATGTACATAACATACACTTTAGTGTTCGGTGCATATAATCTGAAAGGAAACTGAGTTTGTGTGCTTGTAAGTTTGTATGATTCTTGGATTAAAGAATGACACCACTTATTTGAATTTCTTGATTTTCAACCCAAGCTGAATTTATTAGTTCAGAGACCCAGTTGTTCATAGCTAGTTCATAGTGACACACCAGCTAGACATTTGTTTTCAAAAACATTCATTGTTGAACAGTCACTATGCACAAATCTTTGTGGGTGCTATGATAGTTATGGAGACAAGAAGAAGAGGAGGAAGAGGAGGAGGAGGAGGAAGAGAAAGTGGTGATAGTGGCTCTTTATCCTCAAGGTGTCTCTCAGTCTGTCACTTGTGGAAGAAACAGAGTAGTAAACTCAAATGATTATTCCAGGCAGAATTAAGAGTGGAGCATACACCTTTAATCCCAGTGCTTGGGAGATAGAGGCAGGTGGATCTCTGTGAGTTCAAGGCCAGCCTGGTCTACAAAGCAAGTCCAGGACAGCCAAGGATACACATAGAAACCCTGTCTCGAAAAACAAAAACAAAACACAAACATACAAAAAAGAATCTACAAACAGCTGGGAAGATGTAGAAGCATGAATGAAGGATGACCAATCTTTCAGAAACCTACAGAAGTTTCATTGGGAGTTTTACTAGATGAACTTTGAGCTCCCTTTAACATTCCAGCTTCCAAGATTTAATCAGATTTCTCTTTATAAAAGTAGGATCTTTATTTCCACTAGCTGTCCATTAGATTAATTTTTTTTAAGTTTATGACTATACAGTGCATCCAGCACTTAGTCAAAAGGGGGCAGCATTCACCCTTTTTCTGAAACTCATGGAACCCTCTGGCTACATGTCTTTCTAGGAAAAAGAACACTTTAATCAGATAGAATTTCAGGGCATGCATATATTTTAAGTCCCTGTTTTAATTGTTTGTTTATAGAGACGCCAACTGATGTGTGCAGCTATGCTACCGAGAACAACATATGACTCTTCTTTAAGCAAATGGAGCTGTGTCAGTGCCCAGAGTTCTCCCTTTTCTGCCTTTGTCCCTTTACTGGGCGTGGCAGTCTTGCTCAGACTCAGATTGCAAAAGGGCGGTGGCTGGAATGAACAAAAGAATTCAGATCTTTACTTTTACCCAAAAGAAAAGGCTAGCCAGGGGGAAGCCTAGGAAGAAAGGAATGTGTCTCAATTATTGTTCTAATTACCTGATGCTTTTCTTTTCTTTTTCTCTCCTGAGTGTTTGTTTACCTTTTTTAAACCTGTATTTGTAGGCATTGAGATTACACTCAAGGTAAATAAGTAAGTTATGTGCACTGTGGGATGGATGCCTGCATTCTGTTTTAGGGACATTCTTCTCCTTATCACCCAAGTAACCTTCAGAGCGTAAGTGTTGCACAGTAGCTTTTACTTCTCTTCCTGCAGATGCAGTGGCAGGGGTGTGGTAGTGAAAGCTGAGAGGTTGAAAGCTGAAGCTATCAGACCATGTGTCTCTATGACCTCCAACTGCCAGACCACCAGATAAAGGATTCCCTTTTGTTAGTGAACTGCTGATTTTAAGAGACATATAACCCCTCCCATATTTTACTTGACTGACTTTGAGAAAATCAATGTTGATGGCCAAAACGCCAAATTAGCTATCACAGTGGATTTCCTCATCCTATAGATAGCCTTAAATAGCCCCCTGAATGACTTTCTGTTTTTTATTTAAAGGGTAGACCTTAACCAAATGTCCTTGAATGATAAAGGAGAGTTGGCCCTCCCCACAATTAGCTTTGGTAAATATCAAGCCAAGGGTCAGAGCAAAGGCCATTTGATTTCTTTTCTTTTGTGTAGAACAAGGGATTTTAGTGACCATGACTGATTTCAGATCCAGCAAAGAATGAGGTCATTGCTTTCTTTCTGAACAGAGAGGATTGAATTGGATGAATCATAGAAACCATGACATTCATATGAATACTAAATAATAACTGATAATTTGTGTAACAGTTACAAATACGCCTAATCTTTTATCTCGCAGAGTGCTTCACTCTGTCCAGGAAATGAAGCTGGGAGAGAGGCTGCTGAAAGCATTGTTGGTGACGTCATGCATCTGTGAAGTGAGGCCACAGAGCATGTGCCACCTGCCACTGTTGAGGAGGTAAGAACAAGAATGGCATTCTATCCAGGGGGCTCATAGAGGAACATGAAAAACCTTTGACCTTTAACTCTTTCAGCGTTCATGTGTCTGACTTAAATACTGAGCAATATATAAAAATTCAAGCTCACTTGAACAATAAGACAAAACTATTTTTAATTCTTTTGAAATTAAGCATCAGGATTTGGAAAACACTACTACTCAAATCGAATAGTGAATTCAAATATGTTTATCAAGTGAATATGTAGGCTGAATGAGAAAAACAAGAAATAAAGAGGAAAAAACATGACTGCTCCTAGGTGTGGTGAAGGAGAAATTTTATTGTAGATAAAAGGGAGAGCATAGCCAGTGTCAGAGACATCTGGGAGAGTCCAGAGTGGACATGACCCTGAACCATGTGAGGAGAGACCAGGTGCATCAGTCAAGAGGGCAAAGGTACAGAACGGGGTGGTTAACCAAAATGGTTGGATTATATAGGAAAGAGCACTCTAGCCCCCTAGGCTGGAGAGTTCAGAGTAGAGGGGTAGGATATGCAAGCCCGAAGGACCTTGTAGCCAGTAGAGAAATAGGTAATTTTAGGGACTGGGACCCTGAAAGCAATACTTGTCCCCGAAAGCAGTTCTTGTCCTCAGCCAGAAGCTAAATATGCCCTGGTCCTGGCTACAGGCCAGAAATGCCAGAAGGGATCTCTGGTTTCTTGTTATCTCTCTCTTCTCCTAAATGACTCACTCCTGCCTGGAAGCTTTACTGAGGTAAGTAAGGCCAAACCGCAGTCTTGGCACTAATCCCTTCTGGTGAGCAGTTTTGGGATTGCCTCTCGGGATTTTAATAGTAGAAATGGGCTACATCTATTCCCCAACTTAACCCATCTCCTAAATGAGGTCAGAGCCTTATCTTTTGAGAAGGTAATGTTAGGTAGCTAAACGGTAGTTACTGAAGACCATTGAGGGTAAATTCCTCTCTTGTAGTGATTTTTGGATCCACCTTTTATTTTCCCCCAATTACACTAGAAGCAAAGACAACACAATTGTCCCCCCACCCCAAGCATCCTGATCAAAAGAATGGGATACCTTCGACCCTGGGTGGAGACACAGTACTCTGATGTGGTCTAAAATTAGAACATTATCAACTCCTCTTTTAGGAGTTAATCTGGTTGTGTCTACCCATCACTGGAAAAGCTGATTCACCTGAAGACATGCTAAGGAGGAGAAAGAATCCTCTCATTAAGATAATGTACTCAGAAACTCATTTGGGTACAGCAACCTCCAGCACGTCTTAGTGGCAGCACTGTTTTAGCCTGTCTGCTTCTTGACATTGTAACTCAGAAAACAGGGAAGCTTTCCCTTTTCCTCCTGTCCAGTTCCTTTTCTTTTGGATACTGGCTAAAAGCCTATGGATGCTTTCTGTGGCACTCTAGGATTCCTCCCTCCTTGAAGCCTCTTGTCCTTCCACCATGTAGCTGTTTGTTGACTCCATTGCTGAATAGACTGGCTCCCTTCTTGGACTCTAACTCAAAAGGCATGACTCTTTCATTTCTTTATTTCCCTCCACTCAGCAGCTGGTAAGAGTTACATCTAGCCTGACTGTTGTTTTTATCTCAAATGCTAATAAAATTGTTTTCAACTTTCTTAAATCAAATGAGATAATTTCCAGGATAGTGAAATGTTCTTATAGAAAACGTTCTTTTGTCACAGCTGGCTGCTCCAAAGTTTAGGGGGATAAAAATTTAGACTAGTGTTTTAGTTACTTTTCTGTTGCTGTGATAAAACACAATGACCAAAAGCAACTTATGGAAAAAAGAGTATTTTGGGGATTATGTTTCCAGAGGTTAAGAGTCCATTATGGGTGAGAAGGCATAGCAGCCAGTGGGAGGCATGGTGACAAGAGCAGGAAGTTGAAGGCTCATTTCTTGAACTCGAACCTGAATCAGAGAGAGAACACTGGAGGTGGTCCACACCTTTAAATCTCAAAATCTGTCTCCAAGACATAGTTCCTCTAGCAAGGCGATATCATGTAATCCTCCTCAAACAATGCCACAAACTGGGATCCAAATATACAAATACCTATGGGGTACATTTCTCATTTAAAAGACCACAGATTTGTTAATTTGAATAAATTTTAAAGTTTTCTTAGGAGAGACTACCAATGTGTAGTGACAAAAATCAAATGCTGTCAGGCATTATTCATAATCTGTATGTGAAAAAGGAATGAAGGACACCAAAACCTACTCATAGATATTATATAAAGAATGACCTGAGGAGGCATAAATGTCCCTAAAAATAAGACTTCAGATTACAAGAGGCAAAAGTTGGCAGAAATAAGTGAAAAAGTATAAATCTGCAAACATAGGTGAAAAATTCAATACTTACTAACTTAAGAAACTAGGAAAAAAAAAAACAGTGAGAGTATTAGGCACATAATAAACATCATCCAGTTTGAACTATTTGACATTTCTAGGAGACTACCACTGACAGAATATATGTTCTATACAAATTCACATGATCATTCAATACAAGTTGACCATATTTTGAGATATATAACAAACATATAGAAATGAAAGAGAGTTGAAATCACATAGAATATGCTCTTGACCAAAAGAATGTAGTCAGAAACTTTTAATAAGAATATATTTGGACAATCCACATATAATTTACAAGCAGTGCAGTTCTAAATAATCATAAGTTAACAAGGTAGCAAAAGATAGAATTAGAAAATATTTTGAATGGAATAAAAGTAAGAGCAAGATACATCAAAATGTGGTATGCTGGGTGTGGTGGCACATGCCTTTAATCCCAGCACTTGGGAGGCAGAGTCAGGGGATCTCTGTGAGTTCGAGGCCAGCCTGATCTACAGAATGAGGCCAGGACAGCTATGGATACACAGAGAAACCATGTCTTGAAGAAAAAAAAAGGAATGTTGCTAAAGCGTTAGTATGTAATTACATTCTTATGTTAGTGATGACAAGGCTGTTTGTAGCTGTTTACTTTGGTTTGGAACATTCAGTGCTGGAGGAAATGGGGAAACTCAAGAGGCTCATGAAACCATCAAGTCCCATGAGGTCCCTCTCTGACCTGATATAAAAAGTAAAATGGGACTGAAAAGATGACTTAACGCCTAAGATCACTTACTGTTGTTGCAGGGGACCAAGGCTCAGTCCATCACCCTCATCAGGTGGCTCCCAACTGCATTTAACTCCTGTTCTAGGGGGTCTGATGTCTTCTTCTGGCCTCTGAGGGCTCCTGCATGCATGTGCCCCTCATGTGCACAAGCACTAAGCTCCTATGCCTCTGAGCTAGCGCGCGCGCATGTGTGCGCGCACACACACACACACAATTTATTCAGGCACAGACATATACATATAATTAACATACAAACAGATAAATCTGGAAAAACAAATAAACAATTGCTGGGGATAGAGAGAGATCCTTTAGTTGTGTAGCTGCCTCCAAGTTGCCCAAGGTATTTCATTTATCTTGCTTTAAGGAATCATAACCCATGCTGGAGTAGAATGTTTTAGTGATCTAGCTATATTTGAGTTACTTGAGGTCATGTAAATATCCGCAAATAACTAATTGGTTTACCCATCTGGACTTGGATGAAGATGAAGTCATTTCTTTAATTTGTTAGTTCTCCACTTGGGGTGAGTAGACTTCTAATAACATTCCACAAGGTGAATTGATGCAGCACATTGGTACCTGAACTGTGACTAACAGAGCCACAGGCGAGTCTGGAGAGAGACTGCATGGCTTTTGTTAGGGGAGATAAGTCATGTAACTGAGGCTGAGTCATCTGAGGGTAGAGTATGCATGGAATAAATCATGATATGGCTATCCTTCCTTATGTGGTGTAAAATGGAATGGCTTCTGGCTGTAGTGGCAGTTACACGTACCCTTTTACGGGTGATAAGACAAGTAATGGATGGTGAAATCTGAGGCTAGAACACACTTGGGAGAACCCCAAAGTATACATTTTCTCTATGTTTGGGGTGGCACATCTCCTTGGAGAATGGGGTCTATTTCATAAGTATGCTGTGAAAACAGTGGGTAGTCTGGAGACTATTTTGAAAACCTTGAAAGTAGCAAAAATAGGATAGGTTTGCAAGCAGACTATGATGGCATTTGCATGGCCTCTGTTATGGGCAATGAGACTTATAACCAAGGCTAAGCATTTACCCAAGTAAAAGAGGAATTACAGTGGGGGAAAGCTGTGTGATACTCTCCTTTGTACTAGACTCTAATTTGGCAAGAAAGGTGGGAAAAGAGAAGAAATGGTAATGTTAGTTGCCATTTCATACGGTTTTCAGGATGCAGAGGTAAATGCAAGTTAGATCTGTGCTTTCTTGAAATTAAAAGAAAAAAATCAACTTAGAACCCCTGAGAAGAATTTGACAGTGAGAATGGGTTAGCAAGGATAGAAGCTATATCTCAGGTTCAACCTTTAATACAGAGGAAAGGAAAATACATGACTCAGCATGTAGATGGTAGACTTAATAATGGCCTAATATAGGAAACTATGATAATCAGGCAATACACTACTTCTTGGCTACTTGAATCTGGAAAGATTTTTTTAAACAAGAAATGACTTGTGCCATTGCAAGAAATGTATGTCAGTGAGGTCAGCCTGTGTGCCTTGGAACTGAGTAACACAATTGCTCATTACTCTGTGATATAGTTACTACATAAATTGAGGCATATACAGAAAACAAGTCCTTCTAAACTCACATAAGCCCACCATTATGGACACCCAGTTATCCTAGCCATGTACACATGAATATCAGAGACTGGAAAACAGTAGATAAAGAGAATTATCACAGATTTAAGAAAGAAGTTAATTCAACAGGGACTTTAGAACAGGTGTGGGGCAATAGCAGCTTTGCTGAGCTACCTGGTGGAAACTTTATGAGGTAGGTAAGGCTGTGGTCTGTCTGAATGATTTAATAATCAGCATAAATATTCGTTTGTATATTTGGAAGAAAATGTGGTGAGATATTTTGTCAAGATAGAGTCCCAGAGGTGGAAGAAACAAAGCCAAGATTCTTTAGAGCCTCTGAAAATCTTTGAAGCCTGATAAACAATTCATGAAAGTGTGATCAACAGCATTCCATAGGTTAAAAAAAAAAAAAGATTAAGATTGTCCCAGGGCTATAGGGCTGGACAATAATCCTTCACCCAGAGTATATTGTGTATATTTCTCTCCTTCAAGAAAAAAATACTGGGAGTGTATATGATCTTCATAGTCCAGGGGTCCATTCAGCATTCAGATATTGCTAATGAGAAAACACTGAAGCTGGCCATGGCACTGGGCTGGAGTCTGTGAGATCTAGTCCACCTGTTCAAGCAGCAGCACAGTGCATAAATACATGGTCTTCTGCCTTTTTCCCCATATAGGACAAGCAGTGTGAGGTGACCCGCCAAGCCTATTTGGGAGATGTATAGAGATTTCACAGAATAACTCCTTTAGGAATAGTCCAGACGGTTTTGGAAAATTACTGTGGATTATGGAGAGCTAGAAGGGGCAGTATCCACCTTCCATGCTTCTGTATATAACATTGCTCTTGTTGTTTTGTTAGAGCAATGGACAGAAGCTTTGCTTTCTTATTTTGATTGAGGCCAAGTCTCACTGTGTAGAACTCATTGTCCTGGAACTCACTATGTAGACCAGGCTGACCTGGAACTCACAGAGATCCACTTGCCTCTGATTTCCAATTGCTAAGATTAATGATATATACCTTGATACCTGGCTAACAGTTGATATATGTGATGAAATCTTATTGTGTTTTATTTGGCATTGCTAATTTTTTTTTTTTTTTAGTTTTTCCCTAACTACTTAGTGACATGATTATTTCCCCTTGTTTAGAAAGAATAACAATGGATCTTGAGAGAACTTGCATGTTCTGTAAAAGTGTTCATTATAAGATATTTAGCTGACCATCTTACAGACATGGAAAAGCATCTGGTAGAATAGTTAACAAAGCAGTTAAGGAATTTAAGAAGGTTCACCCCACATGAATAGGAAAAAGTCACTCTCTTGAGTCATAAGTTTGTTGGATAAAATCCTAGAGTCACATGTGAGTTACTTCATTATGAATTATTGATTATAAAAAAATACAGAAGCCCTCAATGTGATATAGGCTATTGTTACTGCTGTTGGTTCCGTGCCAGAATTAGATGCAAAATCCCTATTACTGAAGATATCACAGGTTCTGATTTCAGGATGTGGAGACAAGTCTATCCTTGTTGATTAGGGTTCATGATGGTAAAGAATATTTTACAAGGTGCTGGAAAATATTATCACCAACTTTCCTTCTGAACTCTGCCCTTTGCCTCTGTACCACTAAGCCTCTCCCTGGACAGCCCCTTGCCTCTTAACACAATCAGCATATGATACAAGATTGCCCAACTCATGCAATAGTGTCACAACTACAATGGGTACAACCAATAATTTCTCCATTGGATTTTAGGTCTTCTACATAGGAGAGAGTCCATTGAATACTGTAAGGGTAGGCAATATACAAACTCAAACAAACCAAAACAAAAACCTGCAGCTAAAGGCTTGGAAGACAACTCAGTCAGTAAAGTGTTTACTGTATAAACATGCTGGCATGAGTTCAGTCCCCTTAACCCACACACTCCTAGTTCTGGGGAAGGGGAGACTAGCAGATACCTGGGCATTTCTGGTCAGCTGGCCTAGCTTATTTGACATGTTCCTGGCCAGTGAGAGACTCTGTCTTGAGGTGGAGGTTTGGATTTCTTTCTAGCACAGTTATGTTGAATTAGTATGTAAAAGTTGTGGGAGTGCTTCTGAAAAACAGTCTCAAAGAAGGGGTATATGAAATTACCCTAAATGACTTTCAACTGTGAGGTGCACCTTGGAGAGCACATGATCTTCCCGGAAGAGCACCTGATCGTGGGACAGGTGTACTTAAGGAAGAGGGCATAAGGATGGCCAGTGAGAAGGCATCCTGACGCATAGTTAGAGAGAGTGTATAAAAAGGAAGGCCCAGGAAACTGGAAAGGGACTTTTTGCTTGGCATGGCTTTGCATCTCTGCTCATCTCTGCTTCACTTTGAAAGACTCCAGACAGCGCCCTGCCAAAGGGTGCGGCTGCCAGAGACCGAGGTGAGGGGGTGGCAACTGCCGGTGTCCACTGCATGGATGGAAAGGAAAAGGCCTGATCTCAAGCTGAGGGGTGCCAATGGCTTGCCCCTACCCCAATAGATGGTGAAGAGACTGTGGCCTCAAGTGACAATACCAGCTGAGGCAGCAAGCTTGGGCTGGCAGAAGAGGCCATGGTGCAGTACACACACACATATACACACACCAAAAACAACAACAAATTCCTATGTCTAAAGAAGTTACATGCCCCAGCTGGTAGATTGCTGCGATTGTCTATATAAACAGATATAATGTGCCTGTCAAATGCCTTCTAAGCCTTGTGTTTATTTCTATAGATTGGTGCTGCTGTTGTCAAGGGCAGATTCTTTGTGCAGCAGTGACAGTTACTGTAGAAACTCAGAACTAATCAAACACCTAATGAGCACATGATTGTTGCTGTTACACAGCAGCCCAGGGATTCACTTACAAATGGAAGAAAATAATCATATATATATCATCTCCTCCAATACTTGGAAAACATTGCTGAAGAAATGGCAAACACTTAAGGAACAGATGCAGGAGTGGAGTGTTGTGTAGCTGTTTTTTCCTGGCTTGGAACATTCCTTCATGGGGAGATGAAAGAGGTTCATGAAACTAACAAGACTGGCACAGTCCACCTTGAGGTAATATAAGCTATAAATAATTGGTAGCAGACTTGCATAGTGGTGTTACCTGACTGAAAGTTGCACACGGGTACTCTAGGGATGAACTTTTCCTGAGTTGTTAACTGTGTTGGTTTGGGACTTTTAAGTGATTCAGTGGCTTTTGAGTCACTGATAGTCCTGTAAGCAACCCTTTTCCTATTTATCTATAACCAACTCCTGTAAATTCATTGCTTTACCATTTTGGGTTTGGATGTATCATTTCTTTGGCTTGTCACTGATTCATCTGGGTTGTATAGATTTTTCTTTTTAATCTTACCAGTTTTCTGGTACCAAATCCATTTTCTAAGCCTTAAGAATTGAAAAAAAAAAAAGCAGAACAAATTAAATATTTGAGAAAACAAAATGAAAATTGAAGACAAGAGTAGAAATCAAGAACTTTACTACCAGAAAGCAAATCAAAATCTAGTTGTTTGCAAAGACTGATATCATCAATAAACATCTAACAAGACTTAGAAAGGAAGGAAAATAGAAGATGTAAAATACCAACAATTCTATGTATGCCTACATATTCATTAACAGTGATGATTTTACAAACATTTACATTTACAAACATTTTCCAACAGATGAAAGCTATTATAACTTATAAATAAAAATGCATACTATAAATACCTTATTGTCTTTGAAATAAATTGTGTTAATATTTATTCATTAAAACTTCAAGGAAAAAAAATTGCAAGTCTATGTAAACTCTTCCAGAAAATAAAGGGAACATTTAACACATTCTACCCTTGATGGAAAAACATGAAAAAGCACAAATGAAGAAAACTAACAATCAATATATATAATAAGTGAACTGCTAAAGTCATCAATAAAGTATTAGAAAAACAAAATAATGCATCACAGCTAAATTGGGTTTATTCTGGAAATAGAAAAAAAATGGGTTCAGCATTTGAAATCAATCAGCATAATTCATCCTATCAGAAGAGTGGCAGAGAAAAAACACATAATCGTTACCACAAATGCTCAAACTTTTCATTTTACAAAATTCAATGTCCATTCATGGCTTAAAATAGCTGCAATGGAAACAGTAGCAAAATTCACAGTGAGTTTAGGAACTGACAGAGCTTCATCCGCCTGATACCAGACATGTATGAAATCTACAGAGCTTGCGTCAAGCTGAATCCTCTCTCTGCTCAGAATGAGACAAAAAGCACCGTCCACTCACCACTCTCTGCAGTGCATTGGGGCTTCTGGCTCCTACTGTAAAGCAGGAACAAGGAGCTGTGTATGAATGGGACAGTGTGGTTAGGCATCAAATGCACCATGCTCAGTGAAAGAAGCCATTCAAGAGGTTGCACACTGTGTAATTGGTATAATATTCTGGAAAAGCTAAATTTATAAGAACAGAAAACAGACCACATGGTATTGGTTGGACCTGCAAGGAGAGTTAGGCCACAAAGTAACAGGAGTTTTGTAGGATGATAAAATTCTCTGTCCTATTTTTGACAGATATCATACAACTGTATACATTTGCTACAACCAATAGAATGGTTTCTGAGAAAGGATTTATTTTTCCTATGTCTTGCAAGAAAAGAAAACCTCACAGAAATGAATAGCGGGTGGTGATTTGGCTTTTCTTTTTTTTCCTGTCTTGTTCTGTGACTACCTATTTTTTCTAGAAATCAACATGTACTTTTCTTTGTAGTTCTGCTATTTTCAAAGAGACTTGTTTCATCTGTTTTTTTGGAAAAGGTGGGTAAAAAAAATATCCTGAATACCCATCATATATTAACAGAGTGACTCAGAACAGTTCAAATTCAATCTTCTTATTTTTTCTACGTAAGTTCAAAGAAGGTTTGTATCCTATGAAGGACAATCTTGAGAGGTACATGGAAACAGACATTTTCCTAACTACCCCTGAGGAAATCGACTTATTTTCTCGTGATTCTCCTGCCTCTGCCTCCTTCAGCAAATCCTACCGGCGTGCGCCACCACAACCGGCGACTTATTTTCTCAAAGATATTTTTATATACTTGTTGAGCACTATCTACTCCATTTTGGGAAATATAGTAGTAGGCACTTGTCTGCCTAATTGTAGTTAAATCATTCAACACTTTAATCAAGATAAATAGCACTGCTCATCTTCTCACAGGCTTTAAGATTACAGTTTCCAACCTTTCCCCTCTAATACTTATAAAGATGTAGATTATGATTTGAAAATTAATTATACAGTGTTAAGAGTCAGTAACGTGCTTTGTTTCATTTGAATTTTTGCATTCCCACATAATAACATTCAATGTCACCAAGTTGATCCTGGAGAACATTTACTTACCCTCAGACCCCAAAAGGACACCCAACAAATGACCTACAGGGTCTGTGAATGATAGAACAGACCTTAGGAGGTGGAGTCAGGAGGACCCCCAAGTTCAGAGCCAGTCTGGACTGAAATAAAACTGAGACTTTTCCTCAAAACACCAAAAGAGAGGAGAAAGAAAAAAAAAAAAAGGAAAAAGACTATATGTGGTCTAATATAGGATGGAGGCAGAATTCACTTCTTTTATACACTTTTAAAACTTGGAATGTGAACTGGGATTTAGGAGTAACTGTCAGAATGGCCAAGATGGTTGGCTCGATGCTAGATGTGGTAAACACAACAGAAGTTCAACCATTGTTTCTTTTTTTTTCTCCATAGAGTGTCCCTGTTGTAGCTTGAAATGAAGCCTCCTGCTGAGTTATAATTTACCTCAAATCCCCTTCCTTATGACATTTGATGAAGTGATAAACAATATTCGAGGAAAGTGCGAAAACAAAGAGAAAGATGGTTCCTAAATGTGTAATGTGTTTCACATGATCAAAATAAAAGCAGATTCGTTGGGGAGGTCATCAATGGCAGCACTGTGACTAACACAGCATCTGAAATAACACCAGTGATAATTAAAAACATTTCTTCTGGAGACATTTGAAATGCAGGGAGCTCCTTTCTCCTCAGGAAACTTCACAGTGTTTTGTTGATGACAAACGGTGTAACAAAAAAAAAATGGCACATTAAAATGGATTTTTTTAAAATTGTGATTCTTAAACACTTAGCACTGCTATGAAAAAGATGCAATAGAATAGACTTACATATGCATGCTATCTTATTTTAGCACTGCTTTACAAACAATTGAGAATTCTTAAAAATCACCCATGTTAGAAAAACCTCAAAACGTATCCTCTGTGAATGTATTATGTTGAAAATACTCACAAAATCTATGATAATTTTAGAGTTCTTGTTTGCTCACTCTTTCTTTTCTTTTTGGTTTTTTGTTTGTTTTGTTTGTTTTTGTTTTTAAAAACAGGATTTCTCTGTGTAACCCTGGCTATCCTGGAACTAGCTCTGTAGACCAGGCTGGCCTCGAACTCAGAGATCCTCCTGCTTTTGCCTCCCCAAGTGTTGGGATTAATTAATTGTTGTTTCACATTACTTTATTTGACTTTTAAAAAGCCTTACAAAAAAATTATAAATTATATTGAAACTTCAAAAAGTGGAAGATGATATATGGTTTGATATAAAGATGATGACTTTGAAGCTAAAACAATGAGAACAGAAAATACAAGAGGCATATTTCAGCATCATACCCAATCTGTACTCAGAGTCTGTAAATTACTGGGGAAAACAGACTCACACACAACTGAATACAAGACCATTTCAGAATGAGAATATGAACTAGTCATGATGCTTAGCTTTCTTTTACCATTCGCTGTTGTCAGGACAGCATTTCCGCAACAACATGCTCTAGTCCTGGAAGATAAAAGCTATAGATAAATTCATGGTTCATTCTAAAAGCATCCAGAAAGACCTACAAACTCTTTAATAGAAAGTGTCAGAGGCAGTTTAATCCTCTAAAGTTACAAAACTCTTTGCTTCAAAATTTTGCTGTTCTGTGTCTACTGATAAGAGAAAACTTCTGAAATATCCTAAATTTAATTGTAAGAGCCACAGGATGGAAGAAGAAGACTATTTATTCAGTTAACGAATGTGGGACAAACCCAATCAACACTCCCAAAGACATTTTTAAAACCTCTACTCAAACTCCAAGTAACCAACCACAAGACAGCATCACATCCCACTAACAACCCCAACTATGTAGAAGCAACAGTTACTTCTCCTTTTGGACAATCTGCCCTGGAACATTCCCTGTGGGGCTGTGAAGCTCCAAGTCCCGGGAGTCTATGGCATAACACCCTGAATGCTCTTGATCTTGTCTGGTTGAAAGTTCCGGGGGAGATCCCATGCTGAGAGATTTGGCACAGCTTCCCTGGTGTTAGAGAAGAAAGTGCCAAAGTGCCAGTGTCCCAGAAAGAGATTTCACAGCATCTCTGACTCTTAGCTAAAATCTACACATTCCCTAGTGTTTGTTTCACTTTTCCAGTAAATTGTAAACTTCCTACACTACAGGATAAAGAGGAATTAGGACTGTGTGTGTGTGTGTGTGTGTGTGTGTGTGTGTGTGTATGGTTTTTCTTCCTTTCCAGTTCTGGACAGAACAGTAAAACTAAATCTCTTTTCTTTTTAAAATCAGTTCTGGATCCTGGGTATTCTTTTGAAAATGTGGGCACTAAAATAAACTTGCAGGTCCTATCCCTCTCACTGGTATGGACTTTAGACTCCATCCTGTTTGGTGATACCAATTTCATGTTTTTCTGACCTTTCTTATCTATAATGTGGACTCATGTAAACAAGTTGTGTGTTTGTGTGAGTGACTTGTGTCATTGCTGTGACAAAATAACTTAGGAGAAGGAGAGTATGTTTTGTCTTCTAGTTTCAGGGGATTAATAGTTCATTAAGGCTAGGAAGTCATGACAGCAAGAGTAGGAGATAGCTGTCACATTGTGTTCAGTCAGGAAGCAGAGAGATGACTCCCTGTGTTGTTCTCACCTTCTCACTTTCACTCAGTCTTGAGTCTCTATTTCAATAATAAAAATACCATGACCAAAATCAATTTGGGGAGGATAGAGTATTCTCTCGCTGAGGAAAGTTAGGGGAGGAACTCAAACAAGGTAGGAACCTGGAGGCAGGAGTTGATGCAGAGGCCATGGAGCAGTGCTGGTCACTGGCTTCTTCATGGTGTACTCAGCCTGCTTTCCTATAACACCCAGGGCCACCAGTCCAACTCTACCCACTATGAAATTCTCCCATCTCAATTATCAGTCAAAAGAAATGTACCACTAGCTTGCCCACAGGCTAATGTGGTGGGGTTATTTTCTCAGTTGAAGTTCTCTCTTCTCAGATAACTATAATTTGTATCAAGTTGACATGAAAACTGGTTAGCAGAATTGACCCTTCGTGAAGTCAGCACACAAGCACATTGCTGATAAACCATACCGTTTCTTTCTTGTTTTTCCCCAAGATTTCATATTAACATTAATATCACAATATAAAACATTCTAACTTTTAAAAGTCCCACAGTCTTTACAAAGTCAAACACTATAAAAAAAAAAAATTCAGTCTCCTTAAAACATCCAAAGCCTCTTTCAAGGTTTAAGCCTCTCTAAACTATCCAAAGTCCTAAAATGTCCATAGTCTTTCTAAAACTCCAAAGTCTCTCAACTGTAATCTCCTGCAAAATAAAAATAAGGTAAGTACTTCTTATTCCAAGAGGGAAGAACCAGGGCACAGTCACAATCACATCAAAGCAGAACCATAGTCCTGTAACAATGTGATGCTCAGTGTCAGACTTGTAGGATTCATGATCTTTTTTAGGCTGCAATTTAATTATCAATTTTATTTATTAATAAGTATAATTTGTAAGATTAGCCTAGTGGCACAGCCAGCAGCCTGGTGGGATATCAGCCAGTGGGCCTGGCCCTCCTTAACCCAAGGCCTGATTTGTCCTGGGGAAAAAGTCCTGGACCAAGGGTGGCCTTCACCACCTGTAACCTAAACTCTGTTAACTAATATAAGTTGTTATATTAGGCTGGTAGAATTGCTGGTGGCTTGACCGGAGATTCGCCGGAGCTCGGGAGGCCCATGGTCCTGGATTGCTTGGACTGATGGCCTATAAGCCGACTCGGTCCTTTCCCCAATAATTAAACACACCAAGACCTTTTAATGTTTCAACACTTAGCCCTTAGCTGGGGAGACTCTCAATTAGCTAATCTAAATTAACCGGGACCACCTAATCCCAAGCTGCCATGTACTTGTTTGTTATTGCCTTCCAGAGTTCTCAAACACATCTATCTGCTTCCATGTCACCCAGAGGAAAGAGCTAATCCTCTGGGTAAAACGCAAAAGTTCCTGTTTTAATCTCAGGAAGTCCCACTTTCCTATACTCTTTCTGCCCAGCTAATTGGCCATCAGCAACTTTTATTAACCAATCAAGAGAATGCCTTGGGGGGGGGGGACACACCAGATCTCAGGATTGAAATCAGCCTATCAGAAGCAATGATATTAGACCTTCCCCGACAACATGCAGCTCCGAAGGGCTTGCCATAGCATACGCAGCTCCTTAGGACTTACCATAGCACATGGAACTCCGAAGGGCTTATCATAGCACACACAGCTCTGAAGGGCTTGCCATAGCGCACGCAGCTTGTCTCCCAGGCTCAGGCTGGCTGCACTTCACAGCTGGTGCTGCTCTCAGCAGCTGTCCCATGGTATGGACATCTCCAAAATGCTGGGGTTTCCTGCTGTAATCAGGCTGTGCTTTCACCAATAACCTCTCCTAGGCTCTCTTCAGGGGCGCTGGCCTTGCCACACAGTGCCAAGCCTTTAATATTTTGGGAGGTCTAGGAAACCTCATTGGCCAACAACTAAAAATGACATAAGGCATTACTCCTCCTGGGGTTTTATTTGGTAGCTTGTGATATCTAGTGGGGATAGTATTGTCACTATTATATAGTAACTCCATTTAAACTCATTGGTGCATGTATGTGTTTTACAAAGCTTCTAAAATAGTAGGTTTCCATATGGCTCTTCAAAAAGGCTCTTCATGTTGGTTGTCCCTTCCCATATTAAATGAGTCTTGTTGAACACTGAGACTGAAGGACAGGCAATATTTTGTGATGAAGTTTGTCCGAGTATAGTAGAATTCCTTCTTTCTTCTTGTTATGTGAATTTTGAACTGCTCTTTGGTGGATCTGTCCTTTGGGTGAATATGACTGTCAGGGGAAAGTGCCTCTCGGCATCTGCTGCCTCTCCAGAGCCTCCAATTAGAACCAATCAGTATCTTAGGATATCATAGTTAGGGGTGACATTTCCTGGATCTTTTTTCAGATACTTTTTCCATTCAGATCTTTGAATGCTGAGTTTGTTGTTTTTCTTTTATTGGAATAAAGAACTATT
Organism: Lophiomys imhausi; assembly: GCA_907164525.1. NCBI lineage: Eukaryota > Metazoa > Chordata > Mammalia > Rodentia > Muridae > Lophiomys > Lophiomys imhausi. The sequence goes on from CAJQZJ010031868.1 coordinate 4,068,014, forward strand.
TTCAGGACTTGTCTTGGTTATATGGTTCTATCTGAAAAAAAATCAAAGGTATCCTTAGTGGAAATTCACCTTATTAATAACACTATAATTTGGCTGTTTTATGATTTAAATCACGCTTTTTCCTCCCCCTAAGATATTAGAGGTAATTGTTACCATCTCTTACTGGAGATGAGACCAGACGCTTATGTCTATGTCCTCAGAGAAAATATGGCAAGTCAAAGGATTCCTGAAAGAAAGAGCTGATAAAAATAGATTCCAAAAGGCCAGCACCATCTTTGCCTTCTTTCTTATTGCTCCTTAGGGAGACCATTTCTTTCCCACACTGTCCTAGAAATAGAAATGTAAAATTCTGAAATCTTTTCCTAAGGACTTGACAATGAATACAAAGAAAAAAATGCTGGGCATGGTCCTGGGGCACAGCTATATGGCAGTCAGTGCAGGCTGCCATAACAAATGCCACAGACTGTGACTTAAGCCATAGTCAACTCTTTGCCATAGTTACAGAACCAGGGAAATCAAATCTGCAAAAGAGGTATGAGTCTGAGTTCTGGAAACTGTCCTCTAGAATCTCTTCTTAACTGCATCTTCCAGTGGTGAGAATAGATGGAAGCAGGATCTCTGATTGGTCTAAGTCTAGTCACGGGGACCATGCCCTCATGATTTTATCTAAATGGGGTATGGTTAGGGTCAGGGTTAGATGCTCCATCTAGATAAAACACTAAGACATAGGATTTAGGCAAGTCTCAAAGACTGCAAGCTATTGGGAAATATATCACCTTAGCACAGTGGCTCTCAACCTGTGGGACACAACCACTTGTGAATCTCACCTCAGATATCTTGCATATCACATATTTACATTACAATTCATAACAGTAACAAAATTACAGTTATGCAGTAGCAACGAAATAATTTTATGGTTCAGTGTGTCCACAACATGGGGAGCTGTATCAAAGAGCCTCAGCATTAGGAAGGTTGAGAATCACTGCTTTAGAATGTAAGTTTTGTTTGCTTAATATTTTATTTATTTAAGTTTTCAGGAATTTATTAGGGAGATATTTCTAAAGTAGATTATACACTAAGTTGTCTCCTTAATTACAGAGGTCTGAACATTATTTAACCTTTTCTTGATGACTCAAGGTTATCATTATGCACATCAATGATCATTATGCAAAGCAGTGATGTCTCTAGAGGCCATCTGGGTATATAATACTGTTCAGTTTCACTTCATTATTCCCAGATTGCTATGATACCTTGTATTTCCACCCTTAATTGCCCTTTATTTTATGGGTATAATTGTACCTTTTGCCACTAATATCAATGTATACTATATCTAATTAAAATAGAACTACTCTCCAATAAAACTCTATTGATTATAACCTAGTGTGATCTTAACACAAAGAGTTTAATATATATATATATATTAAATATATTATATATATTTAAATATATATATATTTAAAGTGTGATTGTGTGTACTTGGATCAGAAAATAGACTAATACTAACTCAATAGCTTTGGTAACAATGCTATGTTCCATGTTTCAGTTAAGTGAAAATAGCTGGGATACTGTTGCTAAGAAGTGAGAAGCAGATAAAAGAGAGAGGAGGTACAATTTGGTTATGAGTATCACAGCCATTCTACAAAAATGAATGCCATGTGTCATGTCCAAAGCTACATAAAAGCCAACAATCCCTTTTCTTGGGCTGTGAGTACAAATTTTCTTTCAGTTAATGATTTTAATTTTAAAGAAGACAAAATGCAGCGCTGCATTAATCTGATACCATGTTTTAATACTTCAAATACCAAATTCTTTTTTGTCATTTCATAGTTTCTAAAGTACTTTCCAAGGCATATTCAATTTGATTCTTACCCATCATATTCTACTTCAGACCTATGTATACTGCATCTTTACCCAGGAACATTTATTTTCCTGCAAACTGTGAGATTTTCTTTTAAAGCTCATAGTATCTGATATCTTCTTGCAAGTCAGTGATGCAGTCATGGGCAAGCAGTTGGAGCAGTAACTGCCTTACTCAGACAAGCTAGTTCAAAAGAAATTGCTGCTATAGCAGGAACATAAAACTCAATGGGTAAAGTGCTCGTTGCAGAAACATGAGGATGTGAGTCTGGATGCCCAGCACAAGAAAATCCTGGCATGCAGGCACACGCTATGTCTATGTTGTGCTTTGAATGCCCCAACAATCCTGGGCATTTGAAAACTTGTTCCCTAGTTTGTGGTGCTGTTTTGGTTGTTTAAGATCTGCGTCTTCACTGATGAAAGTATGTCACTGAGTGGGAGCTTTCAGAGTTTAAAAACTTGAGTCAGCTACAGTTCACTCTTTCTTCGGCTTCTTATTTGCAATTCAAGAGGTGAGCCCTCAGCCCCTGCTTCAACTGTCATGCCTGATGCTTGCTGCCACACCTTCCCACCACGCTGGTCTCTTATCTGTTTGGTACTGTAGATCAAGTAAACTCCTCCTTCTGTAAATGGCCTTTGTCCCTGTGTTTTATCATAACAATAGTTATGTTATATAACAAAAGCAACCAAGACAGCCGGGAGGTGACAAGAGAACCCCAGGACTTGCTGGGCAGCCAGTCTAGCCAATCAATGAGTCTGACATTCATTGAGAATCAGGTTGTCAAAAAAGAGATACAACACAACAAAAACACTTATTGTACAGTTTTGTTTGGAAGCTCTTGGGTATTCTCAGTGATTCGTAGAGTGGTATTGCTACTTAGTAGGTAATTTGAAAAAAAATTTAAATTCTTGTGTGTGTGTGTGTGTGTGTGTGTGTGTGTAGGTGAGTGAAGGCTAAGCATACATGTAGAAATCAGAGAATAACTTTCAAGGGTTGGATTTTCTTATCAAGTGTGTCCCAGGGATAGAACTCAGGTCAGTTAATCAGGCTTGGTGATAGGTACCCTTGCCCTCAGAACCACTTTGCCAGGCCTCTTCTGTAATATTTTAAATAGTTTGAACTTAAAGATAATGAAAACCTTGAAATACTTGTTCCTTAGAAGTAGAGTCACCTTTGCTTGCATGTGCTTTTTAGTTTAACCTTTCAGTCTTTGCTTCTGGGATGCTGTGCTTTGGTTTATATTTTCTTTCAAAATGCGTTGTTCCCTTTAAAAAAAAAAAAAAAAAAAAACAATAGCAGGTGGAACACCAGAAAGCTTGATACTTTAAAAAAATCTTACTCATCTGAAAAGGATCTACCTGTCTGTGTATCTATCATCTACCTATCACTTATCATCTATAATCTATCCATATGTATCATCTATCATCTATAACCTATCTATATTTATCATCCATTCATCTGTCTGTCTGTCTGTCTTATCCTTGAGTTCTCACCAAGGTTTAGATGCTATCCCAGGCACTGGACCTTCAGCAGTGAGCTGGAGAAACAGCAGAGACTGGAAAAGTGATCAGCTTCCCTTGACCTGACTCAGGATATATTACCTGAAGCTAAGGCCTGTTGTTTTTTGAGAAAACAACAGTATAAGAAATGTCTCTCTCTGCTGTCCAAAAAGGACAAAACTTGGTAGCAGGGAAGTCGACAGCCTAACTCTGCCAAGACAGGGTAGGTAAGTCCTTCATAATCCCTGCTCTACAACAAATGTCTGTCATAGGAACAGGACCCAAAGGCTGAAGACTGATGCAGGAATGTATGGAGAGAAAATGGGAACTGTCCAGGCAGTCATTGGTATGTCCTTTCTTAGTTTTGGAAGCTGCAGGCCCTGCACTTCCTATATAAGCAAATATATTTATCCCTCTCAGGTCTCTGAGGTGGTTGAAGAATAGACAGCTAGAGTCTCATAGTTAAATTTTGAACTGTTTAGGAATCAAGAGGGTGTTATAGATCTAAGAAGATACTCTTAAAAGTGTGTTGCAAGTTAGTATGAATGTTGAGTCACATATAGACCTTTAAACTCATGGAGATGGTTAGATAGTAGAATGTTAAAGTCAGGGGCCAAATATGTATAAACTGGACATTGGGAAGGTATACTGGGCCATTTAACTCTCATAAATGTGGCATATTTATATCTATTGTTTTGTATAATACTTACTGTTATAAGAGAAGGAACCATCTGTTGGACTGAAAGGGGAAACTTCTGGGGGGAAGAGGGTGGAAGGGCGGGATAGGAAGAGGGAATAGGGAGGGGTTTGTTGTTTGTTACTGAGATGTAACTTGAAGAAAAAAAATAAAGTATTAAAAAAAAGAAAAGAAATGTCTCTCTCAATTTTCACCTCACCTTTCTTCCCAAGTCATGAAATCCTAGAAGAATTTTCTTATCTCCTGACGTAGGATATAAGCCCCCACATGATAAGCATGTTCCCATCCCTGGAGGGAAGAAGGTGGAGACACAGGAGAATAGGAGCAAATCCCTCTGTCACCCCCCACCCATAGTTGATGACTGTCCTCCTTCCTTTGTCCAGCCACATTTCTCCACAAGCATTAAAACTCACAGATAAACCACATTGTTGTATGCATTTTTATCATTCCTTTGTTTTCTATTGAAGACACCAGGTCAAATAAAACTTTCATTAAACAAATTTGCATGCCTCCCCCACCCTTTTTCTTTTTCCTTTCATTCTTTTTTGTTCGTTTTGTTAAAGGACTTCAACCATGAACATAGGATGAGCCAGGGGCAGTTATGTCTTCCTCCCTACCTTGTGTGTAGATACTGTCAAACATGCTGTAATAACAAAGACTCTATTGACTCATTTTGTTTTGTTTTGTTTTGTTTCTATGTGTTGGTTTAGGAGAACCTGGCGGAGAGGAGGAGTTTGAAGTTGCACTGAACATTGTGTTCTAGACACCCGCCTTTGTTTCTTCCTCATTCTGGATTTGCACCTGTGAAACTTTAAATGTGGCTTTGCAGGTGGTGGTGGGCTGTAATGAAAAGCCAGCGTCAGCTGAGAAAGGTATTCATGTTTAGAAGCCTGTGATTTCTGAGTAAAGACCATAAGTTTTGGAAGAGAAAAAAAAAATCTCTTCATATTCAGGCTTTCTAACTTCCTATCCGGGTGATCACATTACATCAATATGCTTTATCGTGGTTTCCTCCTCTGAAAAATAGGTATTTTAGCTAATGGATATATAAGTATTAAAATAAGAGCTATGCAGTTGTGCCTAATACTTAGAAATACACAATACTTTTCCTTTTGGCTACAGACTAGTTGGGGGATTTGTATGTGTATCATTGTAAGAAATTCACATTCTCAGGGCATTAAGAGGTTAGCTGAATACTCTAGTATCCTTTCAGCATGGCAGCCCATGACTTTGGCAATGCAACCTATGTCCTATATAAAGAAGGAGTCATCTGTTATATAAATGAAATGGCTCAGGATTCGATCTTGGAATTGATTTGCACTTTGAAAATCCATGTAAACCTGTGCTCTTTCAGTTGAGTAAAGACGATTAGTGAACTATGCACAGAATAGAAGTTTTAAAAATCTTTTCATTGTGATAAAACTGGTTTGTTTGTTTGTTTGTTTTTTCAGGTGAAACCACTGTGTCTGTTTCATCTACAGGAAACAAATGTGGAAATAGTCAAAATAGACTTGGTCTTCTCAACAGGAATATGAAAATATACGTTGTAGTTTCTAATTGTTAAGTTGATGTCATATGATTTAGAGTACAGAACAGTCATGTGTAACTAACAGCCTGGCTTGGACCACTTAAATTTTCAAATGGCTGTACATAATGGATGGATACATTACACTTAAGCTTAAGCCAAGAGGGTGCGCTCTCAGTAATTTAAAGCATCAATATCCTAGCAGTGTTTATCAGGAGGAAAAAAAAATCTGTCTCTCATCCTCTTCCTTCAAAATACAATCCATGAAAAATTGATTCCTGTATGAGAGCTGGAAACTTCTTAAATACTGCAGAGTTGTGTGCCTCTTTTGAGGCAAACACATGTGCAAACTGGAATGTCAGTCAAAGGACAAACCCTGATTAAAAGATTCAGGGTAACACGAGAAGAGAGTGGCATAAACGAAAGAGGTCTTTTTTTTTTTTTTTGGTCTCTCTTTTTCTGGGTTTCTTATGCTTGAGTCAGAGGATCTACGTGTGCCCAGAGCAGAGAATAAGGATCAGGATGTGCTATTCACGTTAGAGTCTTGGTCTTCACTTAGTGCTGAATTGGTTCCCTGGGGAGTTGCAGTAGTGTTCCATGTCTGGGTGGTGGTGAAATGTTCAGGAACCCTGTATGTCAGTTGTCACACATCCAACATTAGAAAACCAATTATCTTCACATGCCATTACATGAATGCACTATGTTGAAAAGATTGGTTTGATATGAAGAGAAAGCAGAGTAGAGTCTGTTATCTTGAAGCACAGGTAGCAAACCCGCACTTAAAAGTTCCTCACTTGTTAATTATTTTACTCCAGGCTACCATTTACATCTACCATACCTGTAGGAAAACTACAGTGAAGTGTGCACATCTCTTCCCAGCTGTGCATCAGCAAGACCATCTTACTTGAAATTAGCCATAGGAGGGATGTTTTATGTCAGTTAAGTCAGCAAAGGATGGATATCAGAAAATTTTCTTTTTCTTTACCTTTTCTGCAGACTCAGTTGTTAACACTAACATGCTAACTACTGAGTATGAGCTAGAGTGCTCTTTGAAATAGGACTGAGACAAATAGAGAACAAGTACCTTGTCAGGGAAAATTTCAAGTATACATACAAATAGAAAATACTTTATTAGCTATTCATAAGCCCATGCTCCATCTTCAATAATTATCAATACTTCATTAACCTTGCTTAATCTCTTGTTCCCATGTTTTCTCTAAAATATTATATATAGGTCAAGCTCCAGGTATCACAAAGTTGTTTCTGGATAACGCTTTAATATGTATCTGTAATGCTTTAGCAATACAAAAAAAAAGGTACAACCACTTTATCACATCAAATAATCCTAACAGTGACTTCATGATTCTTTAAATGTTTAAGTTCCTGATTGTTTCAAAAGTGGCTTTTTAGAAGTGTCTTGCTTGAATTATGAGCCAAACATGGTGAACTGGTCTATTTTAATAACTGAAAGGGACCGGAAAGTTATTCGCTCTGTCTGAGACATCATTAAAGAGCAGGACAGGCAGATTTGACAGAACATAGTTCAAAGTAAGGATTAGAGAAAAATAAAACTGTTTCATGTTTATGCCCCACAGAGATCAGACTCTTCAATAAACTGGTTATACAATGATGGGCAGAATATGTTTTATGCTTGGTGGAAAAAAAAATCTCACAGCCTAGGGTGATAATGGCATTTAACCTTTCCGGACTCGTAGACTTCTTTGATGTTTTGTAGACTCATTTTTTCCTACATTGTCCATACCAACACACAGAATTTTGTATGTAATTTAAGTTTTTTTTTTTTTATGTGTAAGATTCATCTTAAGGTCATTGGGAACAGAGTTAAGTCCTGGACTTAGAGGGAAGGAATATGGTGTATAAATAAATGATTGAATCCCAAGTGCTAAGTTACAGTCAAACATGCATTAAGTGTGGTAGCAGCACACAGGCAAGAATGTGGCCTGTTTTCCTATGGAGAATGGCATTGAAAGGAGTTGGCAGTTTGAATAAGAGTTCACCAGTCAAAGATGGTGACTAGAGCTGCCATGTGAACAGTGGGTGTGATGGGAGATGGTCGTGTATAAGGACAGCTTGACCAAGAGGCCAAGAGCCAAAGGGCCTTTCGTGAAAGAGTTAAGTTAAAATTGTTTCAGTTGCTGCAGGATTTCAAAGTGGTAAGGGACATGGTCAGATTTTCAAATGAGAAAGTTCAATGTAGTAACAATGTATGAGGGGGGGATTACTGATAAAGAGCCTGGCTGAACACAGTGAACCCTGCATGTCAGCTAGTGTAATAATGAAGCTAATGAAGTTATTATTGATAGGGTCTAGACTACAACTTTATATCAGTGGCTCCTCTAGAATGACTGACCATCAATCCCCAGTCTAGGCTCATGTGTCAACCTCTTTAATGCTAGAATCACAGATACGCATCACTGTGGCTGGCTTTTTATGTGGGTGCTGGACATCCAGCTCTTGTCCTTGTACTTGTTGTGCAACAAGAACTTTGCAGACTAAGCCATCTCCCCAGCTCCATTACCAAAATTTTATCATTCAAGGTTAACCCAAGATTTTATATTTGAAAAAAGTCGTGGAATGAATCTGATCTCATCTCCAAATTGTTGATGCTTCTAAACACAAATTTCATTTTACCCAGTCTTTGCTTCAGATATTTTAGTAGCTTCCCATTTCCTTAAGACAAAACCCAAATTTGCCTTTTCCTGTCCAAGTTGTTGTTATTACTCAATGTAGATAGTGATTATGCCAGAGTCTGTTTCATAACCCCTTTGAGCCATGTCTGAGTGATGTGGAAAATAGCATAGTAATTTTAATATAATAATAATAATAATAATAATAATAATAAGGCTTTATTTACCTGCATTTCCCACTACTAAGCAGTGCATTGGCAAGCCGCTGGCATCACTTACTGACTCAGAAGACAACAAAACCGTGAAATGGAACTGAAATCCTACTGTGTACTGAGGAATTTGACACAGATTAAGCTTCAGTAAGGAGGAAACTAAGGAAGAGTTCAAAATTGCTCTGTCATAATTATATCTTTCCTCTTCAAGGGTCAATATGCTAAATAAACCTTGTTCATAGGTCTGGAATAATGATGCTTCTAGCTATTTTTCTTAACTTGGTTAGTGAGTTCTCTGTGACAGCAAAATGACCGTTCGTGCTTGTGTGTGTGTGTGTGTGTGTGTGTGTGTGTGTGTGTGTGTGTGAAGCAGTTTCTTCCTGATGCTCATTTTCCAAAAGATGTGCCTTTAAGCCATCCTCAATTTGGTTTTCCTGCCCAAGAATGAGATTTGGGACTCTAAATTAAGCATCCAAAATGAAGGTGGGAAAGACAGCATAGGAGCTGAGTGAGAGAAAACAATGTATAATTTTACCTGAGAAAGGCAGGGTGTGAAATCAGCAGAAGAACAGGCCATTGAGTCATGTTAAGTCTGTGCTGTGCTTTTGGGACACATCATATGAAATGTGTTAATCTAATGCTAGTCATGCCATGAAAGCCTGCCACTCTAAAATGATGTTCTATCTTCAAGGGGCTAGAGCTTTGCATTTTTCTTAGAAGCATTGATCAATGAAAGTGCAGGTCGATAAAGGTTTTGCGTTTGCATTTAAATGCTAATCAATCACATTTTATTAAAAATTTAAGGCAAGAGTGAGAATGGAAAAGGTATGAGACTGTGTTTATAACAAGGAATTCAAGTTGAGGTTCATTCTGAAATGACTTGGAAGTTTCAGGATGGTTGGTATGTTAGGTTCCCATCTAACAGATACCAAAGGTGCTAATGATAACACGGGATTGGAAAGAGACTAATGAGTGTTTACTGACAGATCTCTACTCTGTGTTGTGAAATGTCTGGGCAAATCAGAATGTATTCAAGCTTTTCATTAATCATCCCAAAAATAGTTACAGGAAAAATAATTATAATTTTAAATGTTTTGAATATAATCTAAAAGGATACATTTAAAATTATAGTGATATATATATTATATCTACTATGTAGTATATGTATATGTAGTATACTACATATACAAAGTGAAATCTACTTTAGCTAATTTTAAGAATATAGATGAGACAGTTAGAGCCTTCACATTGCTCTTTCCCTCCTGCTCCAGGGATCCATCATTCTACTTCTCACCTGTATGTATTTGAGTATCTGGATATACCATATAAGACAGAATCATATAATATTCATATGTGTGTGTATGTGACTAGCTTGTTTCACTTAGCACTATTTCCTTAAGCTTTATCTGTATTGTAGTATTTATCAGAGTCATTTCCAAGTTTGAATAATAGTCTATTGTATGGATATGCCATTTTTAATTTATCCATTTGGGCCGCTTCCACCTTTAGCTATTGTGCATAATGTTGAAGTGAACATGGGTGTATAACACCTGCTTGAGCCCCCACTCTCCAAATCTCTTGAATATAGAAACAGAAATGGGATCGGGGAATTATGTAACTCTATGCTCAGTTTTTGGAGGAGCCTCCATGCTGCTTTCCAAAGCATCTGTTCCACTTTACATTCCCATAGGCAGCACGCAAGTGTTCCAAAAAGGATTTTTTTAAAACCAAAGAAAACAGCATGAAATATTGAAAAGGAAGGATAAGCTACAAAAAGCAGAGTGGAAGAAAGTGCCTCCTCCCTTTTAATTGACTGAAACAAGAAGAACTTCCCTAGTGGTGGGCCTTGTAGTTGCTGACCTCAATGCTGGGTCTGGGGAATTAGGAGATGCCTATAGATTGGAATAGGCCCTTCTATTTATCCAGTGTGCCTTACAAAGTGATTATTTTTTATGTATATGAAAAAGGTTATGAAACAATGCTCTAAAACTACAGAGATAAAGTAGGCATTAAAATCAAGAGATTTAGAAAAACAAAATACTCATTCAACAGAGCTATTTTTTTTTTCTTCTCAGTTTTTTGTTCATTTGTCTATAGTCCTGGCTGGCATGGAACTCATCATATAAACCAGGGAGCTTCTAATTCACAGATACTCCCCTGCCTCTGTCTTCTGAGTGCTGGTATTAAGAGCATGTGCCATTATGGATGGCCCAGAGTACAAGGACATGTAGGATGTTCTGTAAAAAACAACAAAAATATTAAAATGTACTTTCAGGGGGGCTCTTTTGTGTATGTGTGTAGTACTGAGGACCATATTCAGGGTCCCTGAGTGTGAGGTCAACTTCTGCCATTGAGTTAACACTCAATCTGGGCTCTGTTTTTTTGTTGGTGAAGGACCAGTAAGTAAACAGAATACAACATGAAAGGGAATTTGCTGGGAGAGAGGCAAGCAACATGGTGGTGTTTTATGTATGCCCCAACCAACAGTCTCATCAATTCAAGCTTTGGGATTTGAAGATAGAGCCCCTCTTTGAACTCATCTGGTTGTTCCTACCATGGCTGCTCAAAGTGTCTATTTCTCCTTGTGTGGGGTATATGAACTCTGGGTAACTTGGGCAAGTTGGCAGACAAATGAACTCTCTGGATTATAAGGAACTCCTTGCTAAACACTGATGGTTGTGTTTGATGGACAAAACATCAGGATTTAAAATTATCATTTGAATTGCAATTACAAAAACAAAACAGTGAAGACTCCGCATGCTACCCCCTGAGGTCTTCCTCCCATTTGCCTTCCCTTTGGTTTTCTGTTGCCTCAGTACCCTGGGGTTATTTCTAATGAGAATACTTACCACACAGCACTTTGGTGTCCACTAACCTACCTACCTCTCTCACTTGGCTCTATCATAGAGGATGATGCTGTAGCCAGACATGGTCCTAAGATGAAAAAGTAAGTGAGCACAAAGAGATCTAGAAAACTTTGAAAAGCATTTACATAAAGAACTAAAATATAATAATTGGGAGCCATTGTTCTGGAAGAGTAGATATTAAATCTTCATTGTTGGTGTTTCTGACAGCTATTGGCATGGGGGCAGGGTTCTATCGGTTGTTGCTCTGTAACATTTTCCAAAGTAACCTTTTAGATCCTTTTCTTAAAGTCTATTTTGCCTTCCCTGGGATAATCAATACATGGATGAATCTGAAGGTTGAAGCTGTCTGAGTTCATTGTGCTGCTATATTTCATATTTAATGCTTTTAGTCTTGCAAGTGTGTCCAGGAAATACTTCTGTGCTCTATTTGGATTCCTCTCTTATTAGCACAACCATTTGTCTTTTCTTTCTAACTCGATTGGATATTTTATGTAGCTATACCTATCTTTGACTTTTGACTACTGCGGGATGATGGTAAAATGGTCCCGTTTTTTTTGCTTTTCCATTTTTAAGCAGAAGTAAAATAATCTCTAGAAAGTCAAGAATGCATATCCCAGAGGAATTCAGGGATTATATAGGACAAGGACATGGATAATAATGTACTTTGGTGATAAACATTTGGATGTGAAGTACTGTAATATCACACACATCCTGATGGAAGATGAGAGGTTTTTTTTTTTTTTTTTTTGACTCACAGCGACAGTGTTTTAATGTAACTAAATTTCTGGCGAGCACTGGAAATCCCCAAAGCAAAGTGCCAGATGTCTTTTCAGGATTTTAGAGATGTGGAATTCAGTGGGATTCATTGCTAAGAAGATGGTTCCCCTTTCTATTCTTCACACTCATCTGACACCGGAGCGACAGGGAGTTGATGTAAGCAGAGCAGGGATCTAACAGTGTCAACTGTGCTGACATCATCCTTGCTGTGCGGGGCTGATGGGAATTTAGAACATCAAACACCCTAGGAAGGGCAGCGACCAGGTGTGACTCATTTCCCTGGAGAAGACAGGGAGGAAGGGAGAGGGCAGGATTCTTTCACACTGCCACAGGCTGATTTTCAAACTGAGTTATTTGAGCAGCTTATTTGAAAGCAGGAAAGCGTTGTTCTGTCTGTCTCCTCATTTCCCACCGGAAGCACTTTATATTCCAGTCTACCTAGCTTGCTATGCAACCGAGTACTTTGACATTGTAATATACGAAAATGTGTATTCTTAGGATCATGAGCTTTTCTATCACATAAATCCAGCTATGAGAACAATTTGAAGGACTTTGATAACCTCTTTTTCTCTCCCAGTGTCCTCTAGTGAGCTGTGCAGACACCACTGAAGTAAAAAGCTGAACAAAAGAGCACAGTGTAGAGCTGCTGACACCACTCTGCTGTTGCAAAATGAATACAGCGTTGCAGCTCCCTAACACATTACATTGCTTAGATGGAAGGGAGAGGAAGCGGGCACAGCTAATGCTCAATAATTACATCTTAGATAAATGATAAAAGAGGCCTGCACATTTATCTGTGGGTGCTAATATGTAGGCTTCTATCTACTTTATGAAGTTGATTATTTGTCAGTTGGTCTGAAGAGAGAATAGATACTGAGTCCAAAAATATCTTTTGGTGTTAAGGTGTAGTTTCCAAAATGTCTTGTTCACAGAGCATATTTCACTAGAATGATTGACGTGGGGCAGTGGAGTCAGTAAGGATTGTACATCAAAGTAGTCAAAATGACTTCCTCTGGGGTTAGTGTGTAATAGCAATTCAGGAGGCATAGTGAACAGAATTATGACTGTGTCTCTTCAGAATGATCCCAGTGTGTCTTGACATTTTGTGCGTTATTAGCTTATCTATTTCTTGTGTTAGACACCACACAGTCAGCCCAAGAACAATGCTTGTTGTCACCCTGTACTTGATGCTTAAAATGCCACCTATTCTTCCTTTTACTGTGCCTGTTTCAAAACATGGCGTATGCAGGACAGATTGTGAAGCATAGTGGGATCAAAGTGAATTGGTTGTGATTGGTATTAGCTGAATAGCGCTGAAACAGAAGGACGCATTTCAGTTCTATGGGATAGCACTTGCACAATAGATGCTTTTGAGGAAATAAGATGGGTGGCTTCTTTAGAATAATATGCAGAATGGCATATAATGAATTCCAGGTTGTTATGAGATACTAAGGGGAGATAAAAATGAAGCTAACATTTTCTAAGAGGGAATCTTAAGTTTGGGAAGCAGATGTTGAGATGTGTAGAAAAAAACAACATTTCATTTCTTATGCTTTGAAACCTACCTGGCAAAGAGTTTCTCTTTGTATGTCTCCAGTCACTATTTCAATTATGGTGAGACTGTGATTTATACAATGGTAAACAGTGGTGTTTCTTGGTGACCATGACAATAAAGAAGATCTATTGACCCTTTCTTGGCTCTTTTTGAAGTGGCTCTTAGAATTCTCCAGAATATTCCAGAAGAGTGTCTCCAGGTGATGGAAGAAGTGTCCTCGCAATAAATCTTTGGATCACAATTGCTGTAAAAATCTCATACTTTCTTCTTCCCCTTGTAGAAGAGACTACATAATGGTTCATTTTGATCCTATTGGAGAGTGGTTTGTTTGACATGATACAGTGGAATAGGATCTTTAGGATGGAAATAGAAAGGAAAAAAGAAATAAATGTGAACTCTCTTCCTTAGATAGAATACCATGGTTGATGCTTTATGGTTGACACTTTCACTACCTATGTGTACTAAGGCAACGCCCCTTATGTACCTGACAGAAAATAACATCCCTTAACAGATGGACAGACCAACACTTAAACAGGCCTCCCTTTGAAGGTCGTCAACCTTAACATTCAGTCTGGTGAGAAGTATGAATACTTACATAGACTTTATTAACCTCAGAAGGACCAAGCTCCACAGTCATGGATATAAAGAATGATCTGCATAGCTGGTCGAGTAATCTATTCCATGGAAGAGTAGTCAGTGGTGATGATCACAGAATTTTCAAGAAATTAAGGTTCCAGTTGTGTGTGAGTCACTGACCCTTAAAAGGTAAAGAAATATAAATAAGCTCATCTACTAAAGAGTAAGATCAGATATAAAGAATCGAACTCTTGAGAACGTTCTTGATTTTGAAGTGCGGAAGGGGGAGCAAAGCCATTATAAGCAGTGTTGTTTGTGTTTTGATTGACCGTAGAGGGTTTTAAAGCTATAATTAGCTTCCACTTAAGTACTTTATAACAAAATTATATAATAAAGGATATTATTAGGGACTTTTATGTTTATCTCTCTTAGTGAATCCTACTGCCTGTAATATTTGAAAAGTGCATGTAAGTCCAAAAGAAATGTTGAGAATAGAGCCTAAAATCCAGTGGACTGAATAACGACCCCCCCCACCCCCATAACGGTGGTAGGGTGACTCTGTTGAGCTCAACCTCAGGCTTTCTTCTTGGTCTAAGAGAGAGCAATTTCAGTTTTCTCCATCTCCTAGGCAACCAGTGGGCTGGGGAAGAGGAAAAGAGTTAGGACATTTTGTGCCCACTTGTTTTACAGATAGGATGTGAAAAACACACACACACACACACACACACACACACACACACACACACACACA
>CAJQZJ010031868.1:4082988-4117475 GCA_907164525.1 Lophiomys imhausi
ACACACACACACACACACACACACACACACACACACACACACACACATACACACATCATTTCCTCTCACATCCCACTAATTAGGTAGCAATATGGATGCTTATAACTGCAGTGAGGGATTGGAAGGTCTTCAGGAAACTGTTTACTTGGATGAAACTATTGATTGCTTTGAAAGAAAAGGAGAGACAATGAGATGTCATCCACAAAACCTTTTGCCAAGTCCTAGGAGATCTATGGACTTGGAGGCTGCTGAGGGAGAGCAGAGGACTCTACCATGCTGCCAGGGACCTTTAAAGCCTCAGTGAATCACTCTCCCTCGAGGAGATCAGTAAGATGTGTGCCTGTGTCATTTCTGGAGGAGATGCACCTACGCAGGAAAGTGATGTTGTAGCAGGCAGATTTTATCCTCTGGAGACTACTAAAGAATGCTATAAAATGTCACACTAAAATTCTTTTAGAAGGCTTAGCAAGGCTATGCATGTCCTCAGGAGGACCTAAAGAAGCTAGAATTTCATTAACAGAAATTGCCAGTAGAAGGGCCTGCAAGAGGGCTCATGGTAAAAGCGAGCCTGATGACAAGAATCCCATCCCTGGAACCCACCTAAAGGTGGAAAAAGTCAACTGGACAAAATGGATCTCTGACTTTCACATGCATGCTTCACATGTATGCTATGGCATTTACATGGACAATGAGCCCCCCCCCCACTAGTGATGGTGATGATAATAATAATACATAATAATGATAAAGGAAAAACAGAAATTGCCACTCACTTGGAAATTGAGCAATGAAGAAAGTGGTAACTTGGAATGGGAATTTGAGAGGCTGATGTGCATAAACGTGAAATGTAGAAGACAAAAAGCCTGGAAGCCATTGATCTGTCCCCTTCAAATTCTGAAGGCAAGAATGCTGTGAGTTCAATTCTGAAGTGTACCAGAAAACAAGAAACTAGAAGAAGCAAGGAACATTAGGTTTCTAGGAGCAGGAAAACATAAATATCATTCTTTGCCCAAGAAAGTTTAGAGGCTCCAGTGAGTTGCCCTCAACAGAGAGAAGATGGTGTTAGAGTTTACGGAAAATCCACTTAGTAGATAGTAGCTTCTCACTTGCAGACTCTCCACTAGTGGCTTATCAACACTAGACCTTCAGTAATGGGGATTTTGAAAAGTAATCTGATTTTAAAAAACAGACGTTGATGATGGTAGCAGAAGGTCAGCGACTGTATGCTAGAAAAGGCTGTTTGGTTGGGGGTTGTCCTTGGTTTTTTGAGTCTTACTGTTGCCTAGGAAGCGATCTCGCAATTTGTATAATTTTAGGAGACATAGAATTTGTCACAGTGGTTTTCACTCAAAACAAACTGTGATAAATGTTAATGGGAACAGACTTGGATTTCACAATCATCTTCAGCCAGCAGAGGTCGTTGAATCTGTTAATGTATGTGGAGTGAATTCTGACATTGATACTAAATTAGATTTCTTTTCTTAATGTTTATTTATTAATTCAATTTACATCTTGGCCACAACCCCTCTCTACCCCCTCCCCATCTCACCCTCTCACTCTCTATCCCCTGTCCACCTACCCTACTCCTCCACGGTGGGGTGCCCTCACATATCAGCCCCTCTCAGTTCATCAGTCACAAGAGGGCTAAGAGCTTCCTCTTTCACTGGGAGCCTACATGGCAGCTCCACTAGGGTAAACTGTCCCACCCCCAGGTAACAAAGTCCATGTTCCTGTTCCTTTGGCTCTGTTAGTTATCCTGTACTATATGGTTAAAATCCAGTTATAAGTGAATACATTCCATGTGTATCTTTCTGGGTCTGGGTTGGCTCACTCAGGAAGAGCTTTTCTAATTTCATCCATTTGGTTGCAAGTTGAATGATTTCCTTGTTTCTGATGGCTGAGTAGTATTCCATTGTGTAGATGTACCATAGGTTTTGTGTGTGTGTGTGTGTGTGTGTGTGTGTGTGTGTGTTTTGATTTTATTTTTTTAATCTATTCTTCAGTTGAAGGACATCTGGGTTATTTCCAGTTTCTGGCTATCACAAATAAAGTTGCTATGAACATAGCTGAGCTGATGTCTTTGTGGAATATATGCCCTGGAGTAGTATGGCTGGGTCTTGAGGTAGAGTTATTCAAAGATTTCTAAGATATCACCATACTGATTTCCATAGTGATTGTACAAGTTTGCACTCCTACCAGTAATGGAAGAGTATTCCCCTTTCTTCACAACCTTGCCAGAATGCTGTCATTTGAGTTTTTGATCTTAGCCATTCTGATAGGTGTGAGATGAAATATCAGAGTTGTCTTGAGTTACATTTCTCTGGTTATTAAGGATGTTGAGTATTACTTCAAGTGTCTCTCGGCCATTAGAGATTCTTTGGTAAATTCTTGGTTTAGCTCTCTACCCCATTTTTTTGATTGGGTTAGTTGGTTTCTTGGTGTTTAATTTCTTGAGTTCTTTTTAATTTTTTGATATTAGCCCTTTGTCAGCTGCCATTTTGTTTTAATGACAGTGTCTTTTGCCTTGCAGAAGCTTTTCAGTTTTATACGATCCCATTTATTGATTGTTGGTCTTAGGGCCTGGCTATTGGTGCTCTGTTCAGGAAGTTGTCACTTGTGCCAGTGAGTTCAAAGCTTTTTCCATCTTTCTCTTCTATTAGAGTTAGTGTGTCTGGTTTTATGTTAAGGTCTTTGATCCACTTGGACTTAAGTTTTGTACATGGTGATAAGTATGGGTCTATTTGCATTCTTTTACATGTTGACATCCAGTTAGACCAGCACCATTTGTTGAAGATGATTTCCTTCTTCCATTGTATGGTTTTGGCTTTTTTTGTCAAAAATTAAGTGTCCATAGGTGTGTTGGTTCATTTATGGGTCTTCAATTCGATTCCATTGATCAACTGATCTGTATCTATGGCAGTACCATGCTGTTTTTATTACTATTGATATGTAGTATAGATACTAAATTAGATTTCTTGAGCCCTTACTGCTCCTAATCTTAACCCTGAAATAATTGTAAGGTCTATGGCCTTAGCTAAAACAGCATCCTAGTGGTATATATTTCCAGCAAAAATTCAGTAAGGCTTGAACACCTCATCTCGGTATAACTATTTAATATGTGCTCACTAGTGTCATTGCTAGACAATAGTAGATTCAACCCACAGCTCTTAAAAATTTTATATTTGCTCATATATTGCCAGTTTAGTCTGAACTTCTTGTATCAATAGATAGAAAATGCTATTCAAACAAGAGCTGTTGTTTGGAAAAACTCTGAAGTATTTTACTTAAAACAACAGTAGCAGAAGCAACATACTGAATGATTTAGAGTTATAGAGGTTTAAAGGACACCTGCTTTATATTCATCTCTCAGTTAAAACCTGGGTTTGTGTATTACAAAGTTAGCCTCAAATGCCATTAGAATAAGAAAGAATGATATATCTCAAGACTTTACCACAGTGCTTAAATAAGGTGGGTGAGGGTGTATATATCTATAAATCTTTAAAGTCTTGAAAGTCATAATGTCCAAAAAGAAACCAGAAGTCCATTGGTAGCTTCTCTTGAAATGTTCAGCCCCTGGAACAGTGGCAGTGTGCTCTCTTTTACTTGGTCAGCCTACCTGCTATTTGAGGGTACAGAGAAAAGCAAATGGAGGTGTTCTTGACACAGTTAAAATATGGTCAAGAAGTTGACCATATTTGTTCAATGCTTCCCTAAGGAAATCTGCTATTGAATTCACGTTTACATTCATATAACATTGTATACATTTAATGTAACATTAACGTAAGCATTTATGTTTACAGCTTTACCTGAGCTTTATTGTGATACAGATTCAGAGAGTTCTCAATAGAATACTGGGATGGAAAATATTTGGGGCCTTGTGACCCAAACGCAGCATCTGGTGGTTTGAATGAAAATTACCCCTATGGGTCCATATATTTAAATGTTTGCTTAGTAATTTTGTGGAACTGTTTGGTAAGATCAGTAGGTGTGGCCTTGTTGGAGGAACTATGGCACTGGGGTTAGGCTTTGAAATTTCAAGAGTCCAGACCATCCCTCACTCCTGCCTCTCTTTCCGCCTTGTGGTTGTTGTCTTGACATGGAAGTCCTCAGCTACTGCTCCAGCACCATGCCTGTGTGCCTATGACAATGTCCCCACCATGGAGACTATGGACTAATCTTCTAAAAGTGCAAGCAAACCCTAAATTAAATGTTTTCTTTTACAACTTGCCTTGGTTGTGGTATTTTGCCAAGGCAATAGAAAAGTAACTAAGACACTGTGTGTGGCCAAGTTCCTCACAACAATGTCAATGATATAATGTGAAATCCAACTCAGATTTTTCACCATCAAGGCCCTTGCGGTGACTAGACTAAGACTTTCCCTTTCTTTTGAAGAAATGCTGCCTATGGAGAATGCTGACAAGCCAGGCAGTGGTGGCGCATGCTTTTAATCCCAGCACTGGGGAGGCAGAAGCAGGTGGATCACTGTGAGTTCGAGGCCAGCCTGGTCAACAAAGCAAGCCCAGGACGGCCAGAGCTGTTACACAGGGAAACCCTGTCTCAAAAAACCAAAAAAAAAAAAAAAAAAAAAAAAGAGAGAGAGAATGCTGAGTATGTTTCAAATAGCTCATTACTTTTGGACAGATCTCTTATTAATGCCATTGTTTAAATATTGTTTTCCCAGTATCTATTTCAATATTTTCTTTGTTATTTTACAAAATTAATTTCATTTTAAATATCATATCTCTTGAATCACTACTCTTTTTTGCCCGAGGGTACAGTTTTCCATTTGGCTTCCATCTTGATAGAACAATAAAGACTCATTTTTGTACAATGGACAATTTATTATTTATGTGAGCTGCAGAAACATGTAGCTCTTTGAAGTGTGTGGGAAATGGAAGCACTGAATACACAGCTCATCTGATTGATAGCTATATTAAAGGCTGTAGTCAGTTAAATAAGTCTCTTTGGATTGATCTGATAAGAGCCTCATATTTTCCTGGGACTATTATTTTAGTAAATATTTGGTATTTATATTTTATTACTTGTCCTGCTATGATTTTCCACTGCTTTTCAGTTGAAAAGGATCAAAATATTCATAGTGTTATAAATGTTAACCATTTAATCTATGTTTTGAAAGGTAATTTTCAATAATAGATTAGTTTTTGAAAATTGTGATAAATATTGATATTGAGGTCCTAGGTTATTGCATTGATCTTTCTCCAGTCACTCAGAAATCCCCTCTAGGCAATAGTATTTATCATAATTGGTTTTTAGGCATAATGAGATAAGGTAGTTACTGCTCCTGTTGGAAATGGCATGACCTCATAGACCAAGGCTAGGCTGGGATCTCCTTTGTAGCAGAAACTGAGACATTTTTCCTAGTTGAAGAATTACATTTTTCTTCACTGCTATCTTTCCTCTTGGACCCCAATTCATCAGTGGTTATGAAAGATTACTCTCAAAA
Source organism: Lophiomys imhausi (assembly GCA_907164525.1). Classification (NCBI taxonomy): domain Eukaryota; kingdom Metazoa; phylum Chordata; class Mammalia; order Rodentia; family Muridae; genus Lophiomys; species Lophiomys imhausi. Next base: position 4,088,450 of record CAJQZJ010031868.1, read on the forward strand.
AGAACATAAAATTCTCCTCCCAACACATACTGTGAAGATAAAGGCTAGTAACACCCCCTCTGCTTCATGCCATCGTCTTGCTTTTAATGTTTTTCTTTTAAATTTTCTAGAATATTTTAGATGTTTAAAAATGTGAGCAATATTCTAAACTAGTCACATTAATTCATGTCAGCCACAGTGACTCAACTATATTTTCTACCTGCTTCTGACTCATTCCTAAATTCTTAATATAACCCCATTAAAAATCAACATCTATAATCTTTTAAAACTCCTGAATTCTCAGTATCATAAATTGCTTTTAAATATCAAAACAGAGGGCTGGAGAGACGGCTCAGCCGTTAAAGGCTAGGCTCACAACCAAAAATATAAATATCAAAACAGATTAACAACATCCTCCTTTCTAAAAACAAAATGTGCCATTATAAGTATATTTGACATAATATGCAATAATTTGGTATTTACTTTCCTTTGACTCTTAATTGAGCTTCCCTTTTTGCTCTGTACCCAGATGAAAGACATGGGTAGCTTAAAAAATAGGGAGGTTAGGGAATAGGACACACTCAGGAACAAACAAAAATCATCCAATGCCAAGGTACTCACAGAGAGACTTCCTAGACAAGCATCTATTACCAAAAATTTCCACTGAGGGAGAGGCTGAATTCAAAGAGGTTTCTAGAAAGAAGAGAACAAAATTCTCAGAGATGTGGCAACATCACACACAATACCTGTTTTATTTGAAATATTAAAAAATGTTGCAGGGGGACAAACAAAAGACATTAGATATGGTTACTTTCTGAAAGTAGGTTAGTGGTATAGAAGACCTAGCAGAACAGTTGTAAATAACTAGCAGAGGTAAGATGTGATAAGTAATAGGAAAGAGAATGAAAGGAGAAGAGAGTTAGGGAAAATTGAAGACTCAAACAATAATATTTATATAATATTATATATAATATAATAATATAGTATTGCTTGAGTATGTGTGTTTTTCGTGTGCTTATGTTTGCATATGTGTGGTTACACATATGTGCACATGTATGTGAAGGCCAGAAGTTGGCATCAGATGTCTTCTTTGGTTGCTCTCTACACTATATATTGAAGCAAGGTCCCTAATTATACCCAAAACTCACTGATTTCACTAGTCTATCCAGTCATCTTACTAGTTAAATTCCTGTCTCTGTTTCCCATGTGCTAGGACTAAGAGCAGGCTGCCATTCCTACTTGGCATTTATATTCTCTTGGAGATCCAAACTTTGTCCTTATGTTTATATAGCAAAAACTTTATGCATGGAGGTATCTCTTTGACCCTGTAGATTTTGTAAGTTTATAAATTAAAAAGGATTACTGAAACCCAAGATTAATTAAAATAGCCATAGATCTAGACATGCTTTGATAGATTTTTTTTTTTACCCCAGTACTAGAGATTTTTATTTTTAATGCGGAACCCAGGGCCTCTAATATTCTCAACAAGCATTCTACCACTGAAACATGTCTCCAACCCTGTGGTGGAATAATTAAATTACAATAAGAAAAATGAAACTATTCAAGATTTCAGTCAGTAATCTCCCTTTCCCAACAAATATATGACTGCTCAGAACCAAGACAAGCATGTTATTCCTCATCTCCAAAGTGAAAACTAGAAGGTAGTAGAAAATCATTTTTATCCTACTGAAAAGAAAGAAATATTATCAAAATTAAATAGCAAAATACTTGAAAAAATTTAAGGTATGTCCAATTAGTTCTAAAGTGCAATAGTGGTATGGCTGTTTTAGAGGTAACCAATCACTTTCTGATTTGATTTGAAACTTACTCTGCAAGAAGTAATACATATCTGATATCATAATCCTGTTCAAAATCCTATGGCTAGAGAAGTCATAGATGTTGGGCAAAAACAGGTTATTGATATATTCTTAATGGAAATATTGCCAAATTGCCTTCTGAATATTTATTTTCATACCCTATAGTAGTCATGGTTCTCTAAAGGAACAGAATTGTTAGGATGGATTTATAAACTTTTATGTAGGCTGCCACCACAAGGTGTAACCCAGATTTAGGGTAGGTCTTCCCACCTCAAATAATCCAATTAAGAAAATCCTTCACAGATATGCCTGGCTGCTTGGGTTTAAGTTGATTCTACTTGGTTGTCAAATAGAAAGCCAAAACTTATAACCACATACCCATAGATTACAGCTACTCTTAACCTTGGTCAGCTTCTTTTGACAGTGGGCAAAAGTGAACATAGAGATTTTTAATTGGTAAAAGTGCTTTAAATATATGACAGATGTGTGCTCAGCACTAACTAGACATCTGTATCATGCTGTAAAAGAGATGGTTGGAAGACTGTAGGAGCCAGATGATGGTGAGGAGTGCTGTGAAGTGCTATCTTGGACATAGAGATTATGAACACACAGAAGATATGGCTGCTTGCACGTAACCTTCGCTAAAAAGTCAAAACATGAGAATAGGAGATGAATTAGTTGGGAAGAAGAAGTGGCCCACAGGAGTGAGAGGGAGATAAAACAGTAACGAGTGGTGAATATAATTACAATAAAAGTATACTTGCATGAAATATTTTTAAAGGTCTAAAATTGATTTTTTTTCTAAAAAAGGATAAATGACAAGCTGAAAAATGTGGTATTTAGACTAAAATGTTTGTGATGGCTGTTTTAGTTGTTAATACGACTACATCTAGAATTAACCAAAACTCTCAAATCTCTAAGTGCACCTCTGAGGGATTTTTCCTTAATTAAATCACTTGAAGGGGGAAATCCACTTCTATCTAATCCAGATCTTTGAGGTAGGAAGGCACAACTTTAATCCAAACCTTTGAAGTAGGAAGGTCCACCTCTAATCTAGGCTACATCTTCTCTTGGAAGCCTATATAAAGGACACAGAAGAAGAAAACCCCTCTCTTTGCCCACTTGCCCTCAATAGCAAGTCAATTCTTCACTGGCATTAGATCCTAGTTCTTCAGGATTCCAGCATATATTGAAATATACTGCAGACCAACTGAGACATCTAGCCTTGTAGACTGAACAACTACTAGATTCTAGGACATTCATATATATATATATATATGAATATGTATATATATATTTATTCTGCAAGTTCTGTTACCTCTAGATAAACCTAATACAATGGTTAACATATTAAAATCCAAATGATTGTCAAATACTAAAAAAAAAAAACAAACCAAAAAGAAAATTTAGAAGAATATTATAGAAATTTGGGGTTGCAAGAACCTCTCCTTCATAAGTCAAGCTCAGAAACAATAAAGGAAAAATGTAGATCTCCTTTATTACATAAAAATGACATTGTTAAGATGGTATTATATAGCATAAAGAAAAAAACCAAATAGATTGATAGTAAACTATCATTTGTAATGTGACCAAAAATGTGAATAAAATTTGGTTCTACATATTATATGCCTGATGCACTATTTACTGCACTAAGGAGACTACCACAAGATTCTACACATTGACAAGAAAAGATTCTTAAAGAATGATGCAAAAGGAGCGATCCAAGATGGCAGCAGCCGGTGCAGACGTATTTTGATTTCGGGGTCAACAGTCACAAGGCAGCAAGTGTTCCAGGATGCTGTACAAAGTGAACGACCCCTTCTAAATCTCACCCAGCTACACAGGGACCACGGAAGATGCCTGGGCAGGATGCCCCTTCCAACTCTCGGATGCACTAGGAAGCCTCTGGACCTGGGAATCGGGATAACCCATCCCCCAAAAGGAGAGACCCCTGGTAAGTTCCAACCTAAAACCCAGCCGGCAGATTCAGAAACCACGCAGAGATAATCACCACCCTGCTGGGCACTCCCAGGCCTCACAGAGACGATCCATTTATCTAGCGAAAGGTTGCGACCCTTGGAAGTGAGCAGAGATCTGCTGCAAAGTGCCTTCAGACCACAGATCGCAGTCTGTGACTTCACTGGCCAGTTTCCAAGCCGCTGGAGCGGCAAGGCTACTGGAGCTGAACTTCAGATTTACCCACTACAGGAACCAACCCCGGGCAAACTGCGAGATATTTGAAACTGTCGTATATTGGACTTATGTACTAGCACGTGCCCTTCCTGTGGGGAACCATAGCTTACTTGTACACAGCTCCGCCACCTGAATTAATTAGGTCTCCACCTGGGAGGCGGGACTGAATGACTCACCTTATAGGGGTGGAGTAAGGCAACTCAAATCCTACACCACAGTGCCCCCTTTGGACCCAAGTCCAGAAGACAGCAAAAAAAATTCCACATGGCCAGAGGCCCCAGACAAAAAAAAAAAAAAAAAAAAAAAAAAAACCAGAGCGAAATGTCTCCAACAAAAGAAAGCAACGCTATTCCGTCCAGCCCGAACCACCTCACCACAACTGAAACACATGAAAACGATGACAATTCTACATTATGGAAAGTGATAAAGTCCCTTCAAGAAGATCTTAAAACTATGAAGGAATTCAAAGAAGCCACAATTCTACAAGTCAAAACAACGAATAACATCATTAAAGACCTCCAAGCCAAGGTGACCCAGCTTGAACAGGAAAAGGATAAAGCAATGAAAGATCTCCAGACAAAAACAAGCAAACTGGAGAAGGAAATGTACAAAACTAACACTACCATTCAAGACATGAAAATAGAAATGGAAACAATAAAGAAAACACAGTCAGAGTTAAAAGAGGAAATGGAGAATTAAGAAGAGAACAGGAACTATGGATGTGAGTATGAAAAATAGAATGCAAGAGATGGAAGACAGGATCTCAGGCATGGAAGATTCAATGGAAGAAATCAGTACAACATCCAAAGAAAACGAGAAAGCTAAAAAAATCTCTCACCTACAACATCCAAGAAATCAAGGACTCAATGAAAAGACAGAACCTAAGAATTATAGGCATAGAGGAAAGAGAAGACTCCCGACTCCATGGTCCAGGAAATATCTTCAACAAAATCACAGAAGAAAACTTCCCAAACCTAAAGAAAGATATGCCAGTAAAAATTCAAGAGGCTTACAGAACACCAAACAGATTAGATTAGAAAAGAAACTCCTCTCGCCACATAATAATAGAAACTCCAAATGTAGAGAACAAAGAAAGGATATTAAAAGCTGTAAGAGAAAAAGGCCAAGTCATATACAATGGCAGACCCATCAGAATCACACCTGACTTCTCCTCAGAAACTTTAAAAGCTAGAAGGGCCTGGACGGATGTCCTACAAGCCCTGAGAGAACAGAGGTGCCCAGCCAGACTACTATACCCAGCAAAACTCTCTATCAACATAGAAGGAGAAAACAAGATATTCCATGACAAAATCAAATTCAAACAATATCTCCTCACAAACCCAGCCCTACAGAAGATCCTAGAAGGAAAATTCCAACACAGAGAAGATAACTACACCCAAGAAAACAGAGGAAATAGAAACCTCCACAGCACCGAAACAAAAAGAAACACAAGACAACCAGCTATACCAAAATAATGGGAAATAACAACCCCTGGTCACGAATATCCATCAACATCAATGGATTCAACTCGCCAATAAAAAGACACAGACTTACAGACTGGATCCGTAAACAAGACCCATCTTTTTGCTGTATACAAGAAACACACCTCACTATTGAAGATAAACACTACCTCAGAGTAAAGGGCTGGGAAAAGGTTTTCCAAGCAAATGGATCCAGGAAACAAGCTGGAGTAGCCACCCTAATAGCAAACAAAATAGACTTCCAATTGAAGTTAATAAAAAAAGACAGAGAAGGGCATTACATACTCATTAAAGGAAATATCCACCAAGAGGACATCTCAATATTGAACATCTATGCCCCAAATACAAAGGCACCTACATTTATAAAAGAAACAGTTCTAAAACTTGAATCGCACATTGATCCAAACACTTTAATAGTGGGAGACTTCAACACGCCACTCACAACTATGGACAGATCATCAAGACAGAAGACAAACAGAGAAATAATGAGTCTAACAGAGATCATGAACCAAATGGACCTAAGAGATCTCTACAGAACGTTTCACCCAAACACAAAAGAATACACCTTCTTCTCAGCACCTCATGGAACCTTCTCCAAAATCGACCATATAGTTGGACACAAAGATAGCCTCAATGGATACAGGAAAATTGAAATAACCCCTTGTATCTTATCAGACCACCATGGAATAAAGCTGGACTTCAATAGCAAAAGAATCAACAGAAAGTGTACACTCACATGGAAATTGAACAACTCTTTACTAGAGGACCACTGGGTCAGGGAAGAAATAAAGAAGGAAATCAAAGACTTCTTAAAATCCAACGAAAATGAAGACACAACATACCCAAACCTATGGAATTCAGTGAAAGCTGTGCCAAGAGGAAAGTTCATAGCACTAAGTGCCTTCAAAAAGAAAATTGTGACAGCTCATATTAGTGAATTAACAGCTAAACTGGGTGAATTGGAAAAAAAAGAAGCAAACACTCCCAAGAGGAGAAGAAGGCAGGAAGGAGATCATTAAACTTAGGGCTGAAATCAACAACTTAGAAACAAAAAGAACTATATAAAGAATCAATGAAATGAAGAGTTTGTTCTTCGAGAAAATCAACAAAATAGACAGACCCTTAGCCAAATTAACTAAAAGACAGAGGGAGAAAACACAAATCAACAAAATCAGAAATGAAAAGGGAAAAATAACAACAGATATTGAGGAAATCCAGAGAATATTTGGATCCTACTTTAAAAATCTATACTCCACCAAATTTGAAAACTTCAGTGAAATGGACAATTTTCTTGATAGATTCCACCTACCGAAGCTAAATCAAGATCAGATAAACAGATTAAACAGCCCTATAACCCATAAGGAAATAGAAACAGCCATTAAAAATCCCCCAACCAAAAAAAGCCCAGGGCCAGATGGCTTTAGCACGGAATTCTACCAGACCTTCAAAGAGGAGCTAACACCAATACTTTTCAAACTCTTTCACAAAATAGAATCTGAAAGAACTTTGCCAAAATCATTCTATGAAGCCACAATCATCCTGCTTCCTAAACCACACAAAGACCCAACAAAGAAAGAGAACTTCAGACCAATCTCCCTCATGAACATAGATGCAAAAATACTTAATAAAATACTAGCAAACCGAATTCAAGAACACATCAAAAGTATCATACACCATGATCAAGTAGGCTTCATCCCAGGGATGCAGGGATGGTTCAACATATGAAAGTCTATCAACGTCATTCACCATATAAACAAGATGAAAGAAAAAAAACCACATGATAATCTCGCTAGATGCAGAAAAAAGCATTTGACAAAATCCAACACCCCTTCATGCTAAAAGTTCTGGAGAGAACGGGCATACAAGGGTCGTACCTAGAAATAATAAAGGCAATATACAGCAGGCCAGTGTCCAACATCAAAATAAATGGAGAGAAACTTGAAGCATTTCCTCTAAACTCAGGGACAAGACAAGGATGTCCACTTTCACCATATCTCTTCAATATAGTACTTGAAGTTCTTGCTAGAGCAATAAGACAACTAAAGGACATCAAGGGGATAAACTTTGGAAATGAAGAAGTCAAATTATCCCTAGTTGCAGATGATATGATAGTATACATAAGTTACCCCAAAAATTCCACCAGAGAATTCTTAGAGCTGATAAACACCTTCAGCAAAGTGGCTGGATACAAAATTAATTCAAAAAATTCTGAAGCCCTTCTTTATACAACAAACAAATGGCCTGAGAAAGAAATAAGGGAAACAACCCCCTTCACAATATCCGCAAACAACATAAAATACCTGGGGGTAACTCTAACCAAGCAAGTAAAGGACCTGTACAACAAGAACTTCACGCCCTTGAAGAAAGAAATGGAAGAGGCCTTTAGAAGATGGAAAGATCTCCCATGCTCATGGATAGGTAGGATCAACATAATAAAAATGGCCATCCTACCAAAAGCAATATATAGATTCAATGAAATTCCTATCAAAATACCAACACAATTTTTATAGACTTGAAAAGAGCTAGCCTCAATTTCATATGGAACAACAAAAAGCCCAGAATAGCTAATTCAATCCTGTACAATAAAAAAAAAACACATCTGGAGGTATTACCATCCCAGATTTCAAGCTGTACTACAGAGCAATAGTTGTAAAAACAGCATGGTATTGTTATAGAAACAGACCAGTAGATCAATGGAATCGAATTGAAGATCCAGAAATAGACCTACACACTTATGGCCACCTAATTTTTGACAAAGAAGCCAAAACGGCACAATGGAAGAAGGACAGCATCTTCAACAAATGGTACTGGTCCAACTGGATGTCCATTTGTAAAAGAATGAAGCTAGACCCATACTTATCACCTTGTACAAAACTTAAGTCCAAGTGGATCAAAGACCTTAACATAAGGCCATTCACACTAAATCTACTAGAAGATAAAGTGGGAAAAACCCTCGAACTAATTGGCACAGGTGACAACTTCCAGAACAGAACACCAACAGCTCAGGACTTGAGATCAACAATCAATAAATGGGACCTCATGAAACTGAAAAGCTTCTGTAAGGCAAAGGACACTGTCATTCGAACAAAATGGCAGCCTACAGACTGGGAGAAAATCTTCACCAACCCCACATCTGACAGAGGGCTACTATCCAAAATCTGCAAAGAACTCAAGAAATTAAATACCAAGAAACCAAATAATCCAATTAAAAAAATGGGGGACAGAGCTAAATAGAGAATTCACAAAGGAGGAATCCCTAATGGCTGAGAGACACTTGAAGAAATGCTCAACATCCTTAATCATCAGAGAAATGCAACTCAAGACGACTCTGAGATTCCATCTCACACCTGTCAGAATGGCTAGGATCAAAAACTCAAATGACAGCACATGCTGGCGAGGGTGTGGAGAAAGGGGAACCCTCCTCCATTGCTGGTGGGAGTGCAGGCTTGTGCAACCACTATGGAGGTCAGTCTGGCGATATCTTAGAAAACTTGGAATAGCTCTGCCTCAGGACCCAGCCATACCACTTCTGGGTATACACCCAAATGCCTCTTCACAGAATCATAAGGAAGTTTCCTCATCTATGTTTATAGCAGCCTTATTTGTAATAGCTAGAAACTGGAAACAACCCAGATGTCCCTCAACCGAAGAATGGATTAAAAAACGGTGGTACATCTACACAATGGAATATTATTCAGCTATCAGAAACAATGAAATCATGCAATTTACAGCCAAATGGATGGAACTAGAGAAGCTCATCCTGAGTGAACTAACCCAGACTCAGAAGGACACATATGGCATCTATTCACTTATAGTAGGATTTTAGCTATATAGTAGAAGGTATCAATACTACTACTAACACACCAAAGGGAACTTGGACATAGACTTCTTATTTTTCATTTTTATTTTTTATATATTAGTTATATTTTTTCTATTTTTTAGTCTTTTTTATCTATTGTATGCTTATTGATTTGTTTGTTTAGTAGTTCTCTCTCCCAGGCAACGAGACACTTTTCACTGATGGTACTGCTTCATAGATCCCCAATGAATGAAGAGGCTCTTGGCCCTCATACGACCTCTCAACTGAGATGAGGGACTGTTATATAAGGACACCCCACCCCAGAGAAATGGGATGGAAGGGTTAGGAGGTAAAGAAAAAAAATGAAATGTGATGTTTCAGCCTTTTACTACTAATTGTCATAAACTGTTTAGGATAATTAAGAAATGCAAACTAATGGTTATGCAAGCCGGTCATTCTGTTAGGTACTATGACAGCCTATTATAGTTACTTGCTAAGCTAATCAGAAATAAACCTGCTAAGAGACAAGCAACATCTGCTTACCCTAATATAAGAGATAGATAGGGCCTCTTCAAAAACCTCAAGAGATCTGCAGAATATGGCATTCAAAGATGTTTTTGTAACTTTAGATTTTTTTATATCAAGACATATCAACTCCTGACAGCATCCCCTATTCTCCTCCAAGTAGAAGATGAGCATCAAAGAATCTCCAGTGGGAAATGATTGAATTAGTCACAAGCCTATCTCTTGGTAGGAAAAGCCCCTTGCTCCAACTGTCGACAGAATGCTGTCCAAAAAGGACAAAACCTGGAAGCAGGTAAGTTGACAGCCTAGCTCTGCCAAGACAGGGTAGGTAAGTCCTTCATAACCCCTGCTCTACAATCAATGTTTGTCAGAAAAACAGGGCCAAATGACTGAAGATTGATGCTGTAATGTATGGAGAGAAAATGGGAACTGTCCAGGCAGCCACTGGTATGTCATTTCTTAGTTTGGGAAGATGCAGGCCCTGAACTTCCTATAAAATCAGATATATTTATCCCTCTCAGGTCTCTGAGGTAGTTGAAGAACAGATAGATAGAGTCTCATAATTAAATTTTGAGTTGTTTAGGAGTCGAGAGAGTGTTATAGATCTAAGAAGATACTTTTAAAATTGTGTTGCAAGTTAGTATGAATGTTGAGTCAGATATAGAACTTTAAACTCATGGAGATGGTTAGATAGTGGAATGTTAAAGTCAGGTACCAAATACATATGGACTGGACATTGGGAATGTACGCTAAGTCATATAACCCTCATAACTGTGGCCTAATTACCTGTGTTGTTTGTATTGCATTTATTATTATAAGAGAAAGAGCCATTTGTTGGACTGAAAGGGGAAATTGTGGGTGGAAATAAGATATACCTTAAACTTAAAAGAAAAAAAAAGGGAAGAGGATGGGGGGTTGAGGGTGGGAGGGTGAGACTGGAGGGGGGAATAGGGAGGGGACTGTGATTGAAATGTAACTTGAAGAAATAAAAAAATAAATGAAAAAAAAAAAAAAACCTAACAGCTACAATCTGGATTCAGACATCAGTCTTTGGCACCCAACTTGAATAGAAGGAGCTTCAAATCTTACTAGGCTGGAGATAAATACACTCAAGTTGCTAAGAATATTTCTGGAGGGTGTTCAGAATGAGGTAACCTTTCAGCCCTGCTTCACAATTTTCCTTACCAGAAGAAAAAGGATAAGACCAGATTGTAACCACGTGAGTTAACCATAATGACTAATTTTCATCAAGTGTACTTTTAGCCCTTTTACTGACTTCTGTGAATTGTTGTATAGGATGTCAGTTCTTATATGAAATATGATATCTCGTATAGCATCCTGATTCAGTTTGATCTATAAATCTAGGCTGACTGTATGTGAAGCCAACTGTACCGGTTTCTTCCTCTGAACCATCACAGATGTTACTTCAGGTCTGTGGGACTCAGTGTTCTCTTCAATAGAATGAGAATAATACGAATGTTGAAAAAAATAGCTAATTAAACTGTTTAACCAGTATTTATATTATCTTTAATTGGTCAGTGGTGCTAATCCTTAACCCGCCATTATAAATGAATACACACACATCCACTTGGATCTTAACAAGCCTAGGCCTGGGTTGTGTAATCCTAGCCCACTGAAGCTAGCTCATAACTCTATTACCCAAATATGATCCCATATATACATACGTCCTTTTGGGCTATTATTCTCCACACTAAGCCGATGTTCCAGGCCACATGAAAGGATCTTTAATCTACCCCATGGCGTGTCCTCCATCTTTACTCCTTGTTTACTCCTGGCTTCTCTCCAGCCTTCTTCTTCCCAAAATGTTCTCTATCTCTCTCTCAAAGCCCCTAGTCCTGCCTGCCTCTGTCTTTGCCCAATCTCCAGGCCTCAACATTTATTTAACCAGTCAGAGTCAATGAAGTAACAGACAGCAAACAGGACCAATCAACATTTAGAATGCTTAACACCACCCCATCAGGAATGTGTACATTCTAGGGTTGTCAGAAATATCTTAGAACCTTTTCTGGAATGTAACAATGCAAAACCAATGATACTTAATGATATTATGCTTACTTGGTCATTGAAATTATGAACATACCTAGAGATCATGGTTCACATATTAGAAATATAAATAGAGAACCAGAGACCTAAAGCAATCTAAATTTATGAATGTTTTCTTTTTCTTATTACTTCTTATTTCTTATTTCCCCTTAAAGTTTAGACTTTCATGTGCTTGTGTTTATAGCACCACCAGTGGACTCTATTAATTATTCTTTGCTGTGTAACAAATTACTTTAAAAGTTAGGGTCTTAAAATTACAACAGACACACACATTGTCTCATTATCCTAGCCAGGTAATTTTGGGTCAGGGTTTCTCAGGACACTGTAGTTTTAGAAGTCAACTGAAACTGCCATTATTTAAATCTTGGTTTAGACTAAAGGATCCACTTTGGAGAAGGCTTCCTCATATAGTAGACAAATCAATGCTATATTTTGGCTGGAAGCCTTGGTTCCTCATCATAAAAATTAGTCTTAAAGATATCCATAGAACTAAAGTACTGCAGTGTCTTTTATGACTCTACCTAGGAAGTCATATTCTATCATTTCCACTCGATCTTATTAGCCATTCAGTATAGGAGGGGCTTCACAAAAGTGGAACAACTAAGGGACAAAAGTCCTTTCATCCAGAATACAGTGTTTTATCCATTTAATATATTTCTGAGCTTCCTACTCTTAAAAGCTTGCCACCTGGTGGGAAGGATGAAACACCCACTCATAAGTAGTGGAAGGAAATATGGGATAAGCATCGTGGAAGTCTTTATGTCAGTATGTTTCCTAGGTGCTGAGAGGAGGAGTAAATTTTTGTTTGTGTTTCAGAACAAATGGAATATAACTTGGGTCTTTCAGGATGAAACTGGAGCACTGTGGGGTGAGAAAAGGGAAGTGTATGTCATGCAGAGTAAACAATGTTGAGAGGATCATGGGGTTGTGCAAGCAAGCTGAATTCAGGGGACAGCAACCAGAGCACTTTCGAATAAAAGTGTATGAAAAGAGGGAAGGTGAGAAAAAGGTAGGCAGAGACTTATACACACAAATCCTGGGAGACCGTGCTAAGGCTTCTTAAACTTATTCAGGAAATAGTGAGAATAGATTTGTTGGACCATGGGATATCAATTGGCAAATAATGGTTGTTCTCTTAAAGAACAACCAGAGAGTAGAGACAGAGAAGGGGGGGGAAGAAACTCTTATAATGGCCAAAGGGTAACAGGTGGTACAAAGGATGCTGTGCTAGGGTTAGAAATTCTAAGGTGTAATTCTTTAGAAGAAAACAAGAAGACCTTAGTAACAATATGACTATTGCTTTTGTGAGATAGTTCAATAAACAGAATTTGGTGCCAAGTTTAGAGTTGGGGTTTGTTTTAAAGAGGACCATGGTAAGTCTGTATTAGGACATACCAGTTACACAAGATTTCAAGAACCCTTGTATGCTCTTTTTCCTTCTCCACGCAGATCCTGCATCTCCCTGGGTAATTGCTTCCTGAGATGGGTTGAATCATTGATGCTTGGAGAGGGGAGAATCCTCACATCAAATTGAGCAAAGCCAGCAATCTGGAGATGGGTGCATGAACAGGATGCTGTGTTGAGTTAATTGGCTGAAAACCATCTTGTGCTCTGGTGGTAATCATGTTGGTGGGTTAGGGCTGGGAAGATGAGAATGAGCTGAGACATAACACAGTAAGTATTTAAACCTAACCCTTCATTTCTAGCTGGCCTCTGATGAGCTGCTCTTCATGAAACTTAGTTGTCTATTCTTTAATGAGGTTTATGATACATAATTGTAAGGTTCTGGTGAAATGTTTGGCACCTCAAACTCTTGGCATAGTGACCACCCATAGTCAGCACTCTTATAAAGAAGAGATTTATTAAGGTTGTGGCCTTTATTCTGCTACCATAGGAGGCTGATAGTGTCACTGGGTTATTTACTTATGTTTTACATGCCCTAAAGAGAATTGCTGACTTATTTTAGAATTGGACTACTATTTTACTGCTTTTAATTGTGGACAGCTTAGTATACCCTTGTGTTTGTTTTATAAGGAGGCACAATTTAAAGGGAGCTGAAAAAAAAAGAGTTGTGAATGCTAATAGGCACACACTCATGGTCGTGAATGATCAGCAGTTTCCTCTTCACTTTAAATTACCAGATGAGCCCACACATTCTCTCTTTGTGGATTCTTTCCTGTTGCTAAGTTGTGTGAAGATAAATCATGTGTAAATATATATCAGACTCACAAATATGATTTCTTAAAGATATCTTTCTTTATTGGCAAGAAAGTATCCTTTAGGTTCCCTCCAATTGTCCAATTTATCAAATGAGTTTGCTGGTAATCTTTGAATTCAGTAAATGTAAATTCAGCTCAGACTGAAAAAAACCAAGGGATATTATTGGTTCAATTAGCAGAGTATCCTGGAAGGAATGGCTTTAGGAAAAGCCAATCTAAGGACTCAAACATTACCTTTAAGGTTGTTTTTTTTTTTTTTTTTTTTTTTGGGGCTTTTTTTTCCATTTTTTTTTTTTTTTTTTTTTTTTTTTTTTATTGGTGATACAGTTGCCAATAGGTCCAGGCCATTGTTTTACAGCTTCAAAAACTCTGGCAGCTCTAGGAAACATTCAGACTAGCTTAGATTGCTTGTAACACCAGCTGGTGCCTTTCCCTGAGCTGTTCATTTGTAGTCAGGGAAGGTGGTACTCTGATTGTCTTAGCCTGAGCCCCTGGGCTTTCCTCATAGCTGGTGAGGGACTCAGTTTCTCCTGGATGTGGAAGATTAGCTGTAAATAAGAATGCATCCCAAGGAATACCAGTGTTTTATTTATCAAGGGTAGAGAAAAGGGCATTGTGAGGACAAAATTCCTCCACAAAAATTTCCTACAGTTCAACAGATAGAACAGATACCACCAAGAACAATGGATGGCAGGACCCTAATCCCTCTCCTCACTGCAAGCTTTCTACCTTCAAGTCTGTTAGCACATTCCGGGCAGTCAATCAATACTTAAATTGAGTTGAACCTGATCCAGACTCATTCTTTCTCTTGGTTTGCTCTCACAGCTCCTTGCATTTCATTTTCAGAATGATTTCTACCCATACGGTGTTTCAGAGCAAGAAGCTAGGGTTTCTCAAAATAAAACTCATCTTCAGAGAAAGAGAAATGGAGGTCTCCAAAAAACCACTGGTACTTAAAAGGAAGCCCTGGTGGAAAGTTAGAAAAACTGAACCAGATGTAGAAAATTAATAGATGGATGGAAAACCTTAAGCTCCTTCTGGATGAGACAGAAAAAGGCAACAACTCGTTCCAAGTGCTCTGGAGGGGCAGCTCAAAGCACTTTAATCTTTGATGAATGTGATTGAACTCTTTCCGCTACTCAAGAAAGACAGAAGTGTTCATGAGGGCTCATCCTGAGCTGGCTTCCTGCCATAGTCAACCTTGGACTGTGCATAATTATCAATCTTTTATAGTCTACTTCCACTATTTAAAAATTCTTCATTTTGACAAGGAAGTCTGGTAGAGATATGTGTGGCAGATGAAGCCAAGTATTCAGAATTAAGACACTGGAAGGGAACCAGGAGTTTATGATGGGCACTACATTGGTGGGAAGTTGAATATCCTTTTGTATTTTTATTATCAGGAGGCACAAATAAAGTAAGCTGGAAAAACCTAAAATGGTTGTGAATGCTAATAAGGATACCCTCATGTTCATGAACTTACATAATTGATCAGCATTTTCCCTGAGCTTCTGATGTTTGTTCTACTCTTTCATCTGTCAAGATATCCATTCTAAGAATACCTTCTTGCTGTACTGCCCAGGTATCATGGAGGATGTACATGGGCAAACGTATTATATTATATATACAGCAATGTTATAATGGAAGCCAGTAGACAAAACAATTTCTTTGGGTCAAGATGCAAGACACTTTCTAGTGAATTAAAATATTGTATCTCCTAATTTGATGATAAAATACTGAGTTCACAGAAAAGGTTGATGGCACTGCTCAACCACACACCTAGACTGATAAATGTCTTAATGATTAAATCTAGGAACATTTCCTGCTACCTATAACTCTGTTAGAACCAGCTGATAGATAACTGGATGGAAGATATAGACCAAAAAGGATTTGGAGAAAGATACCAGCAGTCACCAAGATCTATATCATAAATTGATATTATTTTACTTAATGTATGTTAGTAAGTTCCATATTGTTGTCATAAATATCTGACAACCTGACAAAATCGACTTGGTGGTGGAATGATTTATTTTGGTTCCTGGTTTCAGTCCATGATTGTGTGGCTTCATTGCTTCTGATGAGGTAAAAATATCATGGGTAGAGCAAAGAAGTTCACCTCATGGCAGAGAGGAGCGGCGCTAATTAGGAGGGGCAAGGGACAAGGTATGTTCTAAGGCATGTCCTCAGTGACCTATTTCCTCCACAGGCCTACCTCCTTGTCTTAATCAGCGTTTCTGTTCCTGGGATAAACAGCGTGCCTATAAGCTACTTGGAGAGGAAAGAGACAGTCTGTTTCTGCTAACAGCTTTCAAGTCACACTCTGTCAGGACAGGAACTCAAGGCAGGAACTGAAGCAGAGGCCATGGGGGTTGCTGCTTACTAGAATTATCTTCATAGCTTGCTCATCCTGCTTTCTTATACAACTGTAGGACCACCTATCTACATGGGCTGGAACCTCCCTCATCAATGATCATCAAATCAAATCATTAATCAAAAAAAAAAATCCCTACAGGCTCTGGTGGGTCATTTTCTAAATTTATATCCTCTCTTCCAAAATAACTCTAGTATAGGTCATATTGATACAAAAACTAGTTTCTAGTACCTCCTAATAAAAACATCACACTAAGAATCCACCAATGAATAAATCTACTGACATGAAATCATCACTTTACAAAAGGCTCACTTCTAAACACTGCCTCCCTGGGTACCAAGCCTTTCAATACTTGAGTTTTTGGGTGACTCTTCATAACTTTGTGGATGCTGATTTTTTTCAGGGATATATGGGTGGTGATTTTGTTAGATGTCTAATTAGATATTAACAGGGTTGAAAGACAGTAGGGATCGACCTGTCTCTCATAATCAATAGCTTATAGAACCAAGGACTGGAATTACAGGACTCTAATGCTCTAATTTCTGGTCAGATGAATAGAACCTCAATCATAATTTTGTCTCTAAGAGGTGACATGACATCTTGAACTTCCTGAAGGGTCATTAATTAGTAACTACCTAAACCTTGTTATAGAATCCTTAAGTCTTACAAGATTTCTGTATACCAGGAGCCTTTCTGGAAAAAAAAAAAAAAAACAAAAAAAAAACAAAGACATACCATGACCCATTTCTGTAAGAGTCAGTTAATTGAAGTCAACTTGTCAATCACCTAGACAGGAAAAAATGTCCTTCAGAAAATCTTTCTGATTCAGAGACTTTACAGATAGTTTGAAACTGGCTTGAACTGTAGATTGGTTGCAATGTAATGGTCTCTTTGGGTATCATGCTCTCTCCTCTTGACAGTACTGCACTTAACTCTGTAACAAACTCTGTCTTTTACATTATATTCCCTGTCTCATCTGAAAAATTTTAAGAAAGATTACAAGGGCAGGAGGACTAAAGGGAGAATAGAGATCCGTGACAATTTTATTGACACCACTAGTATTCTTGCAGGCATTCTGAGACAAATATCCCCCAATCATTTGAAAATCAGCATAGACATTATTGTGGTGCATTCTGTCATGGAAGATGCAAGCCTTAAAGGAAGACAGGAAGTATCTTAGCTACAGCATATTCTGGAATTTCAATTTCCCATGTAATCTCTAGATTTTGACAATCAAATTAAGATTTGATTTGGAAAGTGCTGCTGCTGCAGTGGTAAGGAACTAGGTATTGGCTGCATAGGAATGAGAAATTGGGCCTTTCAGTTTTGACTTAGAACTATAGGCTAAATATTCTTGTAATTTGGTATCTTAAAATTTTTCTAAGCAAATGTTGCTTGTGTCTTAGCAACTTGGTTTCTGGTTAACTTAGAAAATATCTCTGATAAACTATGCTGGTACCTAACCAAATGACATGCTTGAGTGACTATTAGTTTGCATCTCTTAATTATCTTAAACAATTTGTGACAATTGCTATCAATAGACCAAAATTTCACATTGCATTTTTAAGTATTGCCTAGGTACAATACCTTAAAAAGGGTTAACCTTAATTTTGTATCAATATACAAAGATCAATACTGATGTAGCCAAATACAATCTTAATTTTGTATCACTACATAAAGATAGAAGAGTATATTCAATAATCTGTCCCCTTTTATCATTCCTATATTATGTCTATCTCCCATTTTTTAAAAGTCTTTTCCCCCCCTACATAGGAGAGAAGGAAGGATAGAGTCTCATAGTTAAATTTTGAGTTGTTTAGGAATCAAGAGGGCGTTCTAGATCTAAGAAGATGGTTATAATAGTGATGCAAGTTAGTATGAAAGCTAAGTCAGTTATAGAACTTTAAATTCATGGAGATAGTTAGATGGTAGAAAGTTAAAGTCAGGGGCCAAATATGTATGAAGTGGACATTGGGAAGGTATACTGGGCCATTTAACTCTCATAAATGTGGCATATTTATTTCTGTTGTTTTGTATAGTATTTACTGTTATTAGAGAAGGAACCATTTGTTGGACTGAAAGGGGAAGCTGTTGGGGGGAAGAGGGTGGAAGGGTGGGACAGGAAGGGGGAATAGGGAAGGGTTTGTGACTGAGATGTAACTTGAAGAAAAAAAATAAAGTATTTAATAAAAAAAAGAGAGAGAAAAGAAAAAGAGAGAAATGCCTGGGTCTAGCCTCCAAAACCTATTTAACAAGACCATTTAACAACTTGTAACCAATCCCCCTAAATAACAACAAACATCTATAACCCATCAAATGATCAAACAGTGGGGGCACTTTCTAGGAATGGGATGTCACTCTCTTAAAATTACTTCCTGCTGATTTGGGATGTAGGAAACCTGTTTGGAGACCCAATAAGAATGGAAAAATGGTTAAGCAAGTTAATAGTAACATTTGATGTCCAGTCCCTTAGTGCTCAGCTATTTAAATTCAACTTCAGGGTTTTACTGAAGTCCTGGTTGGAACAGTCTGGGGGCTGAAGAGATAATCAACATTTGTTTATCCAAATATACGGAGATAGAGAGGTGGTCTTCAAAAACCTCAAGAGATCTGTAGAATTTGGCATTCAAAGATGTTTTCTTAACTTAAGTTTTTTGATATTGAGACAGCTCCTGACAGCACCCCTTATTCTACTCCAAGTAAAAGATGCACATTGAAGAATCTCTATTTGGAGATGGTTGCATTAGTGGCAAACCTGTCACTGGGCAAGAAAAATCCCTTGCTTCAACTGTAGGACAAAACTTGGAGGCAGGTAAGACGACAGCCTAGCTCTGCCAATACAGGGTAGGCAAGTCCTTCATAATTCCTGTTTTACAAGTAATGTCTGCTAGATATACTGGGCGGAGAGGCTGAAGATAGATGCTCTAATGTATGGAGAGAAATCGGGAACTGTCCAGGCAGCCAATTGTCTGTCTCAGGTCTCTGATGTGGTTGAGGACTAGATAGTTATAGTCTCATAGTTAAATTTTAAGTTGTTTAAAAATTAAAAGGATGTTCTAGGTCTAAGAAGATTTTTTTAAGTTGGTAAGGCAAGTTAGGATAGAAAATGAGTTAGGTATAGAACTTTAAAGACATGGAGATAGATGGATAATAGAATATTAATATCAGTTGCCAAAATGTATGGACTGGACATTGGGAATGTATGTTATACCTTATAATTTTCACAATTGTGGCTTAATTATTAAAAAACAGAATTATGAGTTCTGGGAGAAGGGGAAGAGGGTGGGAGCATGGGGCTGGGAGGGGTGGAGGGAGGAGACTGTGATGGAGGTGTAACTTGAAGTAATAAATAAACATTTAAGATATATATATTATATACATACACATATACATATATAGATACATATTCCTTTCTACTTAATGTTTTTATATATTATGAAAGTGTTGGGAAAACAAGTAGAATAAATAACAAAATATTAAAATAAATCTCCCCTGTGTAGGGGAAAATAAAGTTTACTTTAGCGTTAATTTTTTTTTAAGATCAGGAAAATATCAATGAGTCTCAATTTCTAGACTTTGTAATTGATTAAGCACATTTTCCAACAATCTCCTTTGCTTTCTGAAGTAATCCTGTGAGTTGTGGACAGCAGATGTCATTCTACAAATGCAGAGTGCTGTTTAATCTTCCTTAGCTTTTAAGAAAGGAAGGGGAATTAAGTTTCTGTTATTTAAGCACAGGTATCTTTCCTTAACGTCTTAAAAGATCAACTACCAGTAAACACAAACAAAAGATCAAATCTAAACCAAGTAGAAAATTTTGAGTCTGAAACAGAGTGAATGGTGGTAGAAATGATCTTCTAATATTTATATTAAGGTAGTGCAATCCAGTGGAACAAATTTGGAGGTAACAAGCATGAAGAGACAGAGGAAATTATAAAAGAATGTTGTAGAATGACTTTTTCCCCACATTTATTTATTTCTTTAAATTCCATCTCAATCACAGTCCCCTCTCTCCTCTCCCTGTAGAATGACTTTTATTATGTTGTTGGTAGCGACATTCTTTGCTTTTAATGTTCTAAACTGCAGGCAAAGCACAATACTTATCCCTATATTTATGATATTCTTTAAAAGTAACTGATTATTTTTTCTTATTTTCTCCCATGATTTTAAAACTTACTTTTTTTTTCTTGCTACTAAGCCATTTTTATATCCATAATCAGAAAGTACCATGCTTCCCTGTTGGATTTGCTGGAACACCTGTAATTAACTTCCAGCAATGTCTGCCTAATTTAAATTGCAAACCCATGGGGCAAGCACTAGGACTAATTATCTATTCTGTAGCCAACCTGGAGCAAACTTCAGAACACCATGCTTAGCTCTGCCTGCTGTCCTGTCTGTTCTTCCTTTCCTTGTCAGGATAGGAAAGTGCATCTATCTTAGTGGAAGGCAGTTATCCCAGGTGTAGCTTACCTGGCTGGTAGGCTTTGTTTATAAAGGGAATGAGTTCATTTCTCTATCCCAGACTTCCCTGAAAATATGAGCCTGAGCATGTGCTCTCCTGAAACCAGAAGTAGATGAAACCCAGCCTGGCCTCACAGTGATGTTCTTGGGCTTTACCCTAAATGTCAGGAAATGGAGTTCATTATGATATCTTCTGCTTTTATCTTTCTTTTGATGCTTAGGCATGAAAAGTTGCAATTTGGGAATATCTAAAATTGGAATTTGGAGGGAATGGTTTTTTTTTCAAAGGGTTTTACTAGACAGGAAATACTCCATCTTGAAGGATAGCAGTGTACTTCTGTAGCTGGAACAGACATCTGAAACCAGATGAAAGATAGCCAAAGTTTAGGCTTATAAATTCACAGTAGAGAAGAAACAGTTGGCTTTTATTCAGATCGTGTATTCATTGTACAGACTTAATTAGAACAGATAGCTTAGTTTGTTGTCTAACCAATAGCAGTAGTGTATCACACAAAAATCACTATTTCTATTATTTAAATGCATAAATACCTCTTCAATTTCTGCAATGCTGCGCAAAAATGGGGCGGGGGGAGCTTTTGATTTGCTCCATACGAAGTCAGCCTTTGCAGTTGGCACCCTGTGGACCAGCTTTTTTTCCATGGCACAGCATGAAAGTGGCACATATAACTTCCATCAGCACTAGTGTGTTGTCCACTTAGGATGTAGGAAGCATAGTGAATAGCAATTATCAGCCAAATAGCTGGGAAGTGAAAATGACCTAGCAATCAGAGTAAACACAAATTATGCTGTCATATTAGAATATGTAAATATTAGACAGAAAGATGCAGAGCATGGACATGCAGAGTCTTTCTTAAGAGGCCAGTCTGCATGGAAAGATTCATGACATGCTTTTTGGATGGCAGCTAATAACCTTGCTGACTTGATTAACAGTAGGTTAGCATCATCACTTGCTTGCTTACAGGTACCATGACTTGGAATGTCATTGGCTTGATTTTTGTAAATCCTGAATATGGCCAAGATACATATGGAGAGGTGACAGCAGCTTGGTAGGAGCTTATACATCACAGGCATTGCATAGCTGCAAGTTGCATTAGCTGCTTGTTCCAGCCCAGCTGAATATTAGTGAAAATTTTAGAATTTTCCTTCCTTTGTCAAGCTTTGAAGATGCTCAAGCTGCTGATGCTGTTACATTTACATTCATTTCCCAAGCTAGGCAGGTGGGGACAGTATCGGCGTTACAAAATGAGGCTAAACCGAGCACCTGGACTGCATGCTGTGTTATAGAAAGACAGAGAAGAATCAGCAGAACTTATTTTAGAAGTGTATAGAGGTACAATGCCCTGGGAAAATTAAGCAAACTGATGGGATGTGTTTGCTAGCAAGCTTCTAAACAGCAGGCTCACATTATTTTCCTTTTCTTTTTCTATTAATGGCTAACATGCTTAGACAGAATAGATCTAAAAATGTCCCAGTATGAAATTAGAAAGAATTTGGCTGTAGAGGATTTCTCCTGTTTGGGGAGCACCCATACATCTTTCTCCCAATTTTGTAAGCTTCTTGATATTTGGGAGGTAGGAAGGCATGGTTCCTTCCCCTCGTTCAATTTGGTCTTGGTGGATGATGAATACTGGTACCCTGTTTAAACTCTATGGAGCATGGGCTGTGGTGGTGGACCTTGTGGTGCCTGCTTTTTCCTATTTTCTCAGGTTATTAAAGCAATAAATATGTGTCCCAAACTTAGCTAATCCCTCTCAAAAAGACAAGAGTCTACTCATTATAGCAGAAGACTGTCTACTAAAGTCCTGCTGAGACTTTGGGGAGCAGCCTTTGACTGTTTCTTGTCCTGATTATGTGCGTTGTCCGTTGGCTTCCCAGAAGCAGAGTTCCTTTCAGACTAACCACGAAGGCTTTAAGGCTCCTAGACACCTGTGTTCTTCAACTGATACTGTTTTGTTTTATCTAAAATTCTGAGAATGAGTATAAAGTAAGTGTGAAGGTTGTCACTGAAGCTGGGGCAGATACCTAGAAGCAGTAATCTCAGTCTGACTGTGAACTGATACTCAGCTGCTATTTACCCTAGGAATAATGTTAATTTCTCAAATGATCATGCCTGCTCATGTTTGAAGCCTTTTCCTGTTATATCTTGTTAGATGTTGATTAAGTTGGATGGAGTTAAGCCATCTCTACCATCGAGCCTAAGAAGTATCCATAGAGATAAGGCAAAATTACTGATGGAGTCGCCATTACCGGCAGAGCAAAATGCTATCCATACTCATTGGGAAGATTTGCAGAAGGCACTCTACCTACTGTGCCCAAATAGAATGAATGTCTACTCAGACTCTGAAATCAAAATATTTGTTAACTAGGATGTACAAACAATTTGTCTTAGCATCAGCATAGGAGGCAAACATAAGGTACAGTGTCTGCCCACAGAGAGTCCATAACCTTTTGGAAGAAGTTGCCAGACAAACAGACTTGAAAATTCTATTTAAAAAAAAAAAAAAAAAAAAGGATAAATCTTCAAGCTCAAGAGACTAGAAAGGACTTGGAAGATAAAAGTTCCTTGAGAACTACTGCACACTTTCAGACACCAAGCTAGCTTCCAGCCTTTAACTAGACCTTGATGACGTCACTACTTCCTAAGGCTATGAGGTAGCTGATTTTATACAGGATGGTCTCTGTTAAAGAAGACTTGGCAAGGAGATAACTAAGTAAATTTAGACTGAGAGGTTTCTATTTGTGTGTGTGTGTGTAAGGGACTGTCAAAAAAAAAAAAAAAAAAGAAAGAAAGAAAGAAAGAAACGATCTGTTTGTCTTCCAGAAGCCGCTTTGAACCCAGCAATTCAAGTTAGAGAGTATCACAGAGCAATTTCTTTTCTCAGGTTGTATGTTGCTGTGTGGAGGCAGTTTGTGCACAATCAATGGGGTTACACAAACAACAAACTGTGCCAGAGTCTGGTGAGTGAGCACACTTCTCATCCACTTGTTCTTTCATTGTGGCCAAGCATGTCTAAACTTTTTTAGAATAGACCATTTCCCAGGAGGTTCCATCTCCTGGACCCTTGCTGGGTGGATTTGCGCATGGCTAAGGCACGGGAGATTGCTCAGCTTACTCTGTGGGGCAAGAAAGGAACAGAACTGGTATATCCAGGTTTCCGTTCTGAGGCAGCATGTGAAAGAATTAGGATTCATTTTAGCATTTAGTGCTGACTACCTTCATTACAATGAAGTATAGGAAGCAGAAACTAGTTTTCAACTCTTTTTGGCAATTGTAAAAAACATGGAATAACTTGCTAAAGACAACTCTTAATGCCACCTTTGGAATGGGAAGTCTTATTTCTTGACTTCAGAACAGCTTGATTCACTAGGGCACATTGCCTCCCTTTGCGGACAAAATAAAAATAGCCCAACTTAATCAAACTACACTTGCCAAGCTCCAGTCTATAATGAGCTTTTATTTTTATAGCTAAGAGTAACACAGACTATACTAGATGATTTTAACTGCAGTATTGGGACAAGCTATGCTATAGCATCACAAATGGAGTACAAAAACCTGTAGGTACACTTTAAACAGCGTTGGAAAGAAGTTTACACTAGAAAACAAATACATGCCCTTCACATGAGAAGAATACATTTTTAGATTTGAAAGTCAAATATCATTTGATTTCTTTCCCCTCCCTGCTAGTCTTTAATTTAAAAAAAATATTTATTTTGTGTATGCATGTGTGTGTTTTCCTGTGTGCGCAGGTGCAGGCTGCAGTATATGTTTGGACATCAGAAGACAACTTGTGGAGTCTTCTCGGTCAGTCATGTCTGATGTTGGTCTGGGAGATCAAACTCAGGTCCTTAGGCTTGGCACCAAGCACCTTTCACCCACTGAACTGCCTTGCTGATCCACCCCCCCCCCCCACCTTCTAGTCTTTTTAACTTCAGTAAATTATAATTCCTACAGGACAAGACCTATATCTTATCTCTGCATCTCAGAAACAAATGTTTGTTGAATGAGATGAACAAATAAAACTAGTAAATGATGTTTAAAAAATATTTCATTTTTGAGATTGTAACATAAGCACATCATTTTCCCCATTCCCTTTTTTCTCTCCAAAACCTCTCATATGCCCCTTGCTGTAATAAATGTGTGTAAGGAAAGATATTTTATATCTAACTAAGTAGAAAGCAAAGCATGATAGTTGAATTGAATGCAACATTATGTATCATGACAGATGAATATATTGCCTTCACCCAATGTGAACTAGTATACTAGTCAACTTTGTATACTAGTTCAATAGTCATCAAAAACAATCCCACGAGCTAAGCATTACTAGGAGCACTATTTCACTGATGAGCAATAATGTCACACAGTGTGATGAAGTCACTTACTCACAGTCAACTTTATTTGAGAGAGAAGAGGGACTTGGGTCTAAAGCTCAAGCTTTGATAACACACTTACCAACCAGCAAACAGGCAGGGTAAATGCTCATGAGCACTACTGTCCTGAAGACGCTGACGGAAGAGGTGAACCCTTCACTTTGTTCATCCATACCCTGTCATAGGTCCTCAAGATTATTTTCCAAAGCACTGGCTTGATTTCATCCAGATCATGGAGGAAAATTATTTAAAAACTAACAAATAAAAGTGCTGAAGAGATATTCAGCAGTTGAGTGTATATTGCCACTGCAGAGGATGCAAGTTCAGTTCCTAGAACCCACATTGGGCGGCTCACAAACACCTGTAAGTCTAGCTCTAGGGCACCTGACACCCTTTTCTGGCTGTTGCAGATACCCACATGCATGTGACGTGCATGCGCACACACACACACACGCATGCATACACGTACACACATACACACACTAAATAAAATAGAAATAAATATATTAAAAGTTAAATAAGCATTCCACTTTGTAAAACTGAGTATTTCCAAAATGATTGTAGAAAAGTATGTTCTCTTGTATCCAAGGCCAGGCAGCACTGTTTGGTGTCTTATACACCTATGGGTTCCTTGTCCAATGAAGGGCTTTTTTTTTTTTTTTAATAAGTACTTTATTTTTTTTTCAAGTTACATCTCAGTCGCAAACCCTTCCCTATTCCCCCTTCTTGTCCCACCCTTCCACCCTCTTCCCGCCCCCCCAACAGCTTCTCTTTTCATTCCAACAAATGGTTCTTTCTCTTATAACAGTAAATTCTATACAAAACAGCAGAATTAAATATGCCACATTTATGAGAGTTAAATGGCCCGGTATACCTTCCCAATGTCCAGTTCATACATATTTGGCCCCTGACTTTAACCTTCTACCTTCTAACCATCTCCATGAGTTTAAAGTTCTATAACTGACTTAGTTTTCATACTAACTTGCATCACTATTATAACCATCTTCTTAGATCTAGAACACCCTCTTGATTCCTAAACAACTCAAAATTTAGCTATGAGACTCTAGCTGTCTATTCTTCAACCACCTCAGAGAGCTGAGAAGGATAAATATATCTGATTGTATAGGAAGTGCAGGGCCTGCAGCTTCCAATACTAAGAAATGACAAACCAGTGACTACCTGGACAGTTCCCATTTTCTCTCCATACATTCCAGCATCAGTCTTCAGCCTTTTGGTCCTGTTTCTCTGACAGACATTTATTGTAGAGCAGGGATTGTGAGGGACTAACCTACCCTGTCTTGGCAGAGCTAGGCTGTCGACTTCCCTGCTACCAAGTTTTGTCCTTTTTGGACAGCAGTCTGTCTGCAGTTGAAGCAAGGAGTTTTTACATGTCAAGAGATAGGCTTGCCACTAATTCAACCATCTCACATTGGAGATTCTTCGATGCTTTTCTTCTACTTGGAGTAGAATAGGGGGTGCTGTCAGGAGCTGATATGTCACGATATCAAAAAAAAAATCTTAATTTAAAACCACATCTTTGAATGCCATATTCTGCAGATCTCTTGGGGTTTTTGAAGATGCCCTATCTATCTCTTGTATTTAGATAAGCAAATGTTGCTTGTCTCTTAACAACTTGATTACTGAGTAGCTTAGAGAATATCTGTGATAGACTGTCTTAGTAGCTAACAAGGTGACATGCATGCATGACTAGGAGGGCTTTTTGAGAGCAATTTCATTGAGCTATAAAGAGTGTTTAACTCTCAACCTTCACCCTGCTGACCTTGAGTTCTCTTCTCAACAATGCGTTAGAAAGCCTTTCCCCAGGGCTTCCTTTCATATTGACATCAGAAGCGCCTACAATGATTTTCTTTTCTTCTTCCATTGCTATTCTATATAAATTCTGCCTAGGAACCATCTAACAGACTAGGATTGCCTGTGAAAAGGGTCCTGTAACTTCCCTTCTCACATGACTGGTAAACTTAGAAAACTTTTGTTCTCTGTGCAAAAGCCTGCTTGTCCTGAAGCCCAACGTTGATCTCCCAGGTATGAGCTCTGAGGCAAGTATTTCAGACACAGAATTCCTGTTATAACTAGGCAAGGTACTGAGAAAGGGGGGGGGGGATGTTAATCTGAGCTTTGATCTCATTTGACTTTTGTTTTAGGAAAATTTCTGTTTCATTCTTCTAGCTTTTTATTGGTAAAATACATGAGAACTTATCTTCAAAGCTACCAGGCAACCTCATTTGGCCCTAGGACAGAAACCTGAAGATTATGACCCGATGTAGAATGAGGATCAGCGGTGAAATGCATCCTGGGACAATTAGGGAAGAAGGGTCATGAAAGAGCAAAGGGAAGCCGATGGGTCTCAAGAAAGAGCTAGCCAGTGTTGAGTCTTTGCCAGTGTGTGCTCACTCAGGGAGGTTACACCCCAGGTGAAAAACTAGTGTACTCCAACTATTTTAGCGGTCTGTATCTAAAGTCGGGCAGTAGGAAGAGCTCCCAGTCCCACTGTATCCTCTTCTCGCAGAGCATCACATCCTCCATTTTGGTGCATTTCCAGAAATAAGCATGATCCTTTCTTCTGCTTCTGACTTGACACGTGTGAGCCAAAAATCTCTAAAGAATTCTCCCGTGCTAAATATTCAAGAGAGTGTCTGACAGGGAGAGGGCAGGGAGGTTAAGCTGATACAGAAAAGAGCCAGGCAAGGCTTGAAAAAAAAAAAAAAAAACCGTGTATTTGTTCACGTTTACAAAACAGGAAGGAAGTTCATATATATGAAAGATTTTTTACTGGGACTTATGGGTAAAACAAATTTATCGTACTGATTATTGACATTTTGTCATTATTTCCAACAAACAATAAGGTTGCAGAGTACATGTTAATTGGTTCATAACAACACAATTCCCTTCTGATTACTTTAATTTTGTTTTACTTGAACTTTTTTTTTTTTTTTTGCATAAGGCATTTGGAGAAAGTATTCCTGTTTCCTAGTGAGAGAAAAGCCCCACCCCTTTCTTCATGGTGTGATGATTCCAGTCCAAATGCAACGAGTTTCTGGAAATGGCAAGTGAGACACTTGTTGCCATGGTGATTGTTAATAGTTCTGACTCAGATATAGCGTTGCTATGGCAACTACATTGAAGCCCCTGGGAGGTGGTGCGGTTTCTCTCTCTCTCTCTCTCTCTCTCTCTCTCTCTCTCTCTCTCTCTCTCTCTCTCTTATCAGCAGAAAGAGGCTAAGAAGAACCATTTTAGTAGTTTCTCTCTGCTCTGCAGTGACGAAGCTTTCAAAGCTATTTCTTGGAAGGCAGCTATGCTCACCACTATACCACCAACGCCGCGTAGCTATTTCTTCCATGTGAAAGGTGGTCCCATTTCTGCACTGATGGGACAGACATGTTACGCTGTGGGAAGGACAGAGTCCCATGTATTGGGCATATTACCTGCCATTTAATGAGTTCTCATTTTTTACTATAATGGTTTCTAGAAACACAGGTCATCTCAAGGGAGTATATTAAGAATCTCTGGTGTCACTGGCAAGACAAGAGAAGTAAAGGTCAAAGACTGAATAGGCAGAATTCATTTTTGTTGCAGGCTGCCTCAGCTCAGGAGCATCCCTGTGAAGACAGGAGGCATGGAAAGCAAAACATTTGGAGACAGACTTCTTTATATCATCTAGACTTTGTTTCCATCGTATATATACCCCTGCTTTTAAATATATATATATA
>CAJQZJ010031868.1:4138221-4148611 GCA_907164525.1 Lophiomys imhausi
TCTTCTTCTTCTTCTTCTTCTTCTTCTTCTTCTTCTTCTTCTTCTTCCTCTTCTTCCTCTTCTTCCTCTTCTTCCTCCTCCTCCTCTTTCTCCTCCTCCTCCTTCTTTTCTTCTTTCTTCTCCTCATCTTTTTTTTGGAATATGCTCCATTATGGCATCTTTCCTGTCATCAGAGAGGGCATTGTGACTCAAGAAGGACAGACTGTCTCATTCCATAAGTCCTAGGTGTTGACTGACCAGAAGAGGATGTTACTTGAGTAGGGCTGATTGGTACCTTTGGGAAGAGAACTGTAGTGGCTGCATGAAGAGTGAAGATCATGTTATGAGCTCATGAGTTACAGAGATCCCTGCAAGATGAGAATTAGTGAGGTTTGTTGCTGGAAAAATAAGCCAGTGTGGAGGGAATGAGAGCAAGAGAACACAACATAGAGGGTTACGGATAGCATTACACACTTAGTTCCTGATACACTTGAAACCGGAAAACACAGACTTTCCAAATACATGACCAATAAACAGGTCTTCCTACTTTTAGTACAATCTATTGAGGTCTAGTTTACATGAAGTAAAATTTGTTCTATTTAAGGTGACTGGTGCCATGTGTTTTGTCAGTGCATAAGGTTGTCCAACTACCATCACAATCAGATATAGAGTAGTTCTATCGACTGAGAACATTCATTCATATTCCTTAGTTATAGAGTCCCTCCCCTACCCCATGTCTTCCTTCCCCGCAAACAGATGTTTTTCTGTCTCTGTAATTTTCCCTATTCCTGAATGTCATGCAAATGGAATCACATATAACCTTCCAAGTATTGCTTCTCTTATTTAGCTTAATGTGAGATCTATCTGCTGTTAGAAAACATGAGTAGTTCTTCCTGTTTTCATTACTAACTATACTGATATATCTATTACAGTTTGTCTATTCATTCATGGTTCACAGGCCATTGGGATGGCTCTAGGTTTTGTTAATTATGGAGAAATTGAAAATATCTAAGAGTAGGGTTGCTGTACTTCAGTACACACACACACACACACATACACAATTTATGGTGCTGAGAATTGAACACAGGGCCTTACACATGCTAGGCAAGTGGTATACCTCTAATATGTATTCCTACTCTTTTTACATTTTTATCTTTTAAAATATGAGATAGGATATTGATAGATTTCAGGCTATTTTAGACACATAACCCTCTTGTCTCAGCTTCCTGAGTAGCAGAGATCACAAAGTATGAACAACCCACACTTAGCAAACAAATGTACTTTAACAGTATGAGAAACTTTTAAGCCATAATCCCAATTTACTATACCATTTTTGCTTCCCAGCAACAGTGAAGATTTCCATTACTTTGCTTTCTTATCACAATTTTTCTTGCTACTTTTAAAATTTTGGATAACTCTGATACGTGTTTGGTGGTATGAGTTCAATGAAAAGTGATACTAAGTACCATTTTATATGCGTATTAGATATTCATCCTTCTTTAGTGAAGTATCTGATCAAATCTTTTAATAATTTCTATTGCTTTGTCTTCTTACTTCCTTCTGAGACTATCTCATTATTCTGGATACCAGTCCCTTATCAAGTTTATGTCTTGCAAATATTTACTTCGGGGCAGTTGCTTATCTCTTTGTTTTTTTAGCAGTGTCTTGCAAAGAGAAGTCTTTAATTTTGAAGTTAAATTTATCCTGTGTTGTCTTATGCTTCATGTGTCCTATCTAAATATGATTTTTTGTTGTTCAAGTTTGTTTCTTACATGCATTATTCTTTTACATGTAGAAATGTAGTCAGTTAATGCTTATAGCCATTGCTTCCTCTTCAAAGATGATTTAAATAGTTTTATGTCACTGGCAACCAGAACCATGACTAATATAGTCTGGATCCTTCACAAATATCGAATGAAAAATATTTTAAGATAGAACTTGTCTGGTGGAGATCTATTTCCAGATAGTGCGTCGATTTTCTCATGATTTAATTCCAAAGAAAATCCTACTGAGATTTATGTGTTTCAACAGGACAAAGTCAATTATAACTGGAAGATATATGGAAAAGAATGACAATGAGTCATTTAAAATTATTAAGAATAAAGTTTGACCATAAGACTAAAACACAGAATACTATTCAATAATTAAGTTAATGCGACGTAAGAGTTGATAGGAAAAGGTTCAGACTTGTATAAAAATCAGCATGCATAAAAAAAATAATTGTCCAATGGATGGGACTGACAGAATTCATTTACATGTAAGTTAAATTGTATCCTGACCTCACAGCAATATTCTAGGTGAATTAGATTGACATTTGAAAAATGAAAACATTTACAGGAAGAGAGACTAATATGGTAATTTTGAGCTGGTGCCTCCTTTGTCTTTTCTCAAATCAAATTTGATCTTCAGGGCTTCTTTACCAGAATTGCATGCTTACATGCGAAGATTGCCTCTCAATTCATCACACCTAACTCATGAAAAAAAATACAGGTTATATTAGTTTCAGCTAAAACCAGAAGTACTCTGATGAATAGGGTTTTTGTTTATTCATTTAGTTGTTTGTTTTTGAGATAGGATCTCATGGATCTCAGGGACCTCAGGCTGGTCTTGAACCTCTGATCCTCCTTGCCTGTGCTGTTACAACTGTAGTGTCCCACCAGGCCCTGTGGGCAAGCACTCTATCAATTAAACTATGTTTTTAGCCCTGTTTCAGTTTTCTTTGTGGTGTGTGTGTGTGTGTGTGTGTGTGTGTGTGTGTGTGTGTGTGTGTTTTCACATGTCTATGGGTACCTATATACATGCAAGTGCATGTGCAGGGCTGCAGAAGCCAGAAACAACCTTCTGTGTTGGTCCTTAGGTGCCTTTCATCCCTTCATCCCTCTTGAGACAGTCTTTCATTGGGTTGGAGCTCACCAAGCAGAGTAGGTTGGCCAGCAGAGAGCTCAATTGACCGTTTCTGCCTCCCCAGGGCTGGATTTATTGGTACATGCTACCACATCCTACTTTTTTTGTTTTGTTTTGTTTTGTTTTTAAACTGGGGTTCTAGGGATTGAGGGAACTATCTACCCAGCTCCCAGGAGCTATTCTGATGTACAATTTATCATTGTTATTTTTATTGTCTACTCCTCTGAAGCATTTTCATTCAGGCAACATTTGTGAAAATATTTTCTTCACCAAATTAAACATGATTCGAACTTATCCCAGAGGGAGCATTTTATAATGAACTCTGTGGGTGTGGGTCAGGTGGCAGGTAGAGAGGGCTTGATTGGCCACAGAGCTTCTTGTGAAGCAAGGCCACTCTCTGCCTCTCTTGAGACCCTCCAGCCTGGGGCATTAGTGTTTACATTGATTTAATGCCTCATCAGAAGCATGACATCCACAGCAGCCTGGCTGCGGCAGGATTAAATGAAGCACAACCATTTTGTCAAGAGAAACTTAAACCTAAAGCCATTAGACCTGGAGGGGAGGGGTAGGAATGAAAAGACAACAAGAATCTATTGATCTAGCAGAAACTGGGGAGAATGCACACTTTTCTCACTTTCCCCAGGAGCAGAATTAGAGGCAGGAGTAAACTCATACACAAGAAATCTAGGAACTGTATTTAAGTTGGGGATGTCTGCTGGGACTTACAGGGGATTATTCCTAGGAGTGAGGGACTCAGCTACTTCTGGACAACTTCTTCCCAATACTAAGACAGCAAATGACCTTGAGGTGGAGGGACAGGCTTTGTCTGTAAGTGGGAAGAAAAAGGAGATGATTTTCAGAGTTGGGAAACTCAATCCAAAGCCCTGCCAGGACAAATTTTGCAGACTAGCACATTCTTTCTCCCAGAAGTAGGCCAATGATTGTAAGAGAGTAAAGTAGGCAAGGGTGAGGTCCAGGCTGCCCAGAGTTCTGCCTCTGGTAGGGGGAGACTAAAAGGCTTTGGGAGCTCAACATTATAGGTTATCCTTCCTGCCTCTGACCCTCCAAGTCCTCTATATTTCCTCTCAAGCCATTCTGGTGCTCATGGAAGCATTTCAGACTATCTTTGAATTACAGATTCAAAATACATTCTGAATTACAGGAAGACTTTGAGTTTGAGTGGTCAATAACTTCATGTTCATCTATGTAGTTTCTCATGTCATCACGGCTCCTCTCCCATGGAAATGATAATTTAAGAGTCTTAGGAGATAGCTCAGTTGGTAAAGTGATTGCCCTGTAAGCACATAAGGACTCGAGTTTTATCCACAGAACCCATAAAAAATAAAAATGTGTGGCATGGTGGATGCACTTGTAACCCTAGTGCTGGAGAACTAGAGCCAGGCAGATTTCTGCCTAGCCAGCTTGCTTACTTGATGAATGTCAAGCTGCTGAAAGATTGCACTTAAGACAAACCAAACCAAACAAACAGCAAAAATCATACCAAAGTCAGTCATCAAATAGAAGCTACTTTAGAAAAGTCATTGCTTTGGGAGAGGCAATTCTTGTTACCTAAGAGAAACCCTCAGAGAGTGAACAGTTGAGGGTGTCTGTTAACTTCATTTTCACAGATGGGTAGCAGCTCATTTTCTGAAGGGTCCTGGGTAGCTACATTTGTTGTCCACTATATTAAGATGTGGACTGCAAAATAGATGCTAGTGCTTTTCATGTCTTTATTGCTATGCCTTCAATAAACTCTCTGGTTAGTGTGCAGCATGCTTTTACTATATCTGTAAAACCAAAACATGATACTATTTAGTGGTTTAGAATGGCAATAATTTAGTATTTCTCATGATTATCTCTATTGGCCAGGATTAATCAGGTGATTCTCCTGGTCTTGGTAGGGTCCACCTATGTGACTATTGTCATGTCCCCTCTCAGGATAGACATAATGTATGATATTATTCACAAGTTTAAGGTATTAATGTTGGCAGCTGAGTCTCTCTCCAGATAAGTTCTCATACAGTAGTTCATTCTTCCCTTCACTTGACAATGACAGTATTCCAAGTGGGTGAATATGGAGGCTGTGGTTGAGACTTAAGAACTGACAACAAATTGGTCAACTGTTTGTCAAACAAATTATAAGGCTACTCAGATTTAAGGAGTTGGAAAATTACTTCAGAGGAAGGGCTAGAAAGTATTATGGTTTCATTTTAAATCTATAATGGTCTGTTCTGTATCTTCTGAATATTAAATATACTCATTCCCTATACAATTATTCCTATGATGTCATAACAACAAATCTCAAAGTACTGGCAATAGAACTTGATTTTTCCATTGTCATAAAAAAAAAGGTACAGACGGGTTGTTTGTCAAAGACACCTAAGATATGGACTTATCAAAAATAAATGAGGGAAAGGCATCTCAATTATTTTCTCTCTGAAGACATTCTGAGTCATCTAAAATGGTGTATTTAGTGTACATTATGAAGAAGGTTCCCATGAAAGAGGCATTTCAGAATTTTCCTGGTTTCATCTGCTATTGGGAGTCACAACCCATGAAAAGCCCAATGACAACATGAGCCTTCTTACTAGAAAATAATCATTTTGCGATAATTTCAGGATTTTGGGGCTCACAGTCCTCACAAAGTCTTTCATTATACTTATATAATCCTAAATGTTCAGGATTTCTATCAAAGTGATGTGCTTGTCAAGAAAGGCCATGTCAATCTGGAGATATCTTAGAAAATTGGGACTAGTTCTACCTCAAGACCCAGCCATACCCCTCTTGGGCATATATCCAAAAGATTCGAAATGAAACCAAAAGGACATTGCCTCAACAATGTTCATAGCAGCTTTATTTGTAATAGCCAGAAAAGGGAAACAACCCAGATGTCCTTCAACTGAAGAATGGATTAAAAAAAAAAAGAACCATGGTACATTTACACAATGGAATACTACACAGCTATCAGAAATGAGGAAATCATGCAATTCAAAACCAAATGGATGGAGCTAGAAAAGCTCATCCTAAGCAAGCTGACACAGTCCAAGAAAGATAAACATGGTATGTACTCTCTTATAAATGTATATTAACCATAGATCACAGGATAACTATCCTACAACCCACACACCCAAGTAGATAGGAACCTAGCATATCTATCCTAGGAAATTTTACCCACCAGTGAGTCATGGATTCTGCTGCAGTTTAGTGGAACACCATACCCTAGATGGTGTGCCATATCAATCCCCAGTACAAGTGGAAGCTCTTGGCCCTCACATGATGGAAGATCTGAGGGAGTATGATATGTGAGGGCCCACCTCATCTGAGGAGAAGGAGAGTACCAAGTAGAGGATCAATGAGGGAGGGAGGAAGGGAGGGAGGGAAGGAGAGAAGGATGGAAGGACAGAGGAAGGGAGGAGCCAGGAGGGATGAAACAATGTTCTAGAAGTAACTTGAGAAAACAAAATAATACTTTACAAAAAGGGTTAATAAGCTTAAAAATATAATAAAAATAAAATATAAAATTTTCAAATTATAATTTACCAAAGGTATACTTGTCTTAGTGTCATGAAAGGAAAAATGGCCTTAATTTCAGATTAGAATGTTAGAATGCAGGTTGCCACATAGCTCACACACACTTGATATCAGCTTAAAAGTATTTTGTAGATATAAAGGATATTTTTGTGGTTGGGCATTAAAAAGAAGGTAAGAGGTTTAAAATGGTGTAAATAAATTAAAGGTTACTTCAGTTCAACCTGGTTTTCTAAACCTCCAAGAGTTGAAAAAATTGGAGCTAAAATAAAATATATGAGAAGGGTAGTGTTAACTCATGCCTTTAACTCCAGCAGAGACAGGAGGATCACTATAGAGTTAGTTGTCTTGTAAATTCTAGAGTTACAAGGAACAGGGCAGTGATGGTGCACACCCTTAATCTCATCATTTGAGAGGGATACACCCTTAATCCCAACACACTAGAGACAGAAACCTGCAGATCTCTGAGTTCAAGGCCAGCCTGACATAAAGCAAGCTCTAAATAGAGAAAAATTTAGATCCAGGGGTGGTGGTGCACATCTTTAATCCCATCAGTTGGGAAGCACATGTCTTTGATCCCAATACTTAGAATGCAGAGACAGGCACATAGGATTTGGAATGATTTAAGTCTAAAAGCTACTCACAAAAGGCATGCTGAAATTCGAAGTGAATTGTCCTTTGAGATCTCAAAATATATACGCTTAAAGGTCTGTTTAGTTCCAAAATATCAAAATAATTTCTTTTTTAATCTCAATTGAAAGATAATACTTTTTATATTGTCAAAAAACTGAAATTGCCCCAGAAAAAATATTACCTTCTCCCACCCCCAAAGTGGTGTTTCAGAGTTAGGATTAAGGCAGGACTCTGTTCTTATCTTTCCAGGAGATTAAAAGCATCCATCTAAGGAATCCAGGGACAACTGTACAACTGAAACCTCAGAAGAAAATAGATCAGACACCAAAGAAGACAAGTAGCAGAGATGATCCAGCCTCACAGACTTCCTCAATAGCTGTTTCCTCAAAAGTCTACAAACACAACAACTCAAAATAGCTAAGATTGTTCAGCTCCACAGACTGCTCCAGCCAGAACTTCAGTAAAGCCCTGAAGTTCAGCTTCTGTCTACAAACTTCTTAGGACATTTAAATAGCTGAGTACAAAAGGACTGAACATCAAATGATTCCATTAACATGCTTAACCATTTTTCCATTCTTATTTGGGCCCCAAACAGGTTTACTATGTCCCAAATCAGCAGGAAGTCATTTTAAGAGAGCAACATCCCATCTCCAGAAGGTGGGGTGGCTGATTTTTTTCCTCCTTTTGGTCATTTGATGGGTTATAGATACTTGTTGTTACTTAGTGGGAGAGATTACAAACTGTTACATGGTCTTGTTAAATAGGTTTTGGAGGTTAGACCCTGGGACTTCTCTCTTTTTCTTTTCTGTCTCCTTTCTCTCCTATGCAGGGGTGAAAAGACTTGAGAAAACATGGTATATACACATAATATAGGAATGATAAAGAAAAAAAGGACAGATTATTGAATATGCTCTTATATCTTTGTATATTGATACACAATTAAGATTATATTTGGCAAAATTGGTTTTGGTCTTTGTATATTGATACAAAAATTAAGATTATATTGGCCACATTGGTATTGATCTTTGTATATCGATACAAAATTAAGGTTAACTCTTTTTAAGGTATTGTACCTAGGTAATGCTTAAAAATGAAATGTGAATTTTTGGCCTTTTGTTAGCAACTGTAATAAACTGTTTAGGATAATTAAGAAATACAAACTAATAGTCATTCAAGCATATCATTTTGTTAGGACCTAGGGTAGTCTATCACAGTTGTTTTCTAAGCTAATCAGAAATCAAGTTGCTAAGAGACAAGCAACATTTGCTTATCCAAATATAAGGAGATAGATAGGTAGTCTTCAAAAACTTCAAGAGATGTGCAGAATATGGCATTCAAAGATGGTTTCTTAACTTAAGATATTTTTTATATCAAGACATGTCAGCTCCTGACAGCACCCCCATATTCTACTCCAAGTAGAAGATAAGCATTGAAGAATCTTCAATTGGAGATGGTTGAATTAGTGGCAAGCCTTTCACTTGGCAAGAAAAATCCCTTGCTTCAACTGTAGACAGAATGCTGTCCGAACAGGACAAAACTTGGAAGCAGGTAACTCGACAGCCTTGCTCTGCCAAGACAGGGTAGGCAAGTCCTTCATAATTCCTGCTTTACAATCAACGTCTGTCAGAGAAACGGGTCCAAAAGGCTGAAGATTGATGCTGTAATATATGGAGAGAAATTGGGAACTGTCCAGGAAGCCACTGGTATGTCATTTCTTTAGTTTTGGAAGCTGCGGGCCCTGTACTTCCTGTATAATCAGATATATTCATCCCTCTCAGGTCTCTGAGGTGGTTGAAGACTAGATAGCTAGAGTCTCATAGTTAAATTTTAAGCTGTTTAGGAATTAAGAGGGGGTGTTCTGGATCTAAGATGATGTTTTTAAAATTGTGATGCAAGTTAAGATGGAAGCTGAGTTGGATATAGAACTTTAAACTCATGGAGATGATTGGATAGTAGAATGTTAAAGTCAGATGCCAAATACATATGGACGGGACATTGGGAATGTATGCTAAGCCTTATAACTCTTATAATTGTAGCCTAATTATTTCTGTTGTTTTGTGTAGTATTTTTTTGTTATAAGAGAAAGAGCCATTCGTTGGACTGAAAGGGGGAGCTCTTGGGGGGGGGGGGGGATATCCTTAAAATTAAAAAAAAAAAAAGAAGGGGGAGGGGGGGGGTTTGAGGGGGAAGAGAGTGGGAGGGTGGGACCAGAAGGTGGAGTATGGAGGGGATTTTGATGGAGATGTAACTTAAAGAAATAAAATAAATAAACAAACAAATAAATAAAAAGTTGCAACATTAGTGATTGATGTTTTTCTGAGAACATCTTATTTCTGTGTGTGTACACAGCCATTTTTTTCATAGTTGGAGTTAGTGTGTTGGTCTGTTTCTTCTTTTGTGATTCTTTATGATATGCAGAGTTATAATTGTTTTCAACCATCTGTAGCATCCACACACTTGTTCTTTCATATAGTTACAGAATTTACTCTGCCGATGTGTCAGAAGCTATTTAGTTTTCATTGGTAGGCTTTAGGCTGACTGTACATACTAGTACCTAGTTTTTGCAATGATTGTTGTAAGCAAAATTTATTAAGGAAAAGCAGCATGAAGCTGATCTTTGAAGATACTTGGACCTTAGATTGATGCATAATTAGTCCAGTGTAAACAAGTAATACAGCCCAAAATGTTGTCAAAGAGTAAACATAATATTCGGCAATACAAAGCATGATGTTATTAAATTCTGAGCCAGTGTCACAGAAAACTCGGAGTCTCTTGAACTCTGTTAGAAATCCAATTTTGCTGGAACTAGGGGATCTGATAAATTTTTGACCAGCAGACTGTTTTATTATGGATAAATAAGAGAATCAATGTAGGCAAATACCACTCTGGATTTGATTTTAACTAGAATGGAAAATGCATTATTAATGCAACAGTAAATGCCTAATATCAAAGAAAAGGAAAATAGAGCTTATTCATGTGCCATAGATTTTAAAAGCTGATTGATAAAAAAAGATTTACCACTCTAAAAGAGAATTAGATGATGAAGGGTGAGAAGTTCTATTAATGTAATTCTGACTGTACAAAAATTTTGAAAAGATCAAGAGAAAAACAAAAGACATTTAAGGAAAATAGTGTAGTTATAGCCTATTCCAAGTCTAGGCTCATAAAAGATGTTTTACAAAAGTTATAAAGAGAGATGTACTATGGAACATGAATATAAAACCTGACAGGTATGTAAGAAAAGTACCAAGAAGACTAAAGCGCAAATGATGTGAATGGTATAAGGTTTTAGGGAGACAAATATATATATATATATATATATATATATATATATATATATATATAT
>CAJQZJ010031868.1:4148621-4161083 GCA_907164525.1 Lophiomys imhausi
ATATATATATATATATATATATATATATATATATATATATATATATGAAGAAAAAGAAGTCATGGTCTGGACATTGGGAATGTATTTTATACCTTATAATTTTCATAATTGTTGCCTAACTGTTCTTATTGTTTTGTATTGTATTTATTGTTATAAGAAAAAGAGCCTTTTATTGGACTAAAAAGGGGAGTTGTTTGGGGGGAAGATGCACCTTAAATAAAAAAATTAAAAATTTAAAAAATTTAAAAAAAGAATAAGAAGTCATAGCCAAGAAAGTTCCAAAAAGCTTCATGACTTAAATATGCTATTTCAGTTTTTAACAGAAGACATGATAATGCCAGAAAGTATGAACTAGAACAACTGAAGAATATTTCTTTATCATCATTTCAGATTAGACTTTATAATGTAAAACATGTGAACCTTGAGGGAAAAAAATGTGACAATCACTAAGAATCAATATTCATTCACCAAAAAAGAGTCAAGCCTTACTCATCCATATTATTCAAAACAGTAATTGGTAATTCAGGAAAGAGAAATTAATTTAGGGTCTATTGATTTCATTGAGTGGCATCAAAAATTTTCCCTCAATGTTACTTAGGACAAAATGAAAAAAGACTGTACACACTTTTGAGTGGATTTCTAACTAGTTAAAAACTCAATACTTAATATTTCAGATGTGGGGAGGGGGGTGTCATTTTGCTGGAACATTCTGACATCAGCACCATCCCGTTCAGAAATTGCACCAGCGTCTAGAATGAAGGACTATTTTGCACTATAGGGAACACAGGAGTTCTTCCAATTTGTGTAGGGTGTTTTTTACCTAGATTTCAGACTTGAGTATGCAAAAAGTGACTCTGAACCAGCAGAGCCATGTTGGAATGTAAAGATGACAGAGACTTGTGGACAGTCTTGAGCAGTTTGTGAGAAGCAATGTTGAGCTCTTTGTCTAGAGATGGCTGAATAACATTCCCTCCAAGATTTCTGTATCCTGGGTCCTTGGAATGTGTGTTCATGTAACCGTAAACACTAAAAAGCCCCGGAGATGTCATTGTGTTGAGGATATTGACGTGCACCCATTGTCATCACAAGGGCTCATAAGAAGGACTAAGGGAGTTTAGGAGCAGTCAGGATGATATGAAGATAGAAAGAATGGGGACTGGACAGGGTAAGAAACTGGAGGGTCCGCAAGGGCTTCCAAAAGGAACAAAGTCTGAGAATCTTAACTTCCAAAATTGTTGAATAATTGACATTTGGAGCCATTAAGTTTGTGGTAATTTGTTACAACATCAAATAAAAACCATCACACCGCTTTACATGAAACAAAGGGATGTATGAGGAAGTTGGACCTGAATTTGCAATTTCTTCTCAGGGAGGAACAAGAAACAACCTGTAACTGTTGTGGCTGAAATAACTGTCCTTCCCCAGTATGGCTTGCCATATATGTACCCTGTGTTGTTTTTGTTCCCTTTGGTCCCGCCATGGCATCACTGACTCTTGCTCCCGTGCCTGGAGTACTTGGCAGTGTGCTAGAGTCTCATCAGTGGGAACACAGCCTTTCAAGGTTGGCTTTGCATCAGATCCATTCCTCCCAGGCTTTGTTTGCTCCAGATGTTGGAACTATCTGTAGGCATCATAGCTGCCTTTCCACTCCAAATGTTCTGCACAGAGGTTCTTTTTGTTGAGATAAATATTCTCTGCTCTGGTGTACTATGTCAGTTATGGGAATTTAATTTCCCCTTTAGGAAAATACATACTCAATTGAAAAAGAAACCCAATCTCAGTGATTTTGGGAGATAACTGGCTGGAAACATTGTACTGGTAAAATGTACAAGTGTTTGACCAACTGATAACAGAAAAAAAGGTGATTAGGGAGCACTAAGAACAAATAATAAATCGCCCTCAAATCAGAGGTCATTCCTAATACTCTACCTGAAGATATGGCAGTTACTTCTGTAAAGAGAGAAGGGACAGTCTTGACGAGGCACCACCCACTTCACTGAATATTTATACAGGTAGTAATTTGTAATTTGTTACAGAACAAAGACAAGTTTAACTAGCTCAGCCCAGATCTTTGAGTTAGAACCACAGGATGACATCTTCACAAAAGCTGGAAGTCATCACAAAGACATGTTTTATATCCAGTCACCAAACCAGTGCGTAATGATGGCCCGTGTTCTCATAAAGACGAGATAATGCTCTTTTGTGAGCTAGGTGATAAGGCTGTCATATACTTTCCAGAATTTTCCATGTAACATAAACTGCCCATAAAGGAGAATAAAACCACATGCCATTATAAAATAATTAATCTAGAAAACAACTGCAAATCAAGACAGAATGCAAGATACACTTTGGCTGCTGTACAGACAATTGTACAAAATAATAAATGGCTTTTGGCAAAATGAACGATATGTCTAGTCTAAGGTGAATATTTATCAAAGTAAGAGTTAGGATGATGGATGGTTGATTCTGGTTTGGATGTGCCATCTAGGACCAGAGCAACAGTGATAATTCATGAGGTCTTCATGAGACTGGACCTTTTAACAAAACCACCTGAATAGAGGAGGGAGGCTCACGA
This sequence comes from Lophiomys imhausi, assembly GCA_907164525.1. Taxonomy (NCBI): domain Eukaryota; kingdom Metazoa; phylum Chordata; class Mammalia; order Rodentia; family Muridae; genus Lophiomys; species Lophiomys imhausi. The sequence goes on from CAJQZJ010031868.1 coordinate 4,151,197, forward strand.
GACCCTGCCCCTCTCTGAGGGTGTATGAGGAGTATGCAGTTGCTGGGAGGCACAGTTATTCACAAGTTTCTCATGCTCCTATAACCAATGCCTGACCATGCTCCTCTGAGCAACTCCAATACTCCCATCAGCTCACTAAGCTGGACTTGATTAGAATCAGTTCTTTGGTCTGTCATTGCCTCCTCCAACTGGAGTAAGCAGCAAGACTCCTCAGGAAAGGTTATGTAATATGGAGTAACACACAAAAAAGAGTATTTTGCCCAAATAAACAATCATCTTAGCCAATGGTTACCACCAAGGATAGAAAGGCAAGGACTGAAATTTCCAAGTGATAGGATGCATTGATTAAATGGGATATCAAAAATATATGACCAGAGAACAGCACTGGTCCTTGCCAGCCTGAGTCCTAGTTCCCAACATGGCTGAGCACAGCTGAATTTATTTAGTCTCCATCAGCAGTCTTGGGTCTGGCCTAGTTAGGTTTCTATTATTATCCAAGCGAATTATAAGAAACTATAGGGCAGTCACTTACTGTGCATCAAGACAAATATCAAAGCCATTGTGCAGTGACAAACCTGCTTGTTGTTACCAAGGAAAGAGGCACTAAAAGGCTTTTCAGAACTAGCCAGATGAGGGTTTTTTGTTTGTTTGTTTTTTGGGTTCTCATTCAGTCTTCCAGTTAGATGCAGTTCCTTAGCACGTCAACAGGTAGAGATCAAATACCTACGGAAAAAAATGAAACAACTAAATAATTTATTAGGTGTCAATAATAAGAAGAAAACTCCCAGAATCTGAAAAAGAATAACTTCAGTATACTTCAATTGAACACTTACGTGTCACAATGTTCTCGTGTGTGGTTGCTCAAATGCCTGTAACAAACTGCCAATCTTGATGTTTGTCCAGCTGAATGCCCGTCTGACTTCTTTATCATCAACCCTATTAGTTTTTTAAAACTCAGATTATTTAGTTCTCACCTGTGAGGAGACAAGGATTTCCTGATCTTGGCTGTTTGGTATCTCTTAGGAGGTCTTATGGAACACTCTTAGGTCTTACAGAAAGAACATTATTTCAGGGGTCTTCCATGATGCTGTCCTTTATGAAATCTTGAAGGATGCTGCACCTCTCTTCTCTGTCTAGTGGCACTGATAATTTATTGTTTTACTCATAGAATTAAGTGACTTGAGGGAAAATACCTCCATTTTTGTAAATTCAAGTGTAGCAAGTTCTGGCCCATTGTACATGCCCACCAATTTATTGAGTGGGTTGAAAGGAGTGTATATATGAGTTTTCCACAAGCCAGAATAAATGATAAATGTCTACAAGAACAAATTTCTTAGCATTAGTTGTGGTAGCTATTTGTAATGTCTATTCTTCATTGTCAACTTGATTACATATGGAATCAACTAAAACCCAAAATTGGAGGGCACACCCATGAAGGATTTTGTTTAGTTTGAAATGGGATGATCAACTTCCAATCTGGATCTGTGAAGTAGGAAGACACACCTTTAATCCAGACCTCTAGTCTGGTCCACAACTGCCAGAAGCCTATATAAGGACATGGAAGACAGAAGCTTTTGCTCTTTGCCTGCTTGCTCTTGCCTTGCTAGCAAGTCCATTTCTTCACTGGCATTAGAGCCTGTTTCTTCTGGATTCCACATATACTGAAGACCAGTTGAGACATCTGTAAGGGAGTTAGATTAATATAAATTAGATTTAGTGAATATCGAAGGGCTTCTGATACAGTCTCTTAAAAGGGGCATGAAGATCTGCCTGGCATTTGGTATGGCAGCATATGGACTAAAACCAAGGTTTATGGCTTAGCATTGTTCTCAGCTGCTAATAGCCTTACAAAATTGGCAGAGCCCAGATTAGGTTGAAGCTAGGAGAAACAAGGAAAGACCCTATTTAAGGACAAAGTGGGTGGAGCCCGAGAGTTCCCACGCTAGAAAAGATGAGATGCAAGACGGCTTGTATCATCTTCTGGAGCTTGTATCATCTGTATTTCAAGGCAGATGGATTGAAAAGCTGATCTCAAACAGAAATGAAAAAATATGGTCAGCTCTCCCTGAGGCAGAAAGAAGCTGGTGAGGAGAGAAGGCCTCAGCAAGGCAGCAAAAAGCCAAGGACTAAACACTTTGGCACAACTTTTGCCTAGAGGGTTTTGACCAGTTCAAATGGTAGCCTGACTAACTGTGGCCAGCCACAAAGACAGGCAGAGGAACTGAGTGGTTAATACAAATTGAATAAGTTGGCTGACAGACAGCTGAGACATACCAGAGAGAAGAAAGCCTCAAACCTCATTTAAAGTGAAGTTGCTATCACAATGCAATAGCCATTTACCCTAAATGACCTACATCTGAGATGTTCTTGAGGAAAAACTGTTGACTAAATGCCATAAAGGATCTACTCCTGAGGTGTTCCTGATCACTGAGTGCCTGCTCCAGAGACTGTATCCTTCTAAAAGATTAGGGTTAGTTATTAAATAATAGGCATTTATAATTATTAATAGGGTTAATTGTTAGGTAATAGGGGTTTATAGTTATTATTAGGGCTAGTTGTTAGGTAATAAGTGTTTATATTTGTTAGAAGTGCTTGCCGGGCAGTGGTGGCGCACGCCTTTAATCCCAGCACTTGGGAGGCAGAGGCAGGCGGATCTTTGCGAGTTCGAGGCCAGCCTGGTCTACAAATTGAGTCCAGGACAGCCAGGGCTACACAGAGAAACCCTGTCTCGAAAAACAAAACAAACAAAACAAAACAAAAAACAAAAACAAAAAAAACAAAACAGAAGTGCTTATAGTTATTAAATATATATTTGATATTAAAAGTTTCATCTTCAGACATCCAACATCACGGACTGAACAACTTCTGGGTTCTTGGACTTTCCATTCAGTCAGTCATTGTTGGATTAGCTGGACCATAGACTTTAAGACATCTCTCTCTCTATTTTTTTCATTTATTTATCTATTTATTTACTTTACAACCTGATTGCAGCCCTCTCTTTCCTCTCTTCACAGTCCCACCCTTACACCCCCTCCCCTGAATCCCTCCTCCTATTCTCCTGGGAGAAGGGGAGGCCCCCCAATGTGTACCAATCCACTCTGGTACATAAAGTCACAGCAGTACTAAATGCATCTTCTCCCACTAAAGCCAGACAAGGCAGCCCAGCTATGGGAAAGGGATATAAGGCAGGCAACAGAGTCAGAGACAGCCCCTGCTGCTGCTGTTAGGGGTCCCACATGAAGAACAAGCTGCGCATCTGCTACTTATGTGTAAGGGGCCTAGGTCAGCCCATGTATGCTCCTTTGTTAGTGTTTCAGTCTCTGTGAGTCGCCATGGGCCTAGGTTAGTTTACTCTGTAGGTCTTCTTGTAGTGTCCTTGAGCCCTCCAGCTCCCTCAATCCCTCCCCCAATTCTTCCAAAGAATCCCTGAGCTCTTCCTATTGTTTGGCTGTGGTTCTCTATATCTGTTTCCATCAGTGGCAGGATGAAGCCTTTTATAAGGCAGCCATGCTAGGCTCCTGTCTGCAAACATAGCAGAGTATCATTAATAGTGTCAGCAGTTGATGCTCTCCCATGGGGTGGGTCTCAAGTTGGTCCAGTCATTGGTTGGCCATTCTCTCAACCTCTGTTCCATTTTTAACCCTGCACCTCTTGTAGGCAGGACAAATTTTGGGTTGAAGGTTTTGTGGGTCAGTTGGTGTCCCCCTCCCTCCACTGGAAGTCCTTCCTGGTTACAGGAGGTGGCATCTTTAGGTTCCATAATACTGTCTTCTAGGAGTCTCAACTAAGATCACCCCCATAGACATCCTGGAGCCTTCCTCATCCCAGAGCATCCATCCACCGATTTCTGTTCTCTCTCCCATCTCTGCCCCCTCCCCACACCTGATCCCTATCCTCCTTCCCCTCCCCACCCATCTCCCAGCCAGTTCCCTCCCTCCATCTACTTCAGATATCTATTTTATTTCCCCTTCTGAGTGAGATTCAAGCTTCCTCCCTTGGGTCCTTCTTGTTACTTAGCTTCTTTTGGTCTGTGGATTGTAGCATGGTTAACCTGTAATTTATGGCTAATATGACTTATTTTCTGTATTGGCTGATGCTCCCAGCATCAGAAAAAATATCTGATGCATGAAGGATACTCAGAAAGAATCATCAATAAGTGGAAATTAATAAACAGTCATAAGAAATATAAAACCTTTCCCCCAAAATATCTATAAGGAGAGTGGTTGTGGTTATAATTTGCATGGTATTTTACAGTTCACAAAATATGCTTATTCCATTTATTTCTCTTAACATTATCATATAAGGGCTGTCACAATCACATGCATTTTCAGAAGAGGAACTCAAATTGAGAGTGATCCAGTGAAAATGAAAATCCCAATTCTATGATCAAAAGTTCTAAAGCCTTTCCACAATACTGAACTGTCTCAGTTTGTGGTTTTAACTTAATTGTTGAGTTAAAAGAAAGAAACCTCTTTACAGAGATCATGTGGCTTTGTTTCAAAATAAGCATTTGAAATATTTGACCATAAATAAGAATAAATTGGTATAGTATCCTCAATGACCTAAAAGAAATGTAGTATAAGAAACTGTCTGTGGTACAACTCTATCTATGAACAGAAAATCAATAGAAATGTTGATTGTTAGATATTCCATTGACAATGAGAATGATCTGATTTTTTTGCCTTTCACTGAAAATAGATTCTTTTCTCATACAATATATCTTGAATATAGTTTCCACTCCTTCTACACCTCCCAGTTCCTCCCCACCTCCCCATCAAGATCCACTCCCTTTCTGTCTCTCATTAGAGAAGAATGGACTGCAGAGATAATAACAAAACATAACACAAAACAATATAATAAGATTTTAAAATTCACATCAGAGATGGACAAGGCAAACCAACAGATGGAAAAGACCACAAGAAAAGGCACAAGAGTCAAGTACTCACTAATTCCATACTCATAAGTTCGATAAAAATACTAAACTGAGAGTTATAATATATATTCAGGACCTGGTGCACATCCATGCAGGTCCTGTTCTTACTGCTCAGTCTCTGTGATTTTGTGAGCTTTGCTCAGTTGGTTTAGTACTGGAACTGGTTTTCAGGAGGAATTTGAAAGTGTATGGAGTTATACACTACAGACACCCTAGACTATTATCAGCAAAGCTTAGAGGAACATTTTGGTGGTAGTGCAGAAGACCAGAATACAGGCACCTTAGTTGAAATTAAATGGGCATCATAATTTAGCATGGGCTAAGTTTTTATAGGCACAGAGAACATGACTACAGTGGGAGAGGTCAAAGGAGGTTTATACATGTTTCAAGAGAAAAACTTGAAATGACAGACAAAGTATGTTGGGGTCTTATTCTTAGTCTAAAGTGTCACTGTGTGAAAGAAACTTTTAGGCAAAAATCTAGGTTGCAATAAAGACCCCAGTATGCTAGGGCATACTGTGAATGTGGGGGATCTACTAAGGAAGGTTATAGACACTGAGTGGACAAGGGTCAAGTGAGAGTGCTAAGGAACACAGGACTCTAAGCGCAGGGCCATATATGACTGTTGAAATTAGATGGTGACACCGCAAGTTCAAGATAATAGACAAAGAACTGCAGGCCTTAATGTTTGCCTTCTAGGGTTTTGAACTTGCTGTAATACAAACTTTTCTTGTTATGTTCACCTTAGATGTTGAATTTGATGAAAAAAAAAAGCAAGTAAAAGAAAGACAATAGTAAAGGTGTTATTAGAATTCAACGAAATTGAAAACCATTGAACTTCAAACTCAATTCTTTGAAAATACTAAGGAAAAAGTAACTTTGAGATAGAGTGAGGGCCAGAGTAAGGGAGTTTTTTTAGAGCCCCTGTACATATAAGGAATGAATAACAAGTGATAATATGGACAGATTCCTTCCAGCAAGTATTTTTTGTTATGTTTTATTTATTCTTTGAGGATTCCATACATGTATATGATGCACTTTTAGCATATTCAATCTCCACCTTGCCTAACTGCTCCAGGTACTCCCCTAACACATACCTTCTCAACTTCATTTCCTATTTAAAAATCTACTTAGCCGGGCAGTGGTGACGCACGCCTTTAATCCCAGCACTTGGGAGGCAGAGGCAGGCAGATCTTTGTGAGTTCAAGGCCAGCCTGGTCTACAGAGTGAGTCCAGGACAGCCAGGGCTACACAGAGAAACCCTGTCTCGAAAAACCAAAAAAAAAAATACACTGAGCAAAATTAATGAGGCCCATAAGCTCATGGGTGCAGATCCATCCAATATGCATGATCAACTCACCAGTTACAATAGTAAGTTTTACAACTGAAGTAAGTAGCCAAACTCCATGAAAGACACTAATTATAAATTTGCATCAAAAAAGAAATGACTAAGTTGATAAACTTCTATTAAATAAATATTGTTTATACTTTGTTAACAGTCTTGTAAAGAAAACACAAGGTCTAAATGACACACTGGTGAATTATACTAAGTATTCTATAGATTGTATGTGACCTCACAAGATTCTCATCTGGAAACACTGGTACTCAAAGAGGCTGAATTTAGACATGAGGTTTCCTAGTCATTAATAACCTAAAAGGAGTCAGAAGGTGGAGCTTTATCTAATAGTACCAGTGTCATTACCTGAATATCATTCTCCCTCCATCCCTTCTTCTTCTCTCCTCCCCTCTAAAGATACATATGAGAACATAGTGAGAAGGCATGTGTCTTTCATTCAGGAATAGAGTCCAATGCCAGACACTGAACTTGCCAACACTTTAACCATGGACTTGGAATCTTCAGAACTGTGAGAAGATAATCCAGGCCGTGAGAGTCATGCTGCTTCCTCATTCCAATGGCAATCCCAGAAAAAAAAAAAAAAAAAAAAAAAAAAACCAAACAACAAAACAAAAAAACTCCTTAAAATGCCAAGTTCAAATGAATGAAAGTTCATGCCCCATTTATTTAGGCAGTGATTTTATAATGCTCATTAATCTAAGAATTGAGAGTTTGGACTGAAAGGAATTCATTTTCATAGCAAATCACAGAAAACAAATCTATAAATTGCAAGTAGGTAGGATATAGGTGAGCTTCAAAGTTTAGAGTCATGTTTGGGTTTTGTAGTATTGAGTCAAGAATGTGAACCTTGACTTCCTTTTGGAGTTTGGTGTAATGTACTTCCCTTCCTGTCTTGCAGAAGGCAGCCTTTTTGCACATAGTCCTGTGTTTTGTCTTTGAGTTTTCAACTATCCTTTCAATAGTCTTATATACTATTGTCACATGCCATGGGTCCATGGTTTCCTTGCTTCTAATATAGCACATGCCATATTTGATAATGAAATCTAGGAGCCTATTACTGTTTTCACAGCACATGAATATCAATCATAGGGACTGTATCTTTTCCATGAATGCAATCTCAAAGTCTTGGTCTTCCATGTATGTGTCCCTAGCTGCTTTGCCATACCTGCCATTTCATGTAGCTCTGCAGCTTAAACATGGTGAAATGGAAGGAGCTCCAAGAACGAGCTACAAGTTGGAGTTCTGGTTCTGTGGGTGACTTTCTGACCTTGGAAATTTTATTCAGTCTTCGTGGCTAGCTTTTCTTCCAAAGTACAGAGATGAAACCTGACGTGTTACTCAGGGAATATTATGAGAATGAAATGAGATACTGTGAAAGGGAATTTGAAAGTTGCAAGTTCAAGGTAAAGTAAATTGCTGCCATGTGTTTACCGTAACATTATCAGGCTTATAGATTGTACTTGCCTCTAGCCTAATACAGAGAATTTACAATGTCTCCTACATGGCTCACTTTTATGCCCAGCACAGATAATGACTTCTGGAGAAGAGGGGTGCTTCAAATCCTCCCCCACATCCATTCATTTAAATATGGTATATGAAACAACTAGTGAATGCTTCTTTTCAGCAAACAAGAAAAATTAGTTTAATCACTTTTTAAAGCTTGGATGCTCCTAGAAAATTAATCAATATTGTTTTATTTCCAACATACCCAGCCACTTACAAAGGTTTTTATTTTTATCCTGGAAGGCTTTCATTTGATATTAATCGATTGAAAAATATAATAAGCTATTTCTCATCATTTGCCTGAAATAGGGCAACAAAATTACATTAAAATAATAAGAGGAAAAATTTAGCTACCCAACAAGTGAGCACATTTTACGTAATGAAATGTCATACCCCAAATTCATGCTTTGTACTTGTCTTACTTCACTCCCTACTGCGTGATGAAGACCATGAACCAAAGGCTAATGGGGGAGAAAAGGCTTTATTTGGTGTACATGTCCCAGTCCCAGTTCATCATGGAGGGAAGAAGAGTAAAGAACTCAAAAGAAGGGACCTGGAAGCAGGAACTGAAGCATAAGCCATGGAGGTATGCTTCTTACTGGCTTGCTTTCTTATACAACCCAAGACCTCCTGCCCAGGGATGACAGTACTCACAGAGGGCTAGACTTTCCAACATCAATCTTTAATCAGGAAAATAGTCCACAGACTTGCCTGAGGAACAATCTAATGAGACATTTTCTTAGTTAAGATTCCCTCTTCCCAGATACCTCTGGCTTAGGCCAAACTGACAGAAAGGTCACCAACACAGTAGGGTACATCCTTTTCTTCAAAACACTAACGAAATATATTAAATGAAAGTATTTGGACATAAAAGTATTGCAAAACTACCCATGACCTATATGATAAAAGCAGAATTTGTAAAAACCAAAATAATTTTAAAAATCCTTTGAAAATCTAGATTATTTGCTAATTCTTTCTATGTTGGATTTTCAATACTTTTCAGCTTTCATGTGATTATCTCTGCTCAGTGGCATGTGAACATTCTCTCAGGAATTTCTGATTCTTCATAAAATGAATTAGCCTTTGACAAACTTATAATGCCTCCATTGAAGTCTTCCTTTTCTTTTCTCATTGTGGAGATACGGCACTAAAAAATGACACTGGCTATTTGTGGCTCACTATGAACAAATACCAAATATCATGGTATTTAATTTATTTTTTAAGTGATAGTTTTTAAAGAGATCATTTGAATAATGCATTGTTTTCTTCTGTTTTTGTTTTTGTTTTCTCTAGAGGAAATGTTTCCTCAGACCTGGAGAAAACCTTAAATGCAGAGAAATATGGAAAATATACTACATGTATCGGCAGAGATTTGAGAGCAATCATCCCTTAATAAGAGAACTACCTGGGAAATAACTCTCTCCACCCCACCTCACCCCAGACAATGTTTCTTTACATAATTCTGGCTGTCCTGGAACTTGTAGACTCGCCTGGCCTGGAACTCAGATCCATCTGTCTCTACCTCCTGAGTGCTGAGATTAAAGGTGTACATCATCACATCTGACTATTTTTTGTTGTTTTGCTTTTGGGAAGTAACTCTTAAGTTGAATGTTCCAAAATGGTTAGGGATTTCCTGGAAGACACAGAAGGAAAAGCCTTCTATGATGAGCAAATACATGAGGATATGGAAGTAGAAAAGGGTAGGTAGAGGAAATAGAAAAAGCTAGGATAGAAAGGTCCAACTAAGGAGCTTAGACATAATGCCATAGGCAAAGGGAATGGATGCTAAAACATCTTTCAGAAAGTGGCAGCTAGGCTGGGAAGATGACTCAGTTGGTGAGGTGCTTGTTGAGTGCACACAGACCTGAATTTCAATCCTCCTTGCCACCCATGTAAACAAGCCAAGTACAGTGGTGCAAGTCTGTAACCACAGCGTTGGGGTGATGTGGGCAGTCAGAAGGATTCCTGATCTCATTGGCCATCCACCAAATGTGTGTCCTTCAATATTGTTCATATTTAGCACTGTTCAGTTTTTCAAATAAATGCATCTATCTATCTATCTATCTATCTATCTATCTATCTATCTATCTATCT
>CAJQZJ010031868.1:4161796-4178882 GCA_907164525.1 Lophiomys imhausi
ATCTATCTATCTATCTATCTATCTATCTATCTATCTATCTATCTATCTTTGCTTACTGGTTCCAAAAGTTAGTTTTTTAAAATGGATTCCTTGGGGTTTTCTATAGCTGATATTATTTCATTTGACAATATAGATTTATATCTTCCTTTTCAATATAGAGACATCTTTTTTTTCCTATTTAGTTTCCTTGGCTAAAACATCCAATACAATGTTGACTAGAAAGAATAAGACACATATATAGCCTTGTCTTATTTATGAAAGTATAGGAAGTCTTTTAGTATGATATCTACCTGTGGATATCTCATAGATGTTCTTTTTCAGATTGAGAATTTTTTCATCTATGTCAATTTTATACAGCCTCATATAAGGATGTTGGATTTTGTCATATACATTTTCTGTGATGATGAGATGATCATATGTTTTAAACATTTTATTTTATTAATGTGTTGTGCTGATTGACTTTCATGTTCAAACAACCTTTTATTTCTGAGATAATTTCATTTTTGTGGCATATAATCATACTTTTATATTTTGTTGGACTCAGTTTACTAATGTTCAAAAGGAAGACTTTTGTATCTGAGTTTATGAGATATTGGTCTTTACTTTTGGCATCCTTGTCTGGTTTTAGTGCTGGAATAATACTGGTTTCATAGACTTGAAAGATTTTATCAATGAAATTATGATAAAGATTAAGTTGGTCAACAGCAAGATTTTTTTTTTTGAGTATTTTACACCAAGGAGTGATGCACAAATTATAAAAAGGGAGTAAAACTTGGAACCTGGGAAACCAGTAAGGAGCTAATGGAAGGACCCAAATTGGAAACAATGAGGTTCAAAATTGAGGTTTAGGCACCAACATTAAAGCAGAGTGTTAAATACAGTATATTTTAAGAGATTTATGGGAAATATTATTCATATCTCCTATAACTTGTCTTTTGTTGGCATTCAAAAGACAGATAGCTGTATAAGCCTCTGACTTCTTTTATTTTTATTTCTGCTGGCACTGCTGTTCTCATTTTATATCCTAAGCACCAGCAAATACTATTCTCTTTGCTGTTTTTATAGTTGAGACTAGATGAATTTTAGAGGAGTTATGTTTAAAACCAGATGAAAAACAGAGAAGAAATAAGAAAAAAAATAACCTACAAATACACAAATCTGGCCCATGATGTTCCCAGAAAGACACAGGATATGCTTCGGACTCCCAATAGCCAATTACTGGGTAAGCAAGCCTCGCTTTGATCTGTGCCCTATAAGGGCCAAAATAGAAACTACTGTTCTTCCTTCTCTCTATAGCACATTCAATGTTCATATCAAACAAACTATCTGCAAAAATCAACAAGTCTTACAAATACTTTACAAGTCATCCTTGATAGAAATGATTGCATGTTCATTAGGAGTTCATCATTAGGACAATAAATGGTGTAGAAGCACAAACTTACTATTTACTTCCTCAGAATATAAGGTCATTGAGGAAGTTCAGCCTCAGACATGCAGCATCTTGGGTAAGACATCTGCTCTTTTTTGTCTCCCAAAGAACCTAAAGGAGGATCTAGTCTTTTTCAGTTTCCCCACTTTTCAGCGGGGGATTCAACTGAGGATGAGGAGTTGTAAGAGGATACTTCATGGGACAAACAGGTCCATACACACAAGTCTTTCGAGCCATTCTTATACAAGGTATCTGCTGCATTAATGTTTGTTCTGGTTACATTATTCCTTCCCAGTTAAACATAACCTTCACAACTTGCTATTGTTTGCATCCATCTGGAGTTACTCATTTCCTGCCTGACTCCCGTTAACATCTGCTGTAGGCCTTTAACATTTGTGAATTTGACATTTGTGAAGTTAGCCATTCTAAATCCACCCAAATATTGATGACTCACTGAGATTTAAAATTTTGCTCAAGCAAAATTTGTCTCACTTATTTTGAAGGAACAGCACTACGTCAGTGAGTGGGCTCCTGTCCACATCCCCTTCTCCTGTGAGCTTTTTGGACCTTAATCTATGCAGTAGTGATCTGAAGGCAACCCAGATGGGGGATTCTAGTGCAGTATATGTTTGGCCATCAATCCACCCTCTCACTGCACTTCAGGATCTGGGATGTGCCTTTTTTACTGTGGCAGAAGGTTATTTCAGCTTTCACAATAACCACCATGAAAGAAATGCCATTACATGGCTGAAAGGATCAGAACACTCAGAAAACATATACAATTCTGAATACAGTTGTGATGAGACAGAAACCAGGGAGTATAGTTAGAAACCAAAGTGTCTGCAGAGGGGGTGAAAATCCCATAAAAAGTAATACAGGGGCTTGGATTGAAGGAAGAGTAACAGGATGTGTGAGTAAGCCTTGCTGCTGTGAAGGGAAGTGTGGCATTCAGAGACAGGGTAAAGAGAAAGCAAACATTCCTGGCTCAGATCTTTTGTACACCTTTACAGTCACTGGAGCTGTCCAGCAATGGAAAGGTATAAGTGTCAGAACACTGAAAATATTTCAGCAATGGCTAGAGAGTTGCTGGCCAGGAATGCATGGCCGCTTGGCCTTGCTCATGGAGCTTCATCTACCTGCATGGATGAATACTGCTAGCTCCATGTAAAGACCCGGACCTATCTCTGGCAGAGAGGAAGTACCATACCTAGGGTGAACTCTTCCTGTTTCTTGTATCTTTCTATCTCATTTCTGATTTTCCTAGCTGTTTTGGACTGAGGTTCATTTGATTGACATTTACTCTGGGCTTTATCCTAGAATGTGATTTTCAGCAGCCGCTTGGGAATGGTTGGCCTCACTGAGTATCTGTTTCAGTTTCTGACATTTCTGTAGTTTGCAACTGTTCATCAAGGAGACAAAATAGGGTACATGCCATTGTAAATCTAATGACTGAGTGAAAGAATATAATTCATTTCATTTTTTTATAGGTCTATTTTTTTTCTTTTAAATGAGAGCACAATGTGAAAGGATATTGGGCTGAGTTACCTTTATGGACAGGTTTATATAATTGGAAGACGTACAATTTTACGAATTTGGAGAAAACAGACTTTTGATAAGGGTTAGAAACAGAATATGATTACAGAGAATGCAAAGAGATAATGGGAAAAGTTGTCTCCCAGCCCATATTTTATATTAGAGCTCCTAGCGATAAGATACCATACTCCCTGCCTCTACCTCTCCCGTAGCAAGACTGTCTGATGCAGCTCTAACACTCCAGCCACACTTGTGAGTTTTGCAGCTACTGCTGTTGCCTTCCTCATTGACTTGGCAAGCTGAACTGGAAGCAGAAAGAAGAACAGAGTCCTCAAATAAATACCTACCACATGCATCACCTGCTGGCTTCCCAGTCACCCTAGCAGAAGTTGTTGCTTGGTCACAGCAGTATTATTAAGGCATCTTTCTACCTTGCTAAGTAAGAGTCACCTTTAAAGAGTTATCTAAGCAGGGCTGGAGAGATGGCTCAGTCGTTAAAGGTTAGGTTTACCACCAAAAATATAAAAGAATTAGCTAAGCAGTTCCCTTACCTATTCCTGATTTCTTTGCCATAAAGTCTCAGACTTCTTTTTTTAAATTAGGCTGATCACAATAGGTTATTTTTTTGTAAGTGTGTTTTCAAGGTCTAGGAAAATATAACTGAGTTCTCATAAGGGAGAGGAGAGGTTGCAGAATAGATGGAGGAGAGATGATTGTTTTTACTTTTGTGCTAAAAAATGAAAGTGGATCTAGGGCATGGTGTTCCATCTAACATACTGAACACACACAGTCTTAAGACACTCAGAGACAACTATCATTTCTAGTCCACAGAGCTGGCATTGTAGACCCTCCTCTCCTTCTCCTTCTTCCTCTCTCTATCTGGAATCGTTGCCTCTCCCTCTGCCTCTGTTTCATCTCTATAAACATCTATTTCTTGAACTCCACTTGTTTTTCTTTTTCTTCCTCCTCTCCCTTGCCACAATATGTGTGCTCTCTTTTTCTCTCGCCCGCTCACTTCCATGCCACGCACCCTGTCTCAGTCATCTTAGTGTGTACTCTGTCCTTCCCAGCTGTTTACTCACACTGCTGACATCCTTTTCCCATACACCTATGCCCACACACTTCCTGCATAACTTGGCATCCACTGAATCAGTATTGGTCCTCCTTTGCTGGTGGTGACTCAGCGTAGCTTAGTCTGAAAAGCTGTGTTGGTGTCTGCGTGGATCTGTGACATCCAAAACTGGCATGTAAGTAAAGCTCCACTAAAAGATGTCCCTGTAGAGAAGAAAATGTACAAAATAATCTGGGAGAAGAGAATCATATCACCTGATGCTAAATTCAATACCAATGACTCTTGGCTCAATGACTCAGTGTTTATAGTAAGTCTTAGAACATTTAGTATTTTTACTGAGCTTTGAACTTTATATATATATATACATACACATATACATACATACATACATACATACATACATACATACATACATACATACATACATATGTTTAATGTCTCAGTTTGGGAACTTTTTAGACTTTACTCTCTGATTACTATTGTTTGTATACATGCTTAGCTTTCAAAACTTTTCTGTGACTTTCTATTTGGTCCTGATATTGATATTCTAGCCTGAAGCTTTCCTTCCCTGTGAGAGTCATTTTCCTTTCTGTTCTATCATATCAATTCTTTCATGGTTCCATTGTGTCACTTCCATGTTTTATTATAATTAAATATTTACATATATCACTTCCTCTTGAGAATCAGTTAAAATCATTTTTATTTCAGTCCACAGTGAGGAGATTATATAGTAGCAAAAGAACTGCCCTCTCTAAATATGTCATAGATTATAGCCATGCTGGTGTGCTCTGAAACAGCCCCTAAAGTGGTGGGAATATAAACCTCTCATGTCTTGTAATGCAAAATTATATAAAAAAAGAACTGTGTGATATGAAGTAGAAGGATTAGGAATGAAAAAACTCCAGTGCTTAGAACCCTTACATTGAGTATGTGCATTGTTATTGGCTGGTGATCATGATCATCTGAAACTGAAACTTACTTATCAATTGTATTTATTAATAAGTATAAACTGTAATGGTAGGCCAGCGGGGCAGATACTGGGCTGGCTGGAGGCCAATAGGCTTGGCTTGCCTTAACTAGTGGCTTGACTCATCCTAGGGATAAAGCCCTGGACCAAGGGTGGCCTTCACCACTGCACCTAAACTCTGTTAACTAATATATTTATTAATAACTAAAAGTTTTTATATGAGGCTGGCAGAGCAGCCAGTGACTTGGTGGAAGATTGTCAGGCCTGACTGCCTTAGAGGACTGTAGACCTGGCTGGGCAATCTGGCAGGATAGCTGCTGGATATTTGTTCATAAATTTAAACTGTTATATTAAGCCAGTGGAACAGCCCAGCAGCCTGGCAGGGTAGCCACCAGGGCCTGCCATTAGGCCTGTGGCCAGAAGCTTGTAGACCTTCCAACCTGAAATCCCTAGTACCCTTTCTCCCAGTAATTAATTACACCAAGACCTTTTAATGTTTTAATGCTTAGCCCTTAGCTGGACAGACTCTCAACTAGCTCACCTAAATTAATCTCAAACCACCTAATCCCCCAAAACCATGTGGTTTGCTGTACCTTCCAGAGGTCTCAGACACATCTGACTGCTTCTGTGTCTCCTGGCGGAAAGAGAGACTCCTCTGTGTAAAACCCAGGGTTCCTGTTTCTGTTTCAGGAAGTCCCACTGTCCTATACTATTTCCTCCCAGCTAATTGGTCATCAGCAATTTTTATTAGCCAATCAGAGAATGCCTCAGAAGGGGCAGTAACCAGATCTCAGCCTGAAATCAGCCTTTCAGAACCAATGTATTAGAACTTCCTCCAACAATCATCCCTACTCTTTACAGAGACCATGAATGGGCCCTCACCTAGCCATAAATATAGTGAAGTACATACAGTTTTTGGAGACTTTGCTTGGATATTTTCATCTGCCAGGCTCCTTTCTTTCAGGCTGATATCAGGCTGCCACCATCAAGAGAAGTTCTTAGTGGTATGAGAAGTTACAGTTTGATGTGTATGTTGTGTAATTGTTAGTGCCATAGTAACCACTGTGACATATGCAACTACCCTAATTAGAAATCACACCAAAACTAAAGCAAAATGATGTAATGTTGGCCTGTATCAAAAACTATAGATAGCATTCAAAATATCATCCAGGTAGAATGGAGTAAATTAAGTTTTGTTATTTATATTAAAATATTCATTGGAGCCGGGCGGTGGTAGCACACGCCTTTAATCCCAGCACTTGGAAAGCAGAGGCAGGAGGATCTTTGCAAGTTTGAGGCCAGCCTGGTCTACAAAGCGAGTCCAGGACAGCCAGGGCTACACAGAGAAACCTTGTCTCGAAAAACCAAAAAAAAAAAAAAAAATACTCATTGGAGAGTTCCCATATTAGTGACTTAAAAGCATACCTGAAAGATCTAGAACAAAATGAAACAAACACACTCAAGAGGAGTAGATAGGAGGAAATAATCAAACTCAGGACTGAAATCAATATATTAGAAACAAAAAGAATAATATAAAGAATCAATGAAACCAAGAGCTGGTTCTTTGAGAAAATCAACAAAATAGGCAAATCCTTGGCCAAATTAACTAAAAGGCAGAGGGAAAATATCCAAATCAACAAAATCAGAAATGAAAAGGGAGACATAACTATAGACTTCAAAACTTATATTCCACCAAATTGGAAAACCTAAGCTGAATGAACAATTTTCTTGATAGATTCCACATACCAAGGTTAAATCAAGAACAGGTAAACAAATTAAACAGTCCTATAACCCCTAAGGAAATAGAAGCAGTCATTGAAAGTCTTCTAACCAAACAAAGCCCAGGACCAGATGGTTTCAGCACAGAATTCTACCGGACCGTCAAAGAAAAGCTAATACCAATACTCTTCAAACTCTTCCACAAAATAGAAACAGAAGGAACACTGTCAAACTCATTCTATGAGGCCACAGTCACCTTGATACCTAAACCACACAAGGACCCAACAAAGAAAGAGAATTTTAGATCAATTTCCCTTATGAACATGGATGCAAAAAAATACTCAATAAAATACTTGCAAACCGAATGCAAGAACACATCCAAAGTATCATACACCATGGTCAGGTAAGCTTTATCCCAGGAATGCAGGGGTAGTTCAACATAAAAAACCTATCAACATAATCCATGACATAAACAAGCTGAAAGAGCTCTCATTTGATGCTGAAAAAGCATGTGACAAAATCCAACACCCCTTCATGTTAAAAGTATTGGAGAGATCAGGTATGCAAAGACTATACCTAAACATAATAAAGGCAATTTACAGCAAGCCAATAGCCAACATCAAACTAAATGGAGAGAGACTTAAAGCATTTCCTCTAAAATCAGGGATAAGGCAAGGATGGATGCCCACTGTCGCCATATCTTTTCAACATAGTACTTCAAGTTTTAGCTAGAGTAATAAGACAACTAAAGGAGATCAAGGGGATACAGATTGGAAAGGAAGAAGTCAAATCATCCTTATTTGCAGATGATATGATAGTATACATAAGTGACCCCAAAAATTCCACCAGAAAACTCCTACAGCTGATCTACTCCTTCAGCAAGGTGGCTGGATACACAAAAGATAAATGGGTTTAGAAACAAATAGGAAAACAACACCCTTCACAATAGCCACAAATAATATAAAATACCTAGGAATAGCACTAACCAAGCAAGTGAAAGACCTATATAACAAGAATTTTAAGTCCCTGAAGAAAGAAGTTGAAGATGTCAGAAGATGGAAAGATCTCCCATGCTCATGGATAGGTAGGATCAACATAATAAAAATGGCCAACTTACCAAATGCTATATACAGATTCAATGCAATTCCTGTCAAAATGCCAACACAATTCTTTACAGACCTTGAAAGAACAATTCTCAACTTCATATGGAAAAACAAAAAACCCAGAGTAGCTAAATCAATCCTGTACAATAAAAGAATATCTGGAGGTATCACTATCCCTGCTTTCAAGCTGTACTACAGAGCAATAGTAATAAAAACAGCATGGTTCTTACATACCAGTTGATCAATGGAATCGAGTCAAAGACCCATAAATAAACCCACATATCTACAGTCACTTAATTTTTGACAAAGAAGCCTAAACCATACAATGGAAAAAAGAAAGCATCTTCAACAAATGGTGCTTGTCTAACTGGATGTCAGCATGTAGAAGAATGCAAGTTGACCCATATTTATCACCTTGCATGAAACGTAAGTCCAAGTGGATCAAAGACCTTAACATAAAACCAGACACAATAAATCTAATAGAAGAGAAAGTGGGGAAAAGTCTTGAAGTCATTGTCACAGGTGACAACTTCCTAAATAGAACACCAATAGCTCAGGCTCTAAGACCAACAATCAATAAATGGGACCTTATGAAACTGAAAAGCTTCTTTAAGGCAAAGGATACTGTCATTAGAACAAAACAGCAGCCTACAGATTGGGAAAAATCTTCAACAACCCACCATCCTACAAAAGGCTAATATCCAAGAACTCAAGAAAGTAAACATCAACAAATCAAATGATCCAATAAAAAAAAAGGGACACAGAGAATTCACAAAAGAGGAATCTCTAAAGGCTGAGAGGCACTTGAAGAAATGGTCAACATCCTTAGTCACCAGGGAAATGCAATTCAAAACAACTCTGAGATTCCATCTCACATCCGTCAGAATGGTTAAATTAAAAAACTCAAATGATAGCACATACTGGCAAGGATGTGCAGAAAGAGGAACACTCCTCCATTGCTGATGGCCGTGCAAACTTATACAACCACTTTGGAAATCAATCTGGCAATATCTTAGAAAACTGAGAATAGTTCTACCTCAAGACCCAGCCATACCACTCCTGAGCATATATCCAAAAGATTCTCCACCAAACTACAAAGACATTGCCTCAACAATTTTCATATCAGCTTTATTCATAAAAGCCAGAAACTGGAAGAAATGTTTAGCATCTTTGATCATCAGGGAAATGCAACTCCAAACAACTCTGAGATTCCATCTCACATCTGCCAGATGGCTAAGATCAAAAACTTATATGAAACAATCCAGATGTCTTTCAACTGAGGAATGGATAAAAAAAAAAAAAAAAGCTATGGTATATTTACACAATTGAATACTACTCAGCTATTAGAAACAAGGAAATCATACAATTTGCAACCAAATGGATGGAACTAGAAAAGCTCATCCTAAGTGAACTAACCCAGACCCAGAAAGATAACACATGGTGTGTTCTCTCTTTTAAATGGATATTAACCATATAGCACAGGGCAACCATCCTACAACCCCACAGACCCAAACAGACAGGAACTTAGCATAACTATCTTATGAAACACTCCACCCAGCAGTGAGTCATGGACCCTGCTGCATGTTAGTGGAACACATTACCCTAGCTGGGCTACCATATCAAACCCCAGTATAGGAGGAAGCTCTTAGCCTTCAAGTGACTGATGAACTGAGGGGGTTTGATATGTAGGAGCTCCCCTCAATGGAGGAGAAGGAGAGGCCAGAGATGAGGTAGAGGGAGAGAGGGAGTGACAGGAAGGAGAGGAGAGAAGGGGACTTTGATCGAGATATAACTTGAAAAAATAAATTTTAAAAAACCCTCAAAATTTTGCATTTAAAAATTTCTGTTTTGCTTAGATATATACATTTAAATATAATTGTAATAACATTTAGCCATAACCTAAATGGTTTTATTTACTTTCAGTAATATTAAAAGGTTTCCAAAATTTTTCATTCCCACTTTGAAAATCTGCAGGTGTATGAGAAATACTGCCTCACTCTTAAGCAATAAACTGGAAGGCTTACAGTAGGGTGAACAGTTTGAGAAAAGCTTTGGCACCACATGTTAGCTATTCCTGTCAGTGCCACACCCTTTCTGCCACCTTGAGTTCACCTCTTAGACATGGCTGGGTCTGACATTATAGATCCTGACATGCAGATGCGACACTGAAAAGTCTACTTACTATACTTTTGCTGAGGTATGTGTGGCAGTCCCATGCGCTGCAAGCCTGAGGGGGCGTGCTGAGGCATTTTGTTAGTGCACACAGCTGACCACAGAGATCCAGGCAGCCTCACTTAAACATCTTTCAGTCCTACTGCTGTTGTTCATTTTACAAAGTGTGATGAATTAACTGCAATTGTGGTATTCAACTTGGGTTTCACTGAAGTCCTAGAGTGTGTGTTTGTTTTTGCAATGTAGCTACTGTATGTACAGTCCAACATTTTCATAGTTCTTAGATTTTATGTAATCTCTCTGGATTCACACCTTTTCCACTTGAGTCAGTCGGAAAACCTGTTCATATAGACGAATGTGGGGAAGTTCGTATCAAAATATCTCATCCTAGAGAAGGTCTTTTGATTTTTCTCTTTGTACCTGTTCCCTAAATTAAAAATAAATGCCTTTGTTTCTTTCTAAAGTTACCACTGCTCTGAAAAAATACAAAAACCCAGAACTAGTGTACCTATGGATGCTAATGAATATTTATTCATTGTGTCTTTTTTTTTTTTTACTTAGTTAGGAGTCCTCAGTTGTCTCAGTGATTTGTGGAATCATCCTACCAATATTCATTCTCTGTGGCTTTGTTTCTGGATGATCTTTGTAGCACAGACAAAATGGAGCCATTCATTATAATTATTTTTTAATTTTGTTCCAGTATAGGCACAAGGGAAAAAAAACACCGAGCAGTAGAGAAGAAATGATACAGAGCTTATGACAAGATGGGCCTGGGGGAGTCCGTAGGAGGCTAGCAATGCAAGATATCAACCTTAATCAACAGAGACAATTGCACACATAGTTTGGTTACATCTTCTGTTCCTTTTTAAGTTAAACAAAACATCATGTACAATGGATATGCTTGGGTGGGAGTGATGCTGGTGGCAGAGTGGGCTGAAGAGGACAATGATAGATGATGTTTTCTATATTGCTTTTTATGTCATAAACAGTCTAATGGGCCAGTGGTAAGTCTGCTCGCTCGCAGCTAAGCTTTTCTAGTAGGCTGGTGTGGCATATCTGCTTTATTGTTTTGGTGAACAAGAAACAAAATTAACAGAAATACAGTGCTTTTGTTTTTGTAGTGTCTAAAGAAACAGTAATGAATACTTACACATACTATTGCCTTCGGGTGTGGTGCGCTGCTAAAGTTGACTGTATTTCAGATGTGAAGGAAGGATTGAGATAATATTGCACTATGAGAGAAAAGATTCTTCTGTAGGTGGTAAGCACATGCTTTAATGTCCTGCTAAACCTCTGTATTGATGTTTCCTGTGTCTACCCATTGTGATGTAGATATTGAATCCTAAAATACCTCATCATGTGATTGTGATTTAGAGAAACTGTCTTTCCTGACTGGTTTCCCTCTTTTTAATGTTTTATCGTTTTAGTGTGTAGGTTTCTTTCCTTCCTAAACAAACATGTCCCCTCAGGATCTAGTGAAGACAAAGATTTTATGTTATAAACTAAATCATAAAGTAGTAGCGATTTTTAGTTAATTTCCATTTAAAAGTAAAAGTTAGACAGCCAACTTTCTTGAACATCAAGTCATTCCTTTTCACAAGTGAGGTGGACTTGAAGGAATTTGAAAATTTACATAGTAAATATCTGATTTCATTGATGGGCAATGCTTACCTTGGAGAAGGAAACAGTTTTTTGTTTTGTTTTTCTTTTGTAGAGAGACATTTTAATCTCTGGCTTGATGTAACTCTAGTCAACAGATGTGGGGTGGGGTGGGGGGGTCTTGCAAAGAACTCTCAGATCTCATTGCATTTATTTTGCCTGAGGAAAACCCTGCTTCCCAGAAAGACCATGTGTGGTCTGCAAAGCAGCAGTAAGCACAAGTGTCTGTTCTATGCTGACTGTAGGTCATCCTTCTCCCTGAACTCATTTTCTCTGAATCTAACTTTGTTGTAGCCTGGAAAGTATTCTCTTATTTTTTTTTCTGCAAAAAAGCAAAATAACTCTTCAATTCATGTGATAGCTATTCTTGGTCATCAATTTGACTACATCTAGAATTAACTACAATACAAATATGGAGGGCACACCAGTGAGAGATTTTTTTCTTAATTTGAAGTAGGAAGATACACTTCTACTTGGGATGTTGAGGTGGGAAGACACATCTATAATACGGGTCCCACCTTCTGCCAGAAGCCTATATAAGACACAGAAGAAGGATGCTTTTTCTCTTTGCCTGTTTCTCTTGGCTTGCTAGCAAGTCCATTCCTTTGCTGGCATTGCAGTCTACTTCTTCAGGAGCTCAGTGTGTCTACTGAAGACCAGCTGGGACATCCAGTCTTGTAGACTGAACAAATACTGGACTCTTGGACTTCCCATTCATAGCCACCCATTGTTGGATTAGCTAGACCACGGGTTATAAGTGATTCTAATCAATCCCCTTCACACACACACACACACACACACACACACACACACACACACACAGAGAGAGAGAGAGAGAGAGAGAGAGAGAGAGAGACAGAGACAGAGAGAGACAGAGAGAGAGAGACATTCTATGAATTCTGTTACTCTAGAGAACCCTGACTCATATGGTTCATGAGTATGATAAAGGAAGGATTGTTGAGTTGAAGTGATATACACATATGTTTAACAATGAGGAGTTTGATATTAACCAGGCCTGGTGTTAAATCCTGTCTTTGCTACTTTTAAACTATAAAACTTCAGACCAAATGGTTAATATACCTGTACCTATAGGATACATAGGGTTGGAGAAATGCATGTACTACTCTTGCAGAAGACTCACAACTGCCTGCAACTACAGCTCCAAGGGATCCAATGCTCTCTTCTGGCTCTTTGGCATTCCCACACATTCTGCATTCATCCAAACCTACACATAAATATAGATAATTTTAAAGTCATGAAAACATAAAAATATATAATAGCAGAGCCTTACTTAAGGCCTTGTTGAATGGATTAAATGAGATAATAATGTAATATATGGAACAGGAGGATGTTGTTAAATAAATGTCAAAAAATTTTAAAATATTAATTTAAATATATTTGTGTGAAATACATGCAATCATTTCTTTCAGGAAGACCCCTTGTGGTGTGGTTTGCTTCTAAATGACTTGTTCTGATGAGAGTTTGAAAAACACATGAGGATATAGAAGTGAAGAGATACACTTTGCTAAACAACGCAGAGAGTCTAAAGTAACCGGACCACCTAAAGAGGCCTGTATACCCATCTCTGGGATGACACTACATTAAAAAAGGCCCAATTTATTCTGTTCTGGGAAGATGGATGTGCTATTTTCTGCAGCCCTGGTTGGGTGCTTTGTGTTCCAAGGTTAGCTTAGCCCAGCTTTCCCTGTCTCTGCAGTGCTGTCATTGTTTGATTCATAACTCAATATTAACCACAGATGAAGGAGGAGTGGAGAGGGGGTATTTTCTTTCTTGTGACACAAAGTAACTGGGATCAGGGCTTTTCTAAAGAAACATTAATTACCCTTGTCAGTCTAACCAAGTACAAACTTTACTTCAACCAAGGATCATGCTATTTCATTGGCATTTGGTGAATGTGCAATGAAGGCTTTGTCATTTATCCACGGGTAGAATGCATTTAGAGTCTTTTGTGATTTATGTTTTTTCTTCTCCCTGTTGAAACTGCCATGGTATCTATTAATAATAAGTATACAGTTCTCGAACGTGAGGCATGAAGAAGGTTATTAGCCACAAAACTACAACGCTTTTGTGTAAGCTAGAAGTTTTCAAACTTCTAAATTCATTGCCAGTCTTATCCTGGTTTTTCTTTCCCTTTTGTGTTTATTGATAGCAGAAATCAATGTAATATAAGAATTAGAAAGAGCCTAATGCATTGCTTATTGTTTTGTAAGGAATGCTTGTGCGTGACTAAAATTTGGCGATCTGACTAGTGCTTTCCTTTCTTTTATGAAGGTATTTCACAACTATGTGCCCCCCAAAAGGTTAGCTTGTAAGAAGCCTAACAGTCATGCCCATAGAAAGGCACCTGGTAGAACGGTCTCATCATTCTGTGGGTAAAGCTCCATTTTGTTGGTTTTAGACATGAAAACCTGGCATCCCTTGTCCCAGCACAGCTGTGTGGTGCACTTCATTTCTGAAGTCTTTTCGTGATGTCTTACTGGTTCTTTCATTAAAACATTTCATAAAAATGTTTCATCTTTGATTATGAAGCAAAAACAAAACAAACAAAATGAAAGAAGGCAAGAAAGGGAATTATAGTCACCCACGTCACCTTTAGCTTCTAGTACATGTCTGTCTGTCTCCAGACACTGGAATTCACACCATGTGCTCTTCTCTAGACCACGTGCTATTGCCTCACACTTCTTAAGATTTCCTTGGTCCTTCATAATCTGGGTATGTCTCCAAAGTGCAACTAGCTGACAGTCTCAAAATTAACTTGCCATGTAATTGCTACCAGAGATGGCAGAGGTGACTGTCTTCTCCTCCACACTTCCTTCATCTTCCAAAATTAGACCTCCACATTGGGCTGCCACTGGCACTTCGGATCATACCAGCAAAGCATCATTTATTTTAAACACAGGAAAATAGTCCTTAAAGGGAAAATGTCACTGAAAGTAAATATAGCACTTTTACACATCATCTCTTTGAAGTATTTCTAGTTTGAACCGCAGATGAAGGAAAGTTAACGAGGAAAGCACAGGCTGTGAACATTTAGTGCTCTGAGGGAAATGTTCTTCTGACATACCTATAGTCTCATGGTAACTGTTTCGTAGTTCTATGGTTTAAGACACTGTCTTAAGCTTTCTTGTACCTGAAGATGCTGCCTATTGGAAATCTTATTACTCTTTCGGAATTTTAGTTTCTAGTTCCATGTTTTACTAACATGTTATAAGCTTTAAAAGCTTCTTTTAATCCACTTGACAATAACTTTCTTACTCAACTGTTTAAATGTGGTGCTCATCTTCTCTCATGGCTATCACAGGTAGCCTTACAGAAATATATCATATTTCCCCTAAACCCCATGTCCATCCACGCATTGAAACTTTGTATCAAGTAGACTAATCTCTCAGAGGCCGCAGCAATAGCTCAGCAGTTACAAGCATTGGCTGCTCTTCCAGAAGACCTGGGTTAGGTCCCCAGCACCCACATGGCAACTCACAACCACTGCAACTCCAGTCTTAGGGATTTTGATGCCATCTTTTGCTTTGAGGGCACTGTATATATTTGGTGTGCAGACATACATGTAGCCAAAACACCCATACACAGAAAATTATAAAAATAGTTCTAAAAATTTGAAAAAGAGATTGATATCTATCTGTTGGACTAAGAGTAATCCAGATTTTTTTTTTTAAATGAAAAAAGAGCTCACAGAGCCAAAAGAAAAACCAATGCAGGAACCAGAATGATGCGCTACAAACAATAGCTGAGGTGGTCATTGTTGTGGACTTCAACAATCCTGAACATGCTCACAGAGTGGGAAGTCCCAAAACATCATTTGTTTGCACAGTTGTCACCAGATGGATCATCCAATCCCTTCTACTTTCCATTAACCAACATGTCTAATAAATATTCTCTATTTAGCACATGCAAACTACACTTGTTGAACCTCCCTAACAGCCACTAATGAGGACATTAGCTTTCAATTAACTATATAAAGCTTTGGGTTTGGACTAGGACATTCATTCAGCACAGGCACCAATTTGTAGATCATTACAGGACATTAATTGGTTGCTAGACGACCACATGTCCTAGCAGATTTTAGGCTCAGATCCAGTGTTAAGCAAGGATCAGATATTTCAATGCCTATACTGTCTTAGGGTCTCTTTCACCTGAATTATTGTCATGACCCTTCAAGATTTCTTGAAACAGAGATTCAAAGAGAGCAGATCTAAAGTTCAAATGATGCAATGTTAATTGAAAGTAAGAAAAAGGTGAGTATTTACCTTAAATGCAGAGGAAGAAATGCTAGTGCAGACTGATTATTACAGATTGTCACTGGGGGGCTGGTGACAATCTCAGCCAAATTTGCCAGGACGATGTCCACAAGAAGCAGATATATTTGCTTATAGAACATTTACAGCTTCAGTTTTATGTTTTTAACATTTTTATTAGACTTCCATGAGCATTTTACAACTTTTAATAAATTATCTTTGGGAAATATGATTTACAAAGATTTTCTATGCATTTATTTTGCTTCATTATTCAGACATTTTTATAAGTATGTCTTCTTTATGTAGCAAAACCAATATAAGAAATAAGGTTGTAATATAAATATTATCTCACAAAAAATTTTTCCACCTAAATCTTATTAAACAGATCTCTCCACTTGGGAAAACACTGATAGGACATAGTTGATAGCTCTGGAATGGGCATTTTGAGGTTTGTGATTTTCTGAGGTTTGTCAGTACAGTATCAATCATGACTGGTCTCTCAGATTTTTCCACAGTCTGCATTATACCCATTCCATGAACCAGGACACAAGCCATGTCTATTACTGCCCTATTGTTTTGAGTAGAGTAACACCCTTTCAAAATTTACCTGTTGAATTTTAACATCTGGTCTCTGAGAATGTGACCCTATTTAGAAACAATGTTGTTGATGCTATCATGAGCTAATAGGACTCCATGGAATAGCAGGGTGGGCTTTGATCCTATATGAGTACTGTCCTCATGAAAATGAAGAATTTGGACAAAAATATGCACACAATTTGAATGTCACTTGAAGAAGAAGAGAGAGAAGAAGGTTATGTTTCACGAGGCAAGGAATACCAAAGGTTGTCAGCAACTTCTTAGAACGAGGCAAGAGGTATTGGCAGATTCTCCCTATAGCTCTCAGGAGGCAGAAACCCTGACACCACCCCAGGCTTTTGCTTCTAGTCTTCAGAACTGTCAGGTAAGAGATTCTGTGGTTGTCTGGGCCTGGTGGCACATACCTTTAAAATCTCAGCACTCAAGAAGCAAAGGGAGGCAGAAGGCCAGCCTGGTCTACAAAGTGAGTCCAGCACAGCCAAGACTGTTACACAAAGAAACCTTGTCTCAAAAGACCAGAGAGAGAGAGAGAGAGAGAGAGAGAGAGAGAGAGAGAGAGAGAGA
>CAJQZJ010031868.1:4180995-4243552 GCA_907164525.1 Lophiomys imhausi
AGAACACCCTGGTTCTCTGAGTCAGACACACCTGTATCAGAACTCCATGAGTACTGTCAATAAGCTGTGTGTAACCGGAAGCCTGATTCTAACTCTTAGTAACTGTGGTTTCTCTGATTTAAACAGAAGTGAGCAATCATACCTTCCTCCCACATTTTCCTTTGTGCATAGTGTGAGACAACATATGTCAGATAAGATAAAGCATTAGAGGGTGCCTGCAACAATGCCTGGCACTGTGCAAGTGGTCACCTGCTGATCTCTTTTCTTCTTTACATGCAAATCAGGAAAAGCTCACTCTGACTCACATAGTTCTGCTTGCAAAACACTGCCCCCCCCCCACTTTAAATCTGGAGCACAATGACAAACAAAACTCCAATTTGAACAAATCTGTATGTCCTTTTAAAAATAAGAAAAAAAAATAGTATGGAAAGTTAAATGCTTAGCCTGGAAGACCCAATTGTTTTTCAGCCGCTGTCTGATTGTTACAGTGTGATCTAAAGGAGAGGTAGGTATTTTGCTGAAATACAAATATGGATGCTCTTACTGCATGAATAATGCATAGCCGGTTCCTATCTGTCTTCCACAAAGATGTGTCCTTTTTAAGAAGGGGATTTGGGAAATAATCAGAAGATATGGGCACTGATAATGAGTAACTTCCACTCAATTATCCACACTCACGTGTACCCATGTATCCCATATGTTTAATTTAGTTGATCTTTTACATTTGCTTTGTTAATAAACTAGATCATTTCAAAGGCAGTAAGGCATTCATGAAGGTATTTATTTGTTCAGCTTGCTATATCTCGCTTCTGGATTTAGGAAGAAAGCCCTCAAGGACGTTGTGAGTTCACAGTCAGTCCTCTCACCTTGCCTGGTGCTGGCCTCACAGGAGGTAAATCCTCGTTGATTAGAATTGAGTGAGTCAGAACACACAAGTCTGACCAAGAATAAAATGGATGACTCACGAAGAATTGCAGAGAGACAGGAATTGATTGGAGTGGTAGGAGGATGAGACAGGAGACATCCCATGTGGTTAACAACAACTCTGGGGGTGAGTGACCCAGACCCATGAGAATCCAATAAGCTAGATCTGAAACTCCAGACAAAAAAAGACTGCATTTTATATTGCCCTGTGAAACTTGACAGGAATCTAATTGTGTTGTGCTGTTGGTATCAGCCTCTTTCCAATCTTTATCAAGATGTCAATGTACCAATGGACTCCCCTGAACAATGTTACTTAAAAGATATTACCACCAACCCCATCCAACAACCACTATTTCAGTTGTTCTTCTCCGCACCTATCACCATCCAATGAACTAAATGTAAGTCACTGATATTTCCTTTGTGGTGCAGACTGAAAACTCCAGAACCCTTTCACTCTTTTGTCTCCAGTCCTTGAGCCAGCAGATGATGGGGAACATCTGTGGAGAGTCAGGTGACTGAGGGAATGGATGAGTTTGGGGGTCTAGTGCATTCCTCCTGCTGTGATATGTGGTCCTGTGGATGTAAAGTCAATTAGGCACACTCCCTGCCTTCAAAGCGATTGTTAAAGGCAAACAAAGAAAGCAATGGTCTCTAAAGATTGTCGTTGTTATACTGCTGAGAGTCATGTAGGGAACACAAAAGATAGACTTTTGACATTGGCTGTGTGAGGGCACAGGAGGCTCAGAGTTTTCCTCGGATGAGTGAGGTCTTAGCTTGAACATGGGTAAAATTAACTAGATGCCAAAGAACGAAGGGTCTCCTCCCAGTCGCAGAAGTCTTGTATATACAGAGCTTTAATTTGAGGCACTAAATATAGTGATCATTTAACCATGGGTATCAAGCCATGGTTATACATACATTTCTCCTATCATGGAAGCCTTCCAGGCAACCAGACACTGGCCATTAGAGCTGTGGCGGTGTTAACTAAGGCCATACCACTCTGACTGTGCTCAATCTCATTTGATCTTAAAGCTAAGCAGGGTCCAACCTGGCCAGTATTTAAGTGGGAGAGCTGCACTAGGGTGACTGAGTCTACAGCTGGATATTTAAGATTTTTAGAAGAGGCCCCAGATTGGAAATTAAGGCAAAGGTTACATGGCAATAAAACAACAAAAAAATAATAATAAAAGTGAAAAGGAAACAGACACAATGCCACCAACAAAACTGACCTGGAATTACAGTTCTCTTCCTCAAGAAAACGTTAGGACTATTTATACATGCTTCTATGACAATCAACTACTTATGTTAAGTAAAGAACACAGGTACTATGCGAAGACTGGGGGGAAGGCTGAAGGAGGGAGGTGAAATGGCAGTCCGGTTGTAATATATTAGAGAATAAAAATTAAACCACAAACAAACAAACTGTGTACAATGGTAACAAGTTGGTAGCTTAGAGATCAACCATGGTAAGATTGTTTTCAGCATGGGGCCAATAAAAATACAATTTCTCCCAGCTAATCTTGCTACTAGATGCAGGCACATGTCCTTTGGATGTGCCGCTTAGTATCCTGCCCTTATCAAGATGTCAATTTACCAATGGACTCCCCTGAACAATCTTACTTAAAAGATATTACCACCAACCCCATCCAACAACCACTATTTCGGTTGTTCTTCTCCGCACCTTTCACCATCCAATGAACTAAATATAAGTCACTGATATTTCCTTTGTGGTTCAGTAGAACATGGAAGAAGGACACAGGAAGAAAAGGGCAGTAGGGTTGCTGTCTCTAGGGTAGCTTCTGTGTTCCCTGTACAGTGGAGCTGCCCTTACTCTCTGTCTCCAGGGAGATGATGGACAAATCTGGCTGGTTCCCAGCAATCACTCTCAGCCTGATAATAGGCTGCAAGCTTCTGCACACCTTATAGTCTTCATTTCATCATCAGCCTGTCTTCTGGTTGGACTACGTAGACACGTTCTGAGGTTCAAAACAATGGAAGCAAGCTTAATTCAGCAGCTATTTTCTCTTTTAGCATACATAAATGAAACTGATTTTAAATTTGGGCACAATATAAAAACATAATTATGGTACTCATAAAAACAATTATTCCTGATTGATTTATGTTTTCATAATGTTGAGGAGTGACCAATGACCCCTTACTACTATTTCATACTTCTTCTTTCTTATTTTATTATACTATGTATTTGATACATTTTATATTTTTTATTATATACCTCATATTTTGTGAGTATTTTTTATTTCCGTTCTCACTGTTTATACTGCAATGTATTATGTATATTAATAGTCTTGGTTATGTATATTAAACAAATGTTTTCTGTATTTGTTTTACTGAAAAAAGAATTAATTTCTCAGTTTAGATATAAATTGCATGAACACTTCTTTTGGGTCTTTTTTTTTTTAATCTTTGGTAAGATGGTTTCTAATAGGGGATCTGATGTTCTAGAACAAACAGGGGCTTCATGCTTTATTATTCATCAAGTAATTCAGTTAATCAATGATTCTTAGATATCTGCCATGTTCAGGAGAGGACTCTGTTGTAAGTGTTGGAGATGTGGAAGTGAGTAAATAGTTTGGATCATTTGTGATTGTAGCCATTTGAAGCAGTATGGCTTTTACATTGTTTGAAGTGGAATCCAACGAGTTTAACTGGAGTCACTTTACAAAGGGGACAATGCTCTTCCTAGGAGCCATAAGTTGCCAAACAAAAAGCCCAGTGTCAGGTGTGGTATACCTTCCATCAAGTTGTTGGTCAGGGTGTTCCAGAGATCCTCCAAGCAATACGGGTTCTTCCCATTGTTCTTGTTTACTCACCAGAACTCAATGGTTAGACCCTATTGTTAAAGACACCACGTATTTTGGCCATTAGACATGGAAAAACCAAGATGGTACTGAGTATGAAGCTTCCTCCCTGTTGGCTAGCTTTTATAGTATAGGAAAATGCTATGTAGTTGCTGGAGGGGAAGTCCGCCTGGGTGTGAGGTCTATGAACTACAATATTAACCAGTGAGGCGAGATGTGCTCCTGGGTACACTAGGAACCTGAGTGTTATAGGGGTAGCCAACCACTTTCTGATTGGATTTAAGAACCACTTCACAGGAGGAAATAATTCAGGGTACTATAAATCTAGCCAAGAACCCATGGTTGGAGATCTCACAGGTCCCAGTGGTAAATTCACTACTAGCATTCTAACAAATGGACATAGTATCAGACTGCTTTCTAAATTCATGTCTCTGTGCCCATAGATCAGTGCAGTTCTCAATACTCTTGAGAAGTAGTGATGGTTAATGCAAAAACAAACAAACAAAAAACAAAACAAGACAAAACAGAGCCCACAACTGATTAAAGTGCAGAGAATAAATGTCAGTGAAGTGCTCAGGCAAAAATGCGACACTGGGACAAATATACATCCCCTGAAATCTTTGGGTGCAACAGGGAAGAGGGTATGGAAAGATTGCAAAAGGCAGAAATCAAGGAGGACTGGAAATATGTCTTTGGGCATGACAGGATTGCAAGGGTCCTGAATTCACAGCAACTGTCGTTACCTGCACAAGATCAAGAGAGTCAGCATTTTAACACATAGGGCAGAGGGGTTCATGAGGCCCCACTACTAACAGAAGAACTATTGGAAGTTGATGGCTTCTGGAGTAAGGAGAGCCTGTTTTCTTCAAGTGTGATCCTGGTTGGGCAACTCATTCAATCAACTGAAGGCCCAAATAAAACATTAGATGAAAATCAGGGAGTCTTGAGGAAGAGTTAGGAGAAGGTTTGAAGGAGCTTGAGGAGACAAGGAAGCCACAAGAAGACCCACACAACCAATTAACTCAAATACAGGGGGGCTCATAGAGACTGAACCACCAACCAAAGAACATGCATTACCTAGCCCTAGGTCCACTACACTTAAGAAGCTGATGCGCTGCTTGATCCTCCCTAACAATTGGAGCAGGGACTATCTCTGATTTGGATGCTGCTCCCTCCATCTGGATCCCATTTTCCTAGCAGAGTTGCCTTGTTTTGCCTCAGTGGAAGAGGAGGCACTTAGTTCTGATTAGATTTGATGTGCCAGAGTGGGTTGGCACCCTTCCGGGGTTGGTTATGGGGAAAGTGGGTAGGAGGTGGGACTGGGAAAAGAGAAGGGAGAGGGTGGTGATTGGAATGCAAAATAAACAAATAAATTAATTAATGGGAAAACCCAGATATCAGTGGGATTATCAGTCACCCTCCCCTCCCCCCCCAAAGGTCTTTCTACACTGGCCATGGTGGCATGTGCCTTTAATCTTGGAACTTGGGAGTCAGAGGCAGTTGGGTCTCTATGAGTCTGATAGCATGACATTTATGTAGTGAGTTTCAGGACAGCCAGGGCTGTATAGAGACCCTGTCTTAAAACACAAGGGCAAAACAAAACCAAAAGCAAGCAAACAAACAATGAAAAACAAACAAACAGTCCCTGGTCAAAAAGAAATTCTGTAGCATTTCCCCTGTGGCTAGTGTTGCCCCTTTTGCTCTCCTGGGTCTCTGAGCTGTCAGTCACTGGACAAGAATCATACTGTGTTGACTTTCTTGCTCAAGCCTGCTGGCCCACACTACAGATTTGGACTTAACCTCCAATATGTGTGAGCCAACTCTTTGTTCTATTGGTTCTGTCATTCAGTAAAACTTAGGCTAGCATAAGATATTAAATCACTATTTAGGTCTAGAGTTTTGGACTAGATCTAGTATAAAGACACAAGATTCAGAAATACCAGCATATTATTTAAGTTCAAAGTATCAGATTATACAAAATCACTAAGAATGTGAAGAAGCTCAAAGATTTCTGAGGTCCTTACATAGTAAAAGTTCTGAGTGAAAAAAACAACAAGCAAACAAATAAACAAAAGCAAAAGTTGAAAAGAAAAAAAGCTTCCAGGAAGGACCATATAAGGAGAAAAACATAACATGGTAACTGTGATAGCCTAGAAGCTAGGACAATGAGCACTGCCACGAAGAAGTTATGATAAATGTGTCTAATGCTGTCACCAATTCAAGTCAGATGAAAGTGGAGAGTTGGACACTGCAAAGCAGTGTGTTCAGGTGACCTTGGCAAGTATAATGTCTGTAGAGGACCCCTGTTTGAAAACTTGACTAGAATGAATTAGTGGAGGATGTAAGGCAAATAATTGGGCAGTTAAATCTGTGGGTGTGTGAATCTTCTTTTAGAAAAGCATTTATTCAAGTTGCATCTTGATCACAGCCCCCTTCTTCCTCCCAGGCATGTGAATCTTAATTTTTAAAAACTATATCATTTTATGGTACTTTTAGGTATGCAAGAATGAGTAATTAAATTTCCACACACCTCTCACTTCTTACACAGTTTCCCCTATTATTAACTTCTTGAATTAGTATAGCATATTTATTACAATTGGTGAGTAAATACTGATACACTATTGTGGCTTATTTATTACAATTGGTGAATGAATGTTAATATACTATTATTAACTAACATAATCTAAAATTATTATTAACTAAAAATAATATAGTATTATTAGCAACATTCACTTTTCATGTTGTACACTTCTTGTGGGGTTGGACAAATCTATTATGTCATGCATCCCTTATTACAGTTAAGTTCTGGAATGACAGATCTTTGCTTACCAACTATATAACCATAAACAAATTATGTAAGATGAGTTTCTTGTTATGGTTAAATAAGATAACTTAAATGTTACATGGGTAAGCAATGAAAATCTGGAATAAATACAGGCAAGCATTAAATGTTAATTCCCTAGCACTTTCTTTTGAATAGAAGCCAGGAGATGTGGCTAAATGCAGTGAAATTTTTTGATAACCTAAATGCTTCTTGATTAATGTAATTAAAAACATTTAAAACACATGCCTTTCTCATATAACTGTTTTACTACCATAATTGTTAGTATTAGGCCCAGATGACTCTGTTGGTTCAGGTTGAAAAAAGGGCCAAGACTTTAATCAATCACTATGTGGGGTCAGTTGATTTTGCGAGAAAAAAAATGGCTACATTGTTAAAAATAACACATTTTAGCAATCCTGACCATTCATCTCTCAGACTAAACAGGACTCAGGTCCAGATTTCAGACTTTCCAGGGCAGTCTAATCATTAGGAGAGAAACAACAACTACTACAAAGGATCTCAAACAGTGTGTGTTCTTAAGTGAAAGCCATTTCCACTTAGAGTTTTTAGTTGAAGTTTCAGATTTCATGAAAGGTTAATTTGATGGGGTAGTGTTAAGCATTCTAAATGTTAATTAATTGGTCCTGTTTGCTGTCTGTTATTTACATTGACTCTGATTGGTTAAAATAAATGCTGAGGCCTGAGATTGGGCAAAGACTTCCTGAGATTAGAACAGGAAGCCTGTGCTTTAGACAGAGGATTAATTCATTCCAGCTAGAAACCGGAAGAAGGAAGACACACACCATGGGTTAGAAAAAAGAACCTCACTCCACATGGCCAAGAACATCAGCTAGCATGGAGAATGGAAGTCCAAAGGGATGTATGTATATATGGGGTCACATTTGGGTAATAGAATTATGAACTAGCCTAGATGGGCTAGGATTGCACAACTCAGGCCTAGGCTTGTTAAAATCCACCTGGTGTCTGTTTGTATTCATTTATAATGTCTGGTTAAGGATTAACAGCCACTGAACCAATTAAAGATAAGATAAATACAAATAAATAGTTTAATTAGCAATTTTTTCTACACATGGCACCCAAGATGGGGCAATTAGAATCCATGTTTACAGCTTGAGAAGGACCGGGTGAAAGCCGGTTTCCTAGCCAAAGACCAGGGAACCAAACTCAAATGCATTTCAAGGTGCAGCTACCTTAACAAAAGCTTTTGCCTTGGAGCAAAGGCAGAGAGCTAAGGCTTAGCCCTCCTTACATACTAAACACCTGGCAGCCTTCTAAACAGAATTTGAGAGTGAAATTAACTGCCTAGATTAAAAATGGAGGAATTTATAATGCCTCAATACATTTGGATTACAATTGAGTTTGTTCCTCTTAGCATGCAAATGATTTTCACCCTGATAATTGTGATTCTGTGTATCTTTTTGAGAAAGTTCAGACTAGGATAGTCTTAAAGGAAAGAATTTACAGATGGAATGCTAAATTGTCAACAATGATAATGGGGGAAGGAAGGAGGCCTTTCCTGATAAATAAGGCAAAATTGATAGCACCTGGAGTTAAGAGCTCCCTAGCTGTGAGGTGCTTCTCAGGGCTTTCTGGGAAGGGTCCACCAGTGAAATACAGCCAAAATTAGAATTTAAGGAATAATGAACAAAACTTTAATTGCAGCATGGGATGGCATGGTTAGACATTCTAAGGCTCTTGGAATGTTTCTTTGCTTGATTTTTGTTTAGATGTCTCTGATTTTCCTATATTGGGATATAAAAAGGATATTTTTCTGGTTTGGCATTGCTAAAATGTAAGAAATTTTTGAAGATCTTGAGCAGATTTCGAATTGTTACTACAATTCAAAGTTGCTCTCTGCGTTACAGAGTTACTAATATCTTGGATTTAAGTGAAACATTTGAGCAGGGAGTTACTAGCAAACACCCTTAATCCCATCACACTAGAGGAAGAAACAGGCAGATTTATGAATACTAGACCAGCCTGGTTTAAACAATGAAGCAGAGTGAGAACCCTGCTGATAAAATAAGACTACTTACTAAAGACAGTCTAGAATTCAAAAATGACACATTTTTTTTCTTGATGTTAAGTTTAATAATGTCCTTGCTGATCTAATAAATAAATACACATAATCTTAAATTTACATAAATACAAAGGGGTCACAAGCCAGTCTCTTTAGATGTGGGGCTCCCACTGAAAAAACTAACTGGTTTCAAGAGGCATTTTAACCCTAAAAGAGATTTGTTAATTGCTGGGTGTGGTGGTGCATGCCTTTAATCTCAGAACTTTGGCGGCAGAGGCAGGCTAATCTCTGTGAGTTCAAGGCTAGCCTGGTGTACAAAGTGAGTCCAGGACAAGGATACAGAGAGAAAGAGAGAGAGAGAGAGAGAGAGAGAGAGAGAGAGAGATTCTGTTAACCAATGTAAGGACCCAGAGTTAGGCTAGGGAAGAACATGCAAACAGCATGCCTCCCACAGCCAGCAATTAAGAAAAGCTAACATAAAATAGCATATCATGCTATTCTACACCAATCTCCTTAAGAATGGGGTTCCCATTGGAGAATTGAAACTCATACTAATACAAATGATTTAAATAATGTTATTATTTAATAAGGGTAATCCAATTATTTAAATTCATGCCTTGATCTCAAAACTTGGGAGAAAAGGACAAAACAAGTTCCTTGGGTGTTCAAAGTCAATCTAATCTATAGAGCTCTACAGAGCAAATCAAGACAGCTCAAGCTACAAAGAGAAACCCTGTCTCAATATGGATAGATATATCCACCATATAGAAATTAAATCTCCAAAGAATGGAGAAAAGGAAAAAAATATATAAATGCATACCTTTGATCCCAAAACATGGAAGACAAAAGACAGAAACAGATTGGTTCCCTTTGCATTTGAGGCCAACCTAATCTACAAAAAGCCAGAACAACACAAAATAAACCTGTTTTAATCAACTAATAAATTTATGTCAACTGTAGAGGAGAATACTTAAACTCCATACAGTCTTAAACTGTATTTTCAATTTAAAATAGATTATGGATAGCATATATATGTAATACTGTTACATGCCATCATTTATATAACATGAATGGAGACTTACAAATGTCTTTCTTTTGTTCAAACAAAGCACAGAAGATATTCCTTAATTGATTTGTGCATCCTGCACATCCCAGGTATTTTGGTAATTGCAGAACTATATGTTACTTGTGAGAAATTATATATTTTCAGAATAAAGGGGCCAGAGTCCAAAGAGGATAAGAAGAATAACCCAAATGATCCAGCCTCATAGACTGCCTCAATAGCTGTTTCCTCAAAACTCTGCATCCAGAACAACATCAAACAGCTTGCTGAGATGGCCCAGCCTCAAAGACTGTTCCAGCCATGACTTCAATGAAGCCCTGAACTTTCCTACCAAAGTCCAGCTTTGAACTACAAATTGCTCAAAACATTCAAATTGCTGATCACATAGAGACTGGACAACAAATGTTACAAATAAATTGCTTAACCATTTTTCCATTTTTGGGATCCCCAAACAGGTTTTCTGTGACCCAATTCAGCAGGAAGCAGTTTTAAGAGAGTGACGTCCCACTCCCAAAAAGTGGGGTGGATGATAGATGTTGTTTAGGGGGAATGGT
Organism: Lophiomys imhausi; assembly: GCA_907164525.1. Classification (NCBI taxonomy): domain Eukaryota; kingdom Metazoa; phylum Chordata; class Mammalia; order Rodentia; family Muridae; genus Lophiomys; species Lophiomys imhausi. The sequence continues at coordinate 4,191,221 of CAJQZJ010031868.1, forward strand.
TACAAATTGTTATATGGTGTTGTTAAGCAAGGTATAGAAAGTTAGACTTGGAGGTCTCTTTTTCTTTTCTCTATCCTTCTTTATCTCTTACATAGGGGGAAAAGACTTGAAAAGAAGAATGGGAATATATGTATATAATATAGAAATGATAAGATATAAGGATAGATTATTGAATCTGCTCTGAAACTCAAAACTATTGGTATTCTTTAAATAAGGTTATCTTTTGATACATTGGTATAGAATTTTGTATATTGATTCAAAAATAAGATTAGTTTTGATTCGTTAGTATAGAATTTCATATTTAGACACATAATATGTATATTTCAACTATTATATAAGGTATTGTGTGCCTATACAAATCATTTAAAAGTACAGGTTTACTTCCTATCCTTTTATGGGTTGCTATTGCAATATATTTAGGAGTCTGGGTAATAGAAGTTGACTGGCCAGTTGAGCTTCTGGTCATGTAAAATAGTATTCTTAATTTATCACAAAAGAGACTTAATGAGTTAAACAGATAGTAAATGGTTAAACATATACAGTTTCTTTGTTCATAGATAGATAGAAGATAGATAGATTTATAAATAAATCGATAGATGTCTTCAAAATCCTCAGAGGCATACAGAAAATGGCATTTCAAGATGTTTTTATTATTTTAAGAATTGTTGCCAAGTGGTGGTGGCACACACCTTTAATCCCAGCACTTGGGAGGCTGAGGCAGGTAGATCTTTGCGAGTTTGAGGCCAGCCTGGTCTACAAAGTGAGTCCAGGACAACCAGGGCTAAACAGAGAAACCCTGTCTCGAAAAAAACAAAAAAAAAATTGTTTGCCTTAAGACAGTCAGCTCCTGACAGCTCCCATGTGATTTGAAAGAAGAAAATGAGCATCAAAAAGAAATCTCACATCAGGAAATAATTCCTATTGGGCAAAAATGCCCCTGCTCTCTCAACAGACTATATAAAGTCCAAAGATGGACCAGAGCTTAAATGCAGGTAAGTGGATGTCCTGATTCTGCAGAGACAGAATGGGTAAATCCTTCTTATTTCCTGCTGCACAATTTAGTCTGTGTAAAATGCTTGGCCAGAAGGCTGAAGATGATGCTCTAACAATATCAAGAGATATTTGGGACTGTCTAGGCAACAAACTGTCATATTTCTTTTTGGAAGCTGCTCTCCTATGCTTCCACTCACTCAAATAATAACTTTATCCCTTCTTATGTCTTTGATGGGGTTGAAGGCATAATAGTTTTAAAATTTCAATTGAACTTGAATTGTTTAGGATTTAAAAGGATATTTTCAAGTCTAAATAGAATCTTTAGGTTTATAAATATAGGATATGATAGAAATTATTTAGGTTCAGAACTTCAGACACACCAAGATAGATGACTTTTTTTCTTCTTCAAGATTGCCTGATACAAATAGGCTAAACATTATGTGCATAACTTTTATATATGATTTTCTTGATTGCTTCATATTTGTTCTTATTGTTTTTACTATATGAGTTAAAAAATTTAGCCTTTTTATTGGACAAAAGGAGGGAATTGATGGGGTAGTGTTAAACATTCTAAATGTCAATTAATTGGTCCTGTTTGTTGTCTGTTACTTACATTGACTCTGATTGGTTAAAATAAATGCTGAGGCCTGAGACTGGGCAAAGACAGGGAAAGGTGGGACTTCCTGAGATTAGAACAGGAAGCCTGTGCTTTAGACAGAGGATTAATTCATTCCAGCCAGAAGCAGGAAGAAGGAAGACACACACCATGGGTTAGAAAAGAAAAAAAAAAAAAAAACCTCTATTCACATGGCCAGGAACATCGGCTAGCATGGAGAATGGAAGTCCAAAGGGACGTATGTATATATGGGGTCATATTTGGGTAATAGAATTATGAGCTAGCTTAGATGGACTAGGATTGCACAACTCAGGCCTAGGCTTGTTAAAATCCACCTGGTGTCTGTGTGTATTCATTTATAATGTCTGGCTAAGGATTAACAGCCGCTGAACCAATTAAAGATAAGATAAATACTAATAAATAGTTTAATTAGCATTTTTCTACATTAACTAGATAATGTTAAAGATACTTTCAACTTCGTACTTGTCCAATGTTACTTCTGGTCAAAGAACTGTACTGTTAAGGGAGAAAAATAATTGTTCAAAGTCAATGTATTTGAAAGCTTGACACTTTGACTTGATGAAGCAGAAGAAAGGAAAATCTTGCTTCAGTCTCTCATAAAAGGAAGTTTTGCTTTTGCATTTGTTTGTTTGTTTGTTTTGGCTCTAGCAGTTGTAACAATCATTTGTTTCATAGACCTAAAACCAGGTATGGTGGAACATGCCTGTTGTCACACCAAAGTAGGAATTCAAAGTCCAATTTGGTGAACCAACGAGCTTATTGAACTAGAACTCACTTACTGGAATATGGGTGAGGGCTTACTCACAGCAGCATGCTACCCCACAACAGTTGTATTGAAATAAGAGAAAAGCAGAAATCCCTGAGAACAACAGATGCTTTGTTGCTGCAAGTGGGTTTAGCTCAGGAATTAATGTGCCAGAAACCCATGACCACACAAAACTTCCACTGAGTCCATAGCAGTGAATTTTTGTTTCACAAATTTGAAATTGCATGGACCAAGGGGAAGGTGAATTTTTAGAAAATAACTTATTAATTTGTAGGTAGGAGCTTATGATTCATAGGTGGGAAAAGAAGAGTAAGCAGAGCTCTTATACAGCTGGAGAAAATCCCAGATGTGCGGCATCACCAAGGATCCCTGCCTGGAGGTTAATAAGATGCTTTTAGATTGAGGGATGGGGAGGACATCAGACCATGGACCTGTCGGGTAAGTTGTCCCACCTAGAAGGTGTTCAGGTGTGTTCATGAGGTAATGTGTAGCTTGTAGGCAGTAGTGCTCACTGCTCACTTACACTATGTGAAAAGAGAGTGATAACAAGAAGCCAGATTGTAGAAATATGTATTTAAATTATTTACTAATGTTTATATTATAGTTAATGGGTTGGCAGTGTTAATCCTTAACCTGCCATTATAAATGACCACATGGAGACACCTGATGGATTTTAACAAACTTTAGCATAGATTGTGCAATCTTGACCCATCTACTCTAGTTTATAATTCTATTCCCCATATACAACCCCACAACATATACCTATGTACTGTTATTCTCCTCGCTATGCTGATGTTCCAGGCCACATGGAATGATCTTCTTCCATTTACCCCATTGTGTGTCTTTCTCCTCCTTCCTCCTCCTGGCTTCTTCTTCCCATAATCCTTTCTGTCTGCCACAGAAGCCCTTGAACTTTTTCCCACCTACCTCTCTTTGCTCAGTCACAGGCTTTAGCACCTAATTAAAGCCAATCAGGGACAATGATTAGAAAGCAAAGTAACAGCATTACATGGTGTACAGGAGCAGGCCTCTGGTAGCAAATAATCAACATTTAGAGTACATACCACATCCCTGCATCAACAGATGAGAAAGCAAAGACCCCTTCTTCCATTTTTTACCTCCAGCCAGAACAGAGCTAAGGTTGTTGATAGGTTCTGATCAAGGATAAGAAGCAGAACTACTCATTTTCAAGGTCCCTGTCCCTAAAATTGCCTGACCAGTTCTTCTGTTCTCATCCGCACCCATGTCCCCACAAGGTCCTCACCCATCATGGATGACAACCCCATGGAAGCTGCATCAGGAGTCCTGGTTTTAGTTCCCCTTCTGCTTCCTCATATGTTATAATGTCCTAAAAGATTATTTGCAGTTGTGGGGGTACAGAAAGGAGTAAAGGCTAGAATCCTAGGTGAAGGTCCTGTTACCCCAGCCATCCCTCTACTATGGTGTTTCAACAGTTCTATTATGATTACTATTGGCCTTGCTAGGTCTGTATCATTCTGTTTATTTCATGGGCTGTGGCTACAGGGCCAAAGCTATCTATGCTCTGATATGGTAATAGATATTTATGTTATGCCCAAGGGAAAACTCATACTACATCGACTAACATATGAGCTCTCTGGTGTAGAAGTGGGAAGATTACAGGAAGCTGGAGGCCAGCCTGATTTATTTAAGTCAAACCCTGACTCAAATAAATAATAAATAAATAATAAATAAATGAAAACAACTATATTAGTTACTCTTCTGTTAGTGATAAAATACCATGATCAACACAACTAAAGGAAGAATTTATTTGACTTATAATTTTAGAGCAAGTGGAGTACATGATAGCAGGAGCAGGAAGCTGAGAACCATGTCCTCAACCATTAACATGATGTGGAGTGGCAAATGGAAATGAGGCAAGGCTTTATAGTGCTTAAAAGCCCATTCTCAGTGATACAACTTCCAAATCATCGCTACCTCTCCAGATAGCACCACCAAATAAGGGCCAGGTATTCAAACATCTGAGTCTATGGGGAACACCTTCCTTTAAGCTGTCATATCAATAAAAACAAAAAAAAAATAGGTGCTGTGATAAATACAGTTTTGAGGAATTTTAGTTTGTGGAACGATGTAGCTGATGACTAGGAGGGGCTCAGCTGGGTTGGTTCTACTCTAACAAAGCAAGTAAAGGTCCTGTACAACAAGAACTTCAAGCCCTTGAAGAAAGAAATTGAAGATGCCATCAGAAAATGGAAAGATCTCCCATGCTCATGGATAGGTAGTATCAACATAATAAAAATGGCTATCCTACCAAAAGCAATATACAGATTCAATGCAATTCCTATCAAAATACCAACACAATGCTTTATAGACCTGGAAAGAGCTATTCTCAATTTCATATGGAACAACAAAAAACCCAGAATAGCTAAATCAATCCTCTACAATAAAAAAAATCTGGAGGTATCACCATCCCAGATTTCAAGCTGTACTACAGAGAAATAGTAATAAAAACAGCATGGTAGTGGTATAGAAACAGACCAGTGGATCAATGGAATCGAATTGAAGACACAGAAATGAACCCACACACCTATGGTCACCTATTTTTTGACAAAGAAGCCAAAACCGCACAATGGAAAAAGGACAGCATCTTCAACAAATGGTTCTGGTCCAACTGGATGTCCACTTGTAAAAGAATGAAATTAGACCCATACTTATCACCTTGTACAAAACTTAAGTCCAAGTGGATCAAAGACCTTAACATAAGGCCGGTCACACTAAATCTATTAGAAGAGAAAGTGCAAAAAACCTTTGAACTCATTGGCACAGGTGACAACTTCCTGACCAGAAAACCAACAGTTCAGGACCTATGACCAACAATCAATACATGGGACCTCATGAAACTGAAAGTCTTCTGTAAGGCAAAAGACACTGTTATTCGAACAAAATAACAGCCTACAGATTGGGAAAAAATGTTCACCAATCCCACATCTGACAGAAGGCTAATATCCAAAATTTTACAGAGAACTCAAGAAATTAAATGCCAGGAAACCAAATGACCCAATCAAAAAATGGGAAAAAGAGCTAAACAGAGAATTGATAAAGGAGGAATTCCTAAAGGTCGAGAGACACTTGAAGAAATCCTCAGCATCCTTCATCATCAGAGAAATGAAACTCAAGACTCTAAGATTCCATCTCACACCTGTCAGAATGGCTAAGATCAAAAGCTCAAATGACAGCACATGCTGGCAAGGGTGTGAAGAAAGGGGAACCCTCCTCCATTGCTGGTGGGAGTGCAGGCTTGTACAACCACTATGGAGGTAAGTATAGCGATATCTTAGAAAACTTGGAATAGCTTTGCCTCAGGACCCAGCCATACCACTTCTGGGTATACACCCAAATGACTCCTCATGGAATCACAAGGAAGTTTCCTCATCTATATTCATAGCAGCCTTATTTGTAATAGCTAGAAACTGGAAACAACTCAGATGTCTCTCAACTGAAGAATGGATTAAAAAACTGTGGTACATCTACACAATGGAATATTACTCAGCTATCAGAAACAATGAAATTATGCAATTTGCAGCCAAATGAATGGAACTAGAGAAGCTCATCCTGAGTGAGGTAACCCAGACTCAGAAGGATGCACGTGGCATCAATTCACTTATAGTCGGATTTTAGCCATATAGTACAGGATAACTACACTACAACCAACGCACCAAAGGGAATATGGACATAGACTTTTTTTTTTCTCTCCCTGTCAATGAGTCACTTTGCCTTAGTGGTGTTGCCTTGTAAGCCCCCAGTGTATAAGGCAGCTCTTGGCCCTCATATGACTGCTGAACTGGGGCAGGGGACTGTTATGTAGGGACACTCCACTCCAGAGGAGTGGGATGGAAGAGTTAGGGGGTAGAGGGTGGGAGGGCAGACTGGGAGGGGTGGAAAGAGGACACTATGATGGAGATGTAACCTGAAGCAATAAATAAATAAAATTTAAAAATAAAAAAAAAGAATATAGAAATGGACACAAACAAGAATTAAAAGTCAATTTAGATTTGAAGTAGGTGCTTGATTGTGGTATTGTGATCTAAATTTGACAAGAGATGCTGGCAGGGAGGATTATCAAGTGAGAGTGAATATGATAGTTAAAGTGGGATTAAAAGCTCATCATGGGGGCCAGGTGTGGTGGCGCACGCCTTTAATCCCAGCACTTGTGAGGCAGAGGCAGGAGGATCTCTGTGTGTTCGAGTTCAAGGCCAGCCTAGTCTACAAAGCAAGTCAGGACAGCCAGGGCTATTACAAAGAGAAACCCTGTCTCAAAATGAACAAACAAACAAACCATCATGGGGTGTTCTCTATCCTTCAGATGTAATAATTCAGGTCAGCATAAGTTCAGTAGCAGCAAGTTTGAGAGATTCAAAACTGAACAAAGGAGGATAGAGTGGGCACAGGGGTCATGTCTATAAGGCTTTCAGGCTGAAAACTAGATCGGACTTAATACAGGTCAACCACATCAAAGGCAAAAGAAGTCAGAAAAATCAAGACCAATATGATATCAAAGGCAAGATAAGATGTTATAGGTACATTAGGTTTCATCTTCGCAGGTGACCTAGCTTCACAGAGGAGAGTCTTTTGTCAGCAAATGCTTCATGGACCTTCCCTCATTATGAACTGCAATTGCTAGAATTGTCACATTTGTATATGTATACACCCACTTTAAAAAAGAAAGAAAATCTATAAAGCTGATTCACTGGCTGTGGCAATCTGGAATATTACAGGTTTGAAACCAAAATTGTCTTGGGCTAAGCTTGGCCTTCTAAATAGCCATTTATTGAGCCGGGCGGTGGTGGCGCACGCCTTTAATCCCAGCACTTGGGAGGCAGAGGCAGGCAGATCTTTGTGAGTTCGAGGCCAGCCTGGTCTGCAAAGCGAGTCCAGGACAGCCAGAGATATTCAGAGAAACCCTGTCTCGAAAAACCAAAATAAATAAATAAACAAACAAACAAACAAACAAATAAATAAATAGCCATTTATTGTCTATCTCTGTGTGACCAAACATCTTTGTGACTGTTAGGTAAATCCTTTCAGAATGAATAAACAGTGGCCTCGCTTCTACCAGCCATCAAGCTGAGGATCATCTGAGGCCTGCAACAGATTTCCTCGCTTTGCTGTAACCTGCCAGCTGATGTTTCTATCCAGGTTTTTTTTGTTTGTTTGTTTGTTTGTTTGAAAATGCCTTGATTTATAACCTCTATTAGTTTACTATAAATACATCACAAAACTGTTACTATATCAAAATGTGGTATTAAGGTAATCTGAATCTCTGTGTCTAGGCTGTGGTCACTAATATGTGGGTGTAGTGTAGAATGAACTTTCTTTCCTATTCCTTTAGAGGTAAGAATGCTTTTTAAATTTATCAATATGAATGTACTTAATATAGCTTATTATATAGACTGATTTAAAAAATTCTAAATGCATTTAAAATTTTTATATCACTATTTTGAGTGGATAGCATTTCACAATGAAAAGATAACTATAACTATTTTTTAGAGGATGAAGGCTGGGTCTCATCACGTAGCCCAGCTTGGCTTCTATGTCATAGTCCTCTTTCCTGCTGGACTTGTGAATGCTGGGGTTAGAGACATTCACTATATAACCATTTTGTGATATGACTTTGGTAGAGACAAGGCAATGTTATGAAGCTGTATAGTGACAATTGTTCTTCTTGATTCTAGATGTCCACAACCTGTTTATTAAATATGAAATGAGTAGTTGTTGGATCACTGATAAACAGTAATCACAAGTGGAATCTCCCTCTTAAATCTGAGGAAAATGGAAAAAGCAAGATAACATCTTTCATTACTATTTGAGTTTAGCTACTGTTTGGTTTAGGCAAAGCATGAAAATTTCTCATATTCTACTCAAGATCATCACATGTTACTCACAACATTAATCTTAAATATCACATTTGAGAGCTGCTACTCTGTAGCAAAATCTGGGACCTTGATTTCTAGATTAGAAAAATAAATCATTGTATTCTTTGATATATGTGGGTGTTCTGGCTGCATGTGTCTCTGTGCACCATGTGTGTATGGTGTCTCTAGAGGACAGAAGAGGGCGTTGAATTCCTTGGATCTGGAGTTACAGATGGCAGCAGGGGCTCTCCAGGGACTGAAGTTACAGCACTTAGGAGATTCCATGTAGGTGCTGAGAAGTGAACCCTGGTCCTCTGCAAGAGCAGGTAGTGCTCTTAACAGCTCAGCCATCTCTCTACATATGCACCTACACCCATAAAATTTCTAGATAATTTTTTTGTAAACTGTTGATCTATGGAGGTGTTATTGTTGGTCTGTACTAAATTTAAAATTTAAAAATTACATAAAATTTCCCTAATGTCAACCTCATTCCACTTATGGTTAGTGTGAAACATCTCTTTTAAAATGTTTACCCCATGAACTAATAGTAGAGGAAGATTTTCCCCTAACTGTTTGAGAAACTTAGACAAAAGTTTAAATGTTTTAAAAACTTGCAAATGCTTGCCCTTGGGACTATTTGTTGTTGACATTTTTGATTGGTCCACACTAGTTTTGGAAACTATTGGCTAGAGTTTTAATTTGTTTCAAAATTAAACAGATAACTCTGTGGGTTATCTGGTTACTTTTGTGCTTCCTTTAAGCACTGAGATCCTCTATCTAGGTTGAGGGAGGAACTCAGAGGAGCACTCATTTGTCTGGGAGACTCAATCCTGGGAAGTGAGGACACTCATGTGTGAGGCAGGGATATTAGGTTTGATTGGCAACTCTTGTGAGATTTCAGGTTCTTGTGTCTTGAAACAAGGAATTAGAGACACTTATATGGTAGAAAGCAAAGGGAGAGAATTTATTAAGAAAGAATATACTTCTGATAGAGAGAGTAGGGTGGACCAGGGGGAAATGCTTAGAATCTCAAAAGGCCATGCTGTAAAAGGATGGGGCTTTTATGCTACAGACTTTGGGTTCATTTGCATAGCATGGGCCATTCCATGCATGCTTTATCTGTTTCATATAATTTTACATGAACTTACATTTCAAGCATCAGGTGTCTCAAAGCATTGAATTTCCACCCAAGGATGTATGTATGTGTATATATATATATATATATATACTATTATGAGTCATAGGTCACCTTCAGATACTCTGGAATGCCTCTGTTCCTGTACCAGTGGTTCCAACAAGTTCTGATGAGTCGTGATCTGGGAGTGTCCAACCTTTCTCTTTGCCAACAGGTTCTTTTAGATGGTAGTTTTACAATCTTTTTTTAAAACCTTATTGACTCCACTTCCCACACTACTCTTTCCTTCAGTAACCTCATTGTATTTTGGGAACTTGCCAAGGAGAATGTTACACACCTGTACTAGAATTCAATCCAGGGCGTTTTGCATGACAGGCAAGTACTCTTTTGACTGAAGGTACTCTGAACCTGGCATCTACTATTTTTAAGTGACTCTGATGCTTTAGGTTTTACTCCTAAGATCACATGGAGTCCCAGAAGCAGAGATCCGGTGAACAGAAGTCATTTTTAAAAAATTAAAAAGCCCTTTAGATTCTTCAAATTATAAGCTCATGATGAATAAAGCTGCAATGTTTGTTTAATTTTGGAATTAAAATAGAAATCCAAAGGCAGCAAGTGAGGTAATGCCAACTGTGTGTTGGCACTGGCATGCATTCATATATGTTGGCATGAAGAGAGCTGTAATATACCCATCTTATCCTTCAGTATGGGGGTTCTCTGCTTTTGCTGCCTCATTCATTCCTGGCTTGGGCAATTAGTATCCTTCCTTCCTTCCTTCCTTCCTTCCTTCCTTCCTTCCTTCCTTCCTTCCTTCTTTCCTTCCTTCCTTCCTTTTTAATCAGAATAACTAAAGTTTGGTCAGTTGATCAAATAAAAATTTTAAAACTGTTTTCTTTTTTATGGACTTTCACTCTGGTCATTATTATTTGCTATTTTCTAGGTATCTTTGGTCTGATATTTTTATTTTCTTTCTAAATTCAGGTGGCAGAACATGTTAGTATTTTTCTTTCTAAGATAAGTCATTAACGGCATGCATTTTTTTTTTGCTATGCATAGAATTAACTTATCTCTGTATTGCATGTGTTTTTATTTTCTCTTTATTACAGTGTTTGGATATGTCATAAATCTTTTCTAGGTGGGGATAGACAGGTTCAGTCAAGGTTGCATTTGTTGTTGTACTTGATAATTTCATAATTGCCACTTAAGACCCTTTAAAAATAAGAGATGTATTGACAGAATTCATGCATCATATATTTCACTCTTTTAAGCACACAATTCAGTATTTCTTTCGGTGATTTTATAGAGCTTTGCAACTACCACAACAACGGATTTATGTCATTTTCATTAGCACTAGAGAAAATCCATTATCCTTAGCAGTCACTCCCTAAGTCCCTCCCCTGCCCCTAGGCTTCTGTAGCCATTAATCTGAATTTTGTCCCTATAGCTTTGTGTGTTCTTAATATGGTATAAAATTGAATCAAATACCATAATATTGTGAGCAACTTCTTTCACATACAATAATATTTTTAAGATTCATCTAGTAGGATAGTATATTTTAAATACTTTATATCTTTATTATTGAATGATATTATAAAAACATAATATGTATTCTTCATCCATTCATCAGTTAATGGACCTCTGAGTTATTTTTATTTTATTTTAGATATTGCAAATGATGCTCTAAGAAAATTTTCATGCAAGTTTTTATATGGACAAATATTGTGCCCTTGAATGCATGTGTAGGAGTGGAATTATTGGGTGATAATTCCCATGTTCCACTTTTTGAGAGCCACAAGATTGCCTGCCAGCACAGTGAGCTGTACCATTTTACAGTACAATGAGCACTATATGTCTTTTATGTGCATTGTACTTCTGTATTGAGATTCTCTATTTATCAAGCTGAGGCAGGATGAAGAGGCAAGGAAATTGTGGGGACATAGGGAGGGAAAGGACTTCCTTACCCCAGAATCTGATTAAAGCCTGGGCCAACCAAGAAGCAGAAATCTCAGCACAATGAACAACATTTGCTGTGAAGGCTGCTGACATACAAATAATAGTCTTCTCATATATAGATATTTTATATTAGAGTGACAATGGACCCGGCTTATCACCTGAATATTTTGATTTTGGGTAGAACCTCAGACATCTCCTGAGACTCTCACACAAAACTCTTTACAGTAAAGGCATCTTGCCTGCCTTATCTCTGTGAAGGTTTTACTTTATCAATGATAATCCTGACAGACACTCCTCAGGAACCTCATTCAGGCTCTTTTCCAATCCTTTAAAGGTAGCAACTTTAGTATCTACCTGTAGGAGGAAAAAGGCCTGCTGCTAACCAGCACATGAGTGGCTGGGTTTTGTAAGCAACTGGCCTGAGACCCGCTGGACCTGCCTGGAAACTGATGATGCCACACCAGGTAATGAGACACAAGCCAATGAGGAAGAGACACAACAGCCTGCAGTTCTGGAGGCAATGCGACTCTGGGCAGTTGTTATAAAGGGGGCTCCCTCTTCTTGAAATAAATGGGTCTGCTTTTGCCACTTACCAGCCCCAGAGTCTGGGTTGTTGACTGTGCACCAGCTGATCCCTGTCCCCAAGAGTCCTGGGCATGGGCCCCAGCAACATCTACCAACACTATGCAAGTGGCTATTAGAAACACATGCACACACAAACAACTCTGCAAAAACAAGGAGCTGGAATTTTCCACTGAGTTCATGCTCACCTCCAGTGAGAAACCTACACTTATATACCAACTCTACTTCATAAACTGTCTAGTTTTGAAATTCTTTTCTGTATTGAAGCCATAACTGACTGGCCTGAGTCAAGGTCCCTAAAGGTCTAGAGATCTACTCAGGCTTCTGAGGATGACACTGTGGAGCTGTGTCCTATCTCCTGTTTCTGTCCTCTAAACTAAGAAGCTGTCATCACATTTTCAATGCCTTATTTTAATTATATATATATATGCACATATATATGTATATACACACATTATATATAATATATATTATATATACACACACGCACACACATATACATATATGTGAGTGTGTGTATATGCAATTATATATAAACTTTTGGACTATTTGTTTATTAAATCTGAGATCTGGATCCACTCCATTATTTTTTATTGCTTTTTTTTTGTACCCTGAGAAGCTGTCAAACTTTATTACTTTAAAAGTTTCATATATCCTTAGTATTGAAATATGAACTTATTTGTGTCCAGCAACTCTAGGATCTGAGCTTATATTCCTGAGTATTGTATTAAGTTTCATACCAGGATTCCAACTGATTCTCCCTTGGTGTTTGGTAGTTGATGTTTCTGCTTTTCATTTTATTTATTTTTTTCATTTTAGATCTGACTGTGCAGTGGTTGCCCCACTGTGTACACCGCTTAATGTTCTGCTGATGTTCTCTGAGGAGCTTAGGGAACACAAGCAAAGTTAGATAGCTCTCACTTTTATCCACTCGAAGCTCCGTTAGTTCTCTTTTCTACTTGAGCTGAGATCTGAACAGTACTTGTCTGGCCCTTCTATAAGCCTCTCATGTTCACAGTCTTCTTGTTTTCTTTCTGGCTGATCCACTGCTTGTCTGAAATAGAGTTGCAGACTCAGTTTGGAAAGCCACAGTATGTGTGTGTGTGGTGGGTTTTCATGCGTTTGTTTTTGTTTTTGTTTTTTTCTGTCTTCAGTGTTCACTGCTTACTGTCAATGGTTCACACATTTTGAGCACTGGCCTGCATGGAACCAATTTCCTCCCCCAGGAAGGGCGATCATTTCTCTAGCTAGATCCAAAAAGATGGCACTGATATACTCCCTAAAGGAGGCTGGAGGAATGTCTTCACCTGAGGAAATAAATGAACAATCTTCATGATAACTCTCTCTTAATCAAATGTCTGCCAGTGGTAAATTTTTTCTGTCCTCAAATAATGGGTATTAGATAATTTTGTAAGGAATTTTTTTTTTTTGGAAGAAATTTCAAGATCCAGTTAAAATAGCCAGAAATGTGGTCCACTTGTACCCTTGCGCTCCATTATCCCATAGAGCAATTTCTATCCTTACAGTTACCATCTCTTTCTGAAGCTCTGCTCCAGCTCAGCCATCATACAGCAGCTGAAGACCAAAGAAGAAAGGAAAGGTGCAAGACTGAACCTGATGGTGCTCACCTGTGTCCAACATGTAGCCCTCTGTTTATCCTGCAGTCTTGTACTTGTATCCCCTTGGTCGGAAATTAATCACATATTCATAGGTGGAGGGTAGTATGGGAGTACTTTGATTTGGTTCCTGTGTAGGTTGGATCTGGTTTTTCAGACTGAGGAAAAAAAATACAGTGAGGAACAAGGAATGCGTGGATAGAATCAACTTCTCAGCCCGACCTAAGTCCCACAGCTCTTCCTGGAAACACTCTCCTCTAAAATCCCTCAACTCTAAAAGAACATTGCCTTTCTTTTTGTAGAATTCATTTGCTGTTTAATCATGTTCTCTTTTTCTTGCTGTCTTGTATTTTTTTAACCCAGTTATATAATAAGCTGTTTGAGTACAAGAGTGATTTTAGTCCCTCATTGTATCTCTGACAGCATCTGACATAACCAGGTACACCCGAAGCCATATAAACCTTAGTCAGTTGTTTCACTCGATTATCGAGAATGAGTGAAGAGGTAAAACAGAAGCTCTGGGAGATAAAGATCAAATCTCAGTGCTTTCTGTGCCTCGGCATTCCTAGAACTGATGCATAAACACCATGACCCTTGACTGCCCAGATGGCGAGACAGAATTCTCTAGGTGCTGGAGGAAGAACACTGCCGGGACAGACAGAATGAATTTTGATTCCATATTATCTTTTCGCTTTTAATCAGCTCCTAAAATCGAACTGAGAGTGCGGATGAAATCTGTGAATACCACAAACTTTAGACAGAACTTTTCAGGCTCTGCAACCTCGAAAGATTTAACATTTCTCCTCAGGAGGTATTTTGAATAGGAAGATGAAAATGAAGAAGTGGCTCTTGGTCCAGTACTTGAAATCCTATTTTTCCAGCCTGAGGGGGAGAGAAATGGTACTAAAACAATTTTTAACATACATTGATTTCTAACCCTAATATATATTTTAGAGGTTTAAGCTATTTCTTGGAAATTCTCTAAAAACTTTAACGTTATTTTCCTGGAGATTTTAGTTCATGACTTTATTTCACCATGACCTCACAGATCCATATTTTAACAAGGAACCCCTTTTCTTCCCCCCAGTAATCCTTCCAAAAAAAATGAAGACTAAGTAAGTTAAGGCATCAAAGAATCTCTCAAAGTCAAGATGACTATATGTGGAAGAGACTCTCCCCACTGTGGGGTTCCTTCTAGGACCCTGGATTAGGCACAAATCACACTCAAACACTTGTTTCCAAAGAGAGATATTTTATTAAGTGGGGAAGAAAAGTTAAAGTGGCTGCTTTCTGACTCAGACAGAAAGACAGAAACAAATGACTTTGCAGGTGCGACTTTTGAGAAAAAGGGACATCTGTGTTAGAATGGGCTAGGATGTGGTGGTATATTTTGATTGGGCATGTTAATTAGGTGAACCAAAGGGGGATTTTGGTTAATGAATTTTAATACTTAGATAGCTGGACCTTGGTAGTCATCCTCAGGAAGAGGAAGTGGCCAAATAAGGAAATAAACCTTGGTGACTAGCTTTAGGAATGTAATCTAACAGGTTTTAGCAAAGCAGAGGGAATAGGAGATAATGGTAATGCTTGTAAGAACCAAGCTAGCTAGAGTCCCTTCAATATGTATTTAACACACGGACTTCTGTATACACACACACACACACACACACACACACACACACACACACACACACGAGAGAGAGAGAGAGAGAGAGAGAGAGAGAGAGAAGCACCTCACTTTTAATCTAATATATGTATTGATATATTATTGATATATCAGGGCATAATTTTTCATAATTTGAACCATGGAACAAAATCATACAAGAAATTGAAATAAACACATTCTTAATGTCTTTAGGTTTTAGTTCCCTTATTTACTAAAATAAAAGAGTTGGACTAACATATCTGAGAAGGTTGTTTCCATTCCATGATTTCATGGTTCTTCAAAATAGCTGATTAAAATGGATATGATGGACTGACATCATACCAGGTCGCATAAAGTTTTTGACACCCCCAGTAGAATTTTCTTGCCTTAGCTAACATAATCATATCAAATACTGATTACACTATACTTCCTACTCCTTCATGCCCCTCATAAACATAGGTTGTTGCAAGTTATTTTCCTAAGGAGTAGACTAGTTTGGCTGAATTCTTAGTGACTCATTTGAATGCTGTATCATTACCTCATTTTGTTCATTGCTCATTTAATCAGGTGCTTCTATGGAATGTCAGTCTCTAGAATGTTAAAAAAAAAAAAAAAGCAAATTGTTAGAGCAGAATGTGGAAAAACAGGTGCCCTGTACTCAGTTCTGCCAACAATAGAGCAGACAACTCTAGTCAGGTTTCTAGGGAGCACTGACCCCTACTATGACCTACTGCCTCTTCCTCATGACTTAATCCCATGCTTTCATTCTCAATTTATATACAGGAATAGCCACGCCAATACTCTTTCCCCATCAGGCCTTTAAGACATTCTTGCTTTCTGCTTGCTTGATACCTCACTCCTACTTTCTCAAAAGAACATTGAGATTTCTTTTTTAATTAAAAAAGATTAAAAAAAAAAAAAACCTTAACTGGCTTTCATTCTGCTGCTGCCTGCTTCTCTCACTGATTACAAATTGTTGTTCATCCTGCCCAAGAAAGTCAGTAGACTCTTTTACTACAATTTCCTCCAACTGAAACTGTTTCCTCTGGGAAGGAGAAGAGAGGGTTGTGAGAAACAGGAAGTAAACAAATGTCACAAGTCTGGAAGTGCTGTGGCAAGACTCACAAGGCCCTTTGCCTATACACCCAGGTTAGAAAAGCATACACAGTTGATAAGAATAGGACATTCTTTTCAAATTGACAGTCTCACTGCAGGAGACTTCTGTAGGGATAAGATTATTGCATAATTCAAATAGTTATTTCTGTACCCTCCATATCTGGTTTCAGCCTTTGTTCTGAGAATCTCATGTCTCAATGTTGTGTAAACGCTGGTCCTAAATTGTCCCCTGAAATGCCAATAAAGCAGCTTATAGCCAATCACTGAGCAGGGGAGAGAGTAAGGTTGAAGGGGAGGAGGAGTTAAAAGAGGAAGTAGGGAATTTTCGGTCTGACGCAGAGGCAGGAGAGATGAGGCTGGAGCCAGCTGAAGCAGGAAAGCCACAAAGTTCAAGTATCTCTGTGATTTCCGCTGGGCGAAGGCTGATTCGTTTAGTAGGTTAAGAATAGAGTAACAAACAGTCAAGACAGGGGGATCCAAGATGGCGGCGACCCGCACTGACGCATTTTGAACGTGGGGGAAAAGAGCCATAAAAAGCACAGAGTTATTGGTCACTGTGCAAAAACTGGAGGGGCTAGACCCTCCGGGAACACACAGAGCTCCCAAGGGACTGTTAAAAGTCCCAGGGCAAGGATCTCCCCCATCTCTCTCAGACACGGAAGCCACTAAATCTGGGACTCGGGAACTCCCATTTGGAGAGGTGCCTGGTAAGATCGATCCTAATACACAGCAGGCAGAATCAGAGCCCACATGGCGATCACTCACTAGCCTACTAGGCTCCCCACACCTCAGGAGGACCTTATAGCTATTTAGGAAACTTTGCAGGCTAGTTGAACTCTTAGAAAGGCAGAAACAGGGTGCACGGCGGGAGGTCCGCAGCCGCTCAAGCTGCGGAGGATCCAAGTGGGAAGCCAGCGGGCAGGGCAGAAGCACCAAGCCAGTGGCAGAGCAGCCAGGGTGGGAAGCTGGCACAGGTGGGCAGGGCTGAGGCACCAAGCGCCCACGGCTGAGGAGCTGGGGCAGGAAGCCGGCACAGGTGGGCGGGGCAGAGGCTTCATGGGCCCGCAGCAGAGGAACCAGGGCGGGAAGCTGGCACAGGCGTGCAGGGCAGAGGGGCCATGCCCGCGGCAGAGGAGCCTAGTGGGAAGCCAGAAGCCAGGAGACCATAGCTGTATTCTGGAAAACCCAGACATATTAGTCGTGGAGCCGGGCACCCTGTCAGTCTCCATGAAGACAACCAAAGTCCACAGAATCTGTGCCTGGGCAAACAGGCACATACCATCAGAACCATTACAGGCTGATCACTCAGTGTGCAACATAGAGAAGTCTGAATTGGGAGCAGTGAAACAATCCCGGTCCATTTCTCAGTACCTGGGAATAGGCTGCACCAGCTCACAGTGCTTCAGGCTATTAGAATCACAGTGACACTGAGATCCCCATGTAAGCAACGACAGATAGCCTAGCAATTCGACTCCTACACCAAAGCATCCCCTGTGGATCCAAGCCCAGAAAACAACGAGAGCAGACAGCTAAACACATCCATAAGGCCAAAGGTCCAAGAAAAAATAGAAATCAAGGAAATATGACTCCAACAATGCAGAACTATCCTAGCTCATCCAATTCAGATGACCTCACACCAACAGAAACACATGAAAGCGGTGACAATTATGCATTATGGAAAGTGAAAGAGTCCCTTCAAGAAGAACTTAAATCTATGAAGGAATTCAAAGAAGCCACAATTTCACAAGTCAAAACAATGAATAACACCATTAAAGAGCTCCAAGCCAAGGTGACTCACCTTGAACAGGAAAAGGACAAAGCAATGAAAGATTTCCAGACAAAAACAAGCAAACTGGAGAAGGAAATGTACAGAACGAACAATACTATACAAGACATGAAAATAGAAATAGAAACAATAAAGAAAATACAGTCAGAGTTAAGGAGAATCAAGGGAAGAGAATAGGAACTATGATGTGAGTATCAAAAATAGGATGCAAGAGATGGAAGACAGGATCTCAGGAATGGAAGATTGGATGGAAGAAATCAGTACAACATCCAAAGAAAATGAGATGGCTAAAATATCTCTCACCCACAACATCCAAGAAATCAAGGACTCAATGAAAAGACGGAACCTAAGAATTATAGGCACAGAGAAAAGAGAAGATTCCCGACTCCAAGGTCCAGGAAATATCTTCAACAAAATCATAGAAGAAAACTTCCTAAACCTGAAAAAAGAGATGCCAATAAAAATCCAAGAGGCTTACAGAACAACGAACAGATTAGATCAGAAAAGAAACTCCTCTCGCCACATAATAATTGAAATCCCAAATGTACAGAACAAAGAAAGAATATTAAAAGCTGTAAGAGAAAAAGGTCAAGTCACATACAATGGCAGACCCATCAGAATCACACCTGACTTCTCCTCAGAAACTTTAAAAGCTAGAAGGGCCTGGACAGATATACTACAAGTCCTGAGAGAACATAGGTGCCCAGCCAGACTACTATACCCAGCAAAACTCTCTATCAACATAGATGGAGAAAACAAGATATTCCATGACAAAATCAAATTTAAACAATATCTACCCACAAACCCAGCCCTACAGAAAATCCTAGAAGGAAAATTCCAACCCAGAGAAGAAAACTGCACCCAAGAAAACAAAGGGAATAAAAAACCCCTCAGCAACTAAAGCAAAAGAGGCACAGGACCATCACCTATACCAAACTAATGGGAAACAACAACCCCAGGTCACTAATATTCATCAACATCAAGGGACTCAACTCCCCAATAAAAAGACACAGGTTTACAGAGTGGATCCGCAAGCAAGACCCGTCTTTTTGCTGCACACAAGAAACACATCTCACTATCAAAGATAGACACTACCTCAGAGTAAAGGGCTGGGAAAAGGTTTTCCAAGCAAATGGACCCAGGAAGCAAGCTGGAGTAACCATCCTAATATCAACCAAAACAGACTTCCAACTGAAGTTAATGAAAAAAGACAGAGAAGGGCATTATATACTCATTCAAATTCCTCTTGAATATTCATCAAGAGGAAATCTCAATATTGAACATCTATGCCCCAAATACAAAGGCACCTACATTTGTAAAAGAAACACTTCTAAAACTTAAATCACACGTCGATCACAACACATTAGTAGTGGGAGACTTCAACACCCCACTCACAACTATGGACAGATCATCAAGACTGAGGCCAAACAGAGAAATATTGAGTCTAACAGAGATCATGAAACAAATGGACCTAACAGATATCTACAGAACGTTTCACCCAAACACAAAGGAATACAACTTTTTCTCAGCAACTCACGGAACCTTCTCCAAAATCGATCACATAGTCAGACACAAAGATAGTCTCAATAGATACAAGAAAATTGAAATAACCCCTTGTATCTTATCAGACCACCATGGAATAAAGCTGGTCTTCAACAGCAAAAGAATCAACAGAAAGCCTACACACACATGGAAATTGAACAGCTCCTTACTGGATGATACTGGGTCAGGTAAGAAATAAAGAAGGAAATCAAAGACTTCTTAAAATCCAATGACAATGAAGGCACAACATACCCAAACCTATGGGATACAATGAAAGCTATGCTATGAGGAAAGTGCATACCACTAAGTGCTTTCAAAAAGAAAATTGTGACAGCTCATATTAGCGAATAAACAGCTAAGCTGGGTGAATTGGAAAAAAAAAGAAGCTAATACTCCCAAGAGGAGCAGAAGGCAGGAAATCATCAAACTTAGGGCTGAAATCAACAACTAAGAAACAAAAAGAACTATACAAAGAATCAATGAAACCAAGAGTTGGTTCTTCGAGAAAATCAACAAAATAGACAGAGCCCTAGCCAAATTAACTAAGAGGCAAAGGGAAAGAACACCAATCAACAAAATCAGAAATGAAAAGGGAGAAATAACAACAGACATTGAGGAATTCCAGAAAATATTTGGGTACTACTTTAAAAATCTATATTCCACCAAATTTGAAAACCTAAGCGAAATGGACAATTTGTCAATAGATTCCTCCTACCAAAACTAAATCAAGATCAGATTAACAGCTTAGACAGCCCAATAACCCTTAAGGAAATAGAAACATTCATTAATAATCTCCCAACCGAAAAAAGCCCAGGGCCAGATGGCTTTAGCACAGAATTCTACCGGAGCTTCAAAGAGGAACTAACACCCTTACTCTCCAAACTCTTCCACCACATAGAATCAGAAAGAACACTGTCAAACTCATTCTATGAGGCCACGGTCACTCTGATTCCTAAACCACACAAAGACCCAACAAAGAAAGAGAACTTCAGACCAATCTCCCTCATGAACATAGATGCAAAAATACTTAATAAAATACTAGGAAACCGAATTCAAGAACACATCAAAAGTATCATACATCATGATCAAGTAGGCTTCATCCCAGGAATGCAGGGATGGTTCAACATATGAAAGTCTATCAATGTAATTCACCATATAAACAAGATGAAAGAAAAAAAACTGCATGATCATCTCGCTAGATGCAGAAAAAGCACTTGACAAAATCCAACACCCCTTCATGCTAAACGTTCGGTAGAGAACGGGCATACAAGGACCATACCTAGAAATAATAAAGGAAATATACAGCAAGCCAGTGGCCAACATCAAATTAAATGGAGAGAAGCTTGAAGCATTTCCTCTAAACTCAGGGACAAAACAAGGATGTCCACTTTCACCATATCTCTTCAATATAGTACTTGAAGTCCTGGCTAGAGCAATAAGACAACTAAAGGAGATCAAAGGGATAAATATTGGAAACGAAGAAGTGAAATTATCCCTATTTGCAGATGATATGTTAGCATACATAAGCGACCCCAAAAACTCCACCAAAAAACTCTTACAGCTGATAAACAACTTCAGCAAGGTGGCTGGATAAAAAATTAACTCAAAAAAATCAGAAGCCCTTCTTTATGCAACAAAAAAATGTACCAAGAAAGAAATAAGGGAAACAACCCCCTTCACAATAGCCACAAACAATATAAAATACCTGAGGGTGACTCTAACCAAACAGGTAAAGGACCTATACAACAACAACTTCAGGCCCCTGAAGAAAGAAATGGAAGAGGCCTTTAGAAGATGGAATGATCTCCCATGCTCATGGATAGGTAGGATCAACATAATAAAAATGGCTATCCTAGCAAAAGCAATATATAGATTCCATGCAATTCCTATCAAAATACCAACACAATTCTTTATAGACCTGGAAAGAGCTGTTCTCAATTTCATATGGAACAACAAAAAGCCCAGAATAGCTAAATCAATCCTGTACAATAAAAAAGCATCTGGAGGTATCACCATCCCAGATTTCAAGCTGTACTACAGAGCAATAGTAATAAAAACAGCATGGTACTGGTATAGAAACAGACCAGTTGATCAATGGAATCGAATTGAAGACCCAAACATGGACCCACACACCTATGGACAACTAATCTTTGACAAAGAAGCCAAAACCGCACAATGGAAGAAGGACAGCATCTTCAACAAATGGTGCTGGTCCAACTGGATGTCCACTTGCAAAAGAATGAAATTAGACCCATACCTATCACCTTGTACAAAACTTAAATCCAAGTGGATCAAAGACCTTAACATAAGGCCGGTCACACTAAAGATACTAGAAGAAACAGTAGGAGAAACCCTCGAACTCATTGGCACAGGTGACAACTTCCTGAACAGAACACCAACAGCTCAGGACCTGAGATCAACAATCAATAAATGGGACCTCATGAAACTGAAAAGCTTCTGTAAGGCAAAAGACACTGTCATTCGAACAAAACGGCAACCAATAGACTGGGAGAAAATCTTCACCAACCCCACATCTGATAGAGGGCTATTATCTAAAATCTACAAAGAACTCAAGAAACTAAATGCCAAGAAACCAAATAATCCAATCAAAAAATGGGAGACGGAGCTAAATAGAGAATTCACAAAGGAGGAATCCCTAATGGCCAAGAGACACCTGAAGAAATGCTCAACATCCTTAATCATCAGAGAAATGCAACTCAAGTCAACTCTGAGATTCCATCTCACACCTGTCAGAATGGCTAAGATAAAGAGCTCAAATGACAGCACATGCTGGCAAGGGTCCTGAGAAAGGGGAACCCTACTCCATTGCTGGTGGGAGTGCAGGCTTGTACAACCACTATGGAGGTCAGTATGGCGATATCTTAGAAATCTTGGAATAACTGTGCCTTAGGACCCAGCCATACCACTTCTGGGTATACACTCAAAGGACTCCTCACAGAGTCATAGGGAAGTCTCCTCATCTATGTTCATAGCAGCCTTATTTGTAATAGCTAGAAATTGGAAACAACCCAGATGTCCCTCAACTGAAGAATGGATTAAAAAACTGTGATACATCTATACAATGGAATATTACTCAGCTATCAGAAACAATGAAATTATGCAATTTGCAACCAAATGGATGGAACTAGAGAAGCTCATGCTGAGTGAGCTAACCCAGAGTCAGAAGGATGCACATGGTATCTATTCACTTAGAGTAGGATTTTAGCTATATAGTACAGGATATCTGTACTACAACCAACACACCAAAAGGAACGTGGACATAGACTTTTTTTTTCTTTTTCCTTTCTTTTTTTTTTGTTGTTGTTCTTTGTTTTTGTGGGTTTGTGTGTTTGTTGGTCTCTTTTTAGTTTTCCCTCTGTAGCAAGGAGACACCTTTCACTGGCGGTACTGCCTTGTAGGCCCCCGGTGTATGAAGAGGCTCTTGGCCCTCATATGACTCCTGAACTGTGGCGAGGGACTGTTATGTAGGGACACACTACCCCAGAGGAACAAGAGGGAAGTGTTAGGGGGTAGAGGATGGGAGGGTTGGGCTGGGAAGTGGGGATAGAGGACAATGTGATAGAGATGTAACCTGAAGCAACAAACAAATAAATTTATTAATTAAAAAAAAGCAGGTAACAATTTAAAACACTGTAAATAAAATAAATGTTATAGCCATGCAACCTGGTTTTATAAACCTCCAAGAGTTGAAAAAACTTAAAGCTAAGATGAAATACATTAAAAATGTGGTGTTAACCCATGCCTTTAACTTCAGCAGAGATGGGAGGAGCACTATAGAGTTAGTGGTCTTATAAATTCTAGAGTTACACGGAACAGGGTGGTGAGGTTGACACCCTTAATCCCATCATTCAAGAAGAGTACACCCTTAATCCCAAAACACTAGAGACAGAAACAGGCAGATCTCAGAGCTCAAGGTCAGCCTGATACAAAACAAACTCTAAATAGAGAAAAACTTCTATCCAGGAGTGGGGGAACACATCTTTAATCCCTTCAGATGGGATACACAGATCTTTGATCCTAATAATTATAATACAGAGACAGACACATAGGATTTGGAAGGACATAAGTTTAAAAGCTACTAACAAAAGGCCTACTCAATACAAACAAATTGTCCTTTGAGATCTCAAAATATATTCACTAAAGCTTGTTTAGCTCCAAACTATCAAAATAATTTCTTCTTTAACCCAGATTGAAAGATAATACCTTATATATTGTCAAAAAACCAAATTTGCTTCAGGAGAAATATTACCTAACCCCACCTCAAAAAAAAAGTAAGTGTCCCAGAGTTAGGATTAGGGCAGGGCTGTGTTCTTATCTTTCCAGGAGAATCAAAGCATCCATTCAAGGAACCCAGGGACAACTGGACAACGGAAACCTCAACAGAAAACAGAATCAGACACCAAAGAAGACGAGTGGCCCAGATGATTCAGCCTTACAGACTCCCTCAATAGCTGTTTCCATCAAAAGTCTACAACCACAACAACTCAAAATTGCTAAGACCGTTCAGCTCTACACAATGCCCCAGCCAGAACTTCAGTAAAGCCTGGAAGATCAGCTTCTGCCCACAAACTCCTTAGGACATCTAAACAGCTGAGCACAGAAGGACTGAACATAAAAGGAGTGTACTAACGTTTTTAACCATTTTTCCATTTTGGTTCGGGCCCCAAACAGGTTTACTACAACCCAAATCAGCAGGAAGTCATTTTAAGAGAGCGACGTCCCATGCCCAGAGGGTGGGGAGGTTCTTTCTCCACCCCCCCTTTTGGTTATTTATAGGATAACTGAAAACTTTGTTATTTAGGGGAAGAGACTACAAGCTGTTAAACGGTCTTGTTAAATGGGTTTTGGAGGTTAGACCCAGGGACTTCCTTCTTTTCCTTTTCTGTATCCTTCTTTCTCTCCTATGTATGAGTGCACGGACTTGAGAAAAATGAGACATAGACATAGAATGGGAAGGACCAAGAAGAAGGGACAGATTATTGAGTATGTCCTTGTACCTTTGTATATTGATACAAAATTAGTATTATATTTGGCTAAAGTGGTATTGACCATTGTTTATTGTGCAAAATTAAGATTGTATTGGACTACATCGGTATTGATCTTTGTATATTGATACAAAATTAAGATTATAGTTGGCCACAATGGTATTGACCCTTGTATATTGATGTAATATTAAGATTGTATTGGGCTACATAGGCATTGATCTTTGTATATTGATACAAAATTAAGAGCATATTTAGCCACATTGGAATAGATCTTTGTATATTGATACAAAATTAAAGGTAACGCTTCCTAATGGTATTGTACCTAGAGATACTTAACAATGAAATGTCAAGCTCTGGCCTCTTGATACCAACCATCTTAAACTGTTTAGGATAGTTAAGAAATACAAACTCCTAATCATACAAGCATGTCACTTTGTTAGCTACTATGACAGTTTATCACAGATATTCTCTAAGCTACTCAGAAATCAAGTTGTTAAGAGACAAGCAACATTTGCTTATCTAAATACAAGAGATAGATGGGGCATCTTCAAAAACCCCAAGAGATCTGCAGAATATGGCATTCAAAGATGTTGTCTTAAATTAAGATTTTTTTTGATATCGAGACATATCAGCTCCTGACAGCACCCCCTATTCTACTCCAAGTAGAAGATAAGCATCGAAGAATCTCCAGTGTGAGATGGTTGAATTAGTGGCAAGCCTATCTCTTGGCATGAAAAAACCCCTTGCTTCAACTGCAGACAGACTTCTGTCCAAAAAGGACAAAACTTGGTAGCAGGGAAGTCGACAGCCTAGCTCTGCCAAGACAGGGTAGGTTAGTCCTTCATAATCCCTGCTCTACAATAAATGTCTGTCAGAGAAACAGGACCAAAAGGCTGAAGATTGATGCTGTAATGTATGGAGAGAAAATGGGAACTGCCCAGGCAGCCACTGGTATATCATTTCTTTTTTTTGGAAGCTGCAGGCCCTGAACTTCCTATATAATCAGATATATTTATCCCTCTCAGGTCTCTGAGGTGGTTGAAGAATAGACAGCTAGAGTCTCATAGTTAAATTTTGAGTTGTTTAGGAATCAAGAGGACGTTCTGGGTCTAAGAAGATGTTTTTAATAGTGATGCAAGTTAGTATGAAAGCTGAGTCAGATATAGAACTTTAAACTCACGGAGATGGTTAGATGGTAGAATATTAAAGTCAGGGGCCAAATATGTATGAACTGGACATTGGGAATGTATACTGGGCCATTTAACTCTCATAAATGTGGCATATTTATTTCTGTTGTTTTGTATAGTATTTACCGTTATTAGAGAAGGAACCGTTTGTTGGACTGAAAGGGGAAGCTGTTGGGGGGGAAGAGGGTGGAAGGGCGGGATAGGAAGGGGGAGTAGGGAAGGGATTGTGACTGAGATGTAACTTGAAGAAGTAAAAAAATAAAGCATTAAAAAAAAAGAATAGAGTAACAACTGCTCAGTTTTTGTTTTTGTGAAGCTAGTTTAACAAATAGTATAATAGAGTCTCAATCAATTGGATAATAGCCAGGTTAAGAGAGAAAATGTGGAACAAACATAATTGTATGAAGTTTACAGTGATAGACTTCCCAATGCCTGGAGCTGCCTGCAAGTCCTGCAGAGAGCTGGGAATGCAGCTTTGGTGAGTTTACCCAGGCAATTGTGGGCTTTCTGGTGATGCAGCACCATTTGAGTCATCCATGCTCCTTGAGATAGTTCCCCTCCCATACTGTAAGTAACCCCCAAAGAAACCCATTGAGTCATACAACATAAGCCATGTTCATTTGTAAACACACTTCCTCCAACCAATCATTCATTACCAAATGTTTATTAAGCACCTGCTGTATGCTGAGCACCATGGCTGCTTTGAGCTAACCAGGCAACCTCTCCTAAAGGTTCATATTATAGTCCAATCCTTGTGGAACCTCCAAATGTTATAGTCCAGTCTCAGTGGAACCTCCAAATGTTACAGCCACACAAACCACTCAGTCACCATCTCAGTAATATAGTGATGGTTTATTGAAAGCACACCCCAAAACTGGTCATAGCCATCATGATCAGGGTCACAGAAGCCTAGGAGCCTAACTGTGATGTTGGTCTGCTTCCAAGGCAGGATTTTTTTAAGAAAAACCATATCCAGGTAACAAGCACATAACCAGGACCAGGAAACAATCCGCATCCAGGTAACAGCCAAGTTTATGTGTGAAGCAAACTGCATCCAGGTGAAAACCAGATAGGAAAAGGGAGTTGGCATCATTACATCATTTTGACTTGCTAGATAAAGCATTTCTAACTGTCCTTTAATTTGATTAGTCCTAAGTGCTGCAGCTGAGGACTCTTCAAATTATTAAGGTAACAAAGTAACAAGTAGCAAAGTATAAGTGATTTTATCTTATAACTAAAGTGGAGACTGAAGACAAAAAAGACTGCAGTTGTATTAAGAGCTAAAGCAGGCCTTAACAACTCATTCATTAGGGAATCACCAGTCATAAACTGACAAACATAAATAATACCAGAAGTGAATTGTATTATTCAGGGTTCTCCCAAGAAACAGACAGCAGAATAGGTAGAGTATATTTTTATAAGATTTAGAAGAAGTTCCAGAATTGATTATCCACAGTCTAGAGATCCAGGAAAGCCACTTGTGCCTGAAAACTGGGGGTCTCAGTATCAGGCACAGGAAAAGGACTGATAATTCAGCTAAGGAGAAAGGATGTTTGTCTTCCACCTGTGTTTTAGTTTCCTGGGCTCTCAGTGTATACAAGGATGCTGACTAACATTGCTGAAGATGACCTTCTTTATTCAGAATCTAATTCAAATGCTTAACTCTTCTAGAAACACCTTCAGAGTTACACCAAAGAACTTTATTGTCTGTCTGGGCATCTCTGGACATCTCTTAGCTCAAACAAAGTCCAGGAGAAATGTGTTGTCTAGTTTTATATCAACTTGACATAACCTACAGTCATCTGAGAGGTGGGAACCTCAATTAAGAAAATTCCTCCTTTTTTTGTGGGGAGGGGGAAGATGACCACAGGCTTTCTCTGTGTAGGCCTGGCTGTCCTAGAACTCATTCTGTAGGCCAGGCTGATGTAGAACTCAGAGATTCACCTACTTCTGCCTCCTGGATGCTGGGATTACAGGTGTACACCATAACCACCCAGCCTAACATTTTCTTAATTGATGTGGAAGGGCCAAGCCCATTGTGGGCAATACCATCCCCAGGCTGGTAGTCTTAGGTTCTATAAGAAAGTAGGCTGCCCAAGCCATGAGGTGCAAGCCAGCAAGCAGCACTCCTCCATGGCCTCTGCATCAGCTCCTGCCTCCAAGTTTCTGTCCTGATTCTCTTTGATGATGAACAGTGAACAGTGATGTGGAAGTGGAAGCCCAATAAACAATTTGCTTTCCAAATTTCTTTTGGACCTGGTACTTCATCATTGCAAGAGTAACCCTAATGAAGACAGATGAGAATACTCAAGGAAAAAGTTGCTCAGTTGGAGTACTATATCTATCGTAGTATCTTTCCAAATGAAGGAGAAATAAAGACTTTCTTAGACCATGGAATTTTGAAGAAGTTCAGGTTATACCCACATTGCAAGATTGCTAAAAAGGGGTTATTCAGTCTGAAACAAATGGACACCAACTATTTAAACATAATTATATAAAATTCACTAGTAAAGGTAAACATATATAGCTGTCTCTTGGTGTTTATGAGGGTTTTCTAGCACCCCTGAAAAATAAAATCCAAGGATATTTGTGAGCCCATCATACAAACATGATATATACTTTGCATCTAACCTATACAATTTTTCCATATAACTTAAATCACCTTAGATTTCATATACTGTTAGTATAATGTAAATATTATATAAATTATTGTTATACACTGTTATTTAGATAATAATGCTTTAAAAAGTTGACCTTAGTGCTAACACAGTTTTTGGAATATGTTCTATCTGTTAT
Source organism: Lophiomys imhausi (assembly GCA_907164525.1). Lineage (NCBI taxonomy): Eukaryota > Metazoa > Chordata > Mammalia > Rodentia > Muridae > Lophiomys > Lophiomys imhausi. The sequence continues at coordinate 4,219,872 of CAJQZJ010031868.1, forward strand.
TGGTCAAATCTGCAAATATCAAGTGTAGATTTGAAGAGCAAGCTACAACCAGAGAAAGAATTCTCTCAGACCTAAATAATTGATGATTGTACAGATCATTTTTAACTATAAAGGCAAAATACCCCAGGAGTGATTAAAAGGAATTCACCTACAAAATTAGTTAACAAATGCACAAAGCTATCAGTATTAAGTGGAACATCAATAGCCTAAAATATAAGAAAGAAGAATATAAGTATAGATAATATTTTAGGCCAGAAAACAAGTTTTAAATTGTATATGTACTTGAAGTTAAGTTCTTATCAGCCTGTAATATAATGCTATATCTGCAAGATATTTTTTGTAAGTAATGATGAAGAAAATAAAATAACGATAGTGGAGACACAAGTGATTAAGAAAAAGGGACCAACGTTTCTCATATCAAAAGGAAGACAGCAAGAGAGAAAGAAAGGGCCACATTTAGAATAAGAAAATATAAATTTAAATGTCAGCAATATGCCCTTACCTTCCAATAATTAGTATCAAAGGAAAGAAATTAAACTCAATAGAAGACATAAAGAGAATAATTGGACTAAAATATTCAAAATTTTGCTTTTTATAAGACCCATGTAGTTGTAAAGACACACATTATGAAAATGAAGAAATAAACAGAAATATTCTATACAAATTATAATAAGAGGATACAGCAATTGCTACAGATATATCAGCTTAATTAAAGATGATACAATAGACAAAGCTGCCATTTTACAGTGCAAAGAGGGTTAATTCATTGAGAAGATAGACTAATACTAATACTAATTAGTACTGAAAATAAACTGTAAATTTTGCATAATTTCTAAGAGTATCCCAGTGGCATTTTCCACAGTATATAAAATAATCCTAATATTCATTAAAAAATCACCAGTACTATAGAAATCTTAAGAAAGATAACAACTGGAGGGTCAATCCTCATAACCTAAAGCCACATTACAAAGCCAACATGATTAAAACATCATGGTGGGCGTACAGTCGACCAATGGAATAGAACTGAGATCACACAAATATACCTACCATTTTATGATCAACTAATATTTGACACAAGCTTCGAGGATACACAGTAGAGAACAGATAGTCTCTTCAGCAAGGGTTGCTGGGAAAATGGATATCCACATGCAGAATAATGAAATTGGATCCCTGTCTTATACATTCATAAAAATTAAAGCCAGTTCAAAGACTTAAGCATAAGTCCTGACACAATAAAACTCCTGGAAGAAAAATAGGCAATGGTGTTTTTATTTTTGGATTTTGTCTACGATAACAGAAGCTCAGACAGCGAAAGCAAAAATAAGCCAGTAGGTTTCTTGTTCTGGTTAGAGTTATTATTGATGTGATGAAACACCATGAGCAAAAAGAACTTGGGGAGGAAAAGGTTATTTGTCTAACACTCCTACATCATAGTCCATCGCTGAAGGAAGTCAGGGTAGGAACTCAAACAGGGCAGGAACCTGGAGGCAGGAGCTGATGCAGAGCCCATGGAGAACTGAAGCTTACTGAAATTTCCTCATGGCTTGCTTAGGCTGTTTACTTATAGAACCCAGGACCAGCAGCCCAGGGATGGCACCACCCATGTAGGCTGGGCCCTCCATCATGGATCGCTAATTAAGAGACTGCCCTACAGGCTTGCCTACAACCTGATCTTAGTGGAGACACTTTCTTAATTGAGGTCCCCTTCTCTCAGATGATTTTAGCTGTGTCATGTTAACATAAAACTGTCTAGCACAGGCCTGAAAACTAAGTTTCTGTACTGCAGAATAAACAAGATGCAATAGCAATACCGAGTGGAGTCAGTGAAAATAATTGTTAACTATGCATCTGATAAGGGACTAGTATTTGTGATGGTTAATTCTGAATGTTAACCTGATTGAATTAAAGCACCCTGAATGGATTAATGAAATACACAGTGAACAATGACTGTGATTGTGTGGCCGGAGACAATTAGATCATGAGGGCGATATAGCCTGATGAATAGAGTAGTCATTTGGGAAATATTATGGCATTTTGGGTAATGATGGGAGGCAGGGCTTAGTCAGAGGAAGGAAGCCACCAGTGGTGTCTCCTTGGAGCTATAACTCAATCTAGTCCCGACTCATGTCCCCCTTCTCTCTGCTTCCTTTCGTATCTGAGCCATAGTACCTGCCACCATGATACCCTGCTCACCTACATAGGGCCAAGCAACCATGGACTGAAGTCTTTGGATCCATGAGTCAAAACAAATATTTCCTACCGTTGAGTTGTTCTTTGGGGTATTTTGATCATAGTGACATAAAGTGATGTATCAAACCCTCATCTTGTACACCTGAAATACATAACATTTTATTTGCCCATTGCACCTCATTAAAACTGGAAAAGAGAAAGGGGGTGGGGAGAGGGACTATGATATTGTCAGAAGCAATCTCAAGACTCAAAGAACTCTGACTACTCTGATGGTGGTATTTTCTACTTTCCAGTTACTTGTGAATTGTTCTCTCACCCACTGAACTCTCTAAAGTTGGCTGATGGAAATTTTGGTTTTAAGTGAGTTCTCTGATGAGCTTGATTAGCACCAAAACACAAAAGAGCAAGGTGAATGCTTATGATGGTAATCTATGTGTGAACAGGGATAATGAGCCAGGAAGAAGATTTAAGTAAAGAAACCATGCGTGGGAGGCTAGTTAAATGATTTTTAGTGTAAAAAACTCAGGGGGACATGTAAGTCAAGGTTCAGTTGTCAGTGGAAACTGGAATTATACCTGGAGCTTAGAAGAATGTGATATCCTCAGATCTCAGGCTATAAATTGGCTAACTAGTCTGATAATGAAAGAGATTGAGTTTGTACAATTCTCTTTTCCAAATGACACCCGTTAAGCCAATGCAGTCTTAGGTGGACACCACAGATAATGTACCTAGCTCACATTCTTCACTCTAGAGGGCAGATTTCTGTATAACATGACTAAACAATAACATTAGTGTTCTAACACAGTATTAGTGCCTCAAATATGCTATGTGTTAATCTTCTGAATCCTAATACTACTGCTTGGTTTATCGCATTCTGCGGCTTAATTGAATTTAGCTTGTATTAAAGACAGCATTCTGGTTTAGTCAACAAGGTTGGAGACAGATACAAGTAAATATAAACATAAATATAGATAAATATAAATAGATAGTTGGGTAGATAGATGAGGTGGAGATGTTTGGGTTTAAAGAATAAATTTGTACTTAAATTGTTTTTAGATAAAATATCATAGTGAGGAACTTTTTAATGAACACAAAGAGATGGAAAAATTGAGTATACTGATAAGGTGTATAAAGAATGAGAAAGCTTGATGCAACTCATGCATTGAGGGATGCTAAGAATAAATCACTCTTGGTCTATTATCTACTATAGTCTTCCTCAGGCAGCTAGCTATTTAGACTTTCCATTCTATTAGCATTGCCTCCTTTCCTTTTTCCATTTTCCTTTCTCTCCCATTACTCTCCAGCCCTTGCTTTTGCTCCTTCTTCTCTTACTTTACCTTGCTTTGTGATAGAGGATTCAAGTGTGATAAAGAAAAGGAATGGGTAGATATGGCTTAAGAACATCTGGAAAACATAAATGAACTCCACTGCTCATTGCAGTTTAATTCTTTTCCACAATGAGTATGTATTGCCTACCTTCAGGGCACTGTACTGAGAACTAGTGACAGAAAAATGAATATAACATTTTGTATGAAAAGAAATTGTATTTCAGTACATTTAATTCAGAAGCTTATTGACTGCTTTCTTTTGCTGGACAGAACTGGTATCTTCTCATTTGTATGCTTTTCATCTAATGTTTGCTGAAATTTCTGGAGCATCATTTGAGGACTAAATAACTAAGGTTGAGCTAGAAGGCTGGCTGCAGTTCTCTTGCTTGGACAGGAAGTACTCCTCAGAGGAACTCCTCATATGCCTAGCACAACCTTGGCATTTCAAATGATAGCATGATGCCATAATTTAATTTTATCCCTCTGCAATCAAGAACAAAAAGATAAGATTAAGTCAGGCCAAGGCTTTCCTTCTTGTCCTTACTGTAACTACCCCTACCCCAACATTTCACATTTAGGGATCACAAAGGGAACCTAGGGGGAGATTTGTTATGTTTGTCACTCTCCACTGTGCTAGGGTGAGGTGACCATGGAGGAAGTGGTCCTCAGGACCAGGGATGAGGTCATGGTGTTAACAGTTGTCATCAGTACTTTCTACTACAAACATGGTTTCCTCAGCCTCTTTATCCTCTACCCCTCTCTCTCTTTAAGCAACTATTGACTGTATTTTGCAAGAGAGGCACTGTGCCATAGTAGTGTTCCCTTCCTCTGGGGACAGATACCTCAAGAGCTTCCAGAGCATCTGAATGCATACCATGGAAACAATTATATAAGTTAGCATATTATCTGTTAATTTCCACTTATAAGTTTTAAGTTCACTTTAAGTCAGTGTTAAATATAAACTTTGTTTAAAGAAGTCAAAGATTGACAGAAAAACTGGCAATTCTGTTCTTTTCCATTTCCTGCTCTGCAGAGTCCAATTCTTTCAACACTTTGTATTTGCGTGTATGCATGTGCATGTGCGTGTGTGTGTAATTTTTTAAGATGAGGTTTCTCGTTTAATAGAGCCTGGGTGTCCTGGACTCATATTGTAGACCAGGCTGGCTGAGAACTCACAGAGATCCGCCTGCCTCTGCCTCCCTAGTGATGGGATTAAAGGCATGCGCCACCACCATCCGGCTCTTTCAACACTTTTAAACTTTTGTGATTTATTTTTGTATTTTCTTTCTTGTTATATTTATTTAGTAATAGTTATGTAATTAATTTGTGTGTGTGTGTGTGTGTGTGTGTGAGAGAGAGAGAGAGAGAGAGAGAGAGAAAGAGAGAGCACATGTGTGGAGGTCTGAGAACAACTTGTGGGATAGAACTTGAGTCTTTAGGCCTGGAAGAAAGCACCACTACCTGACAATCCATCCTGTTGACTCCAGTTGTCATGGCCAAATGGCTGCTACCGTTTCCTTCTTCCACATTTACTGTGGATGTTTCCATTTTCTGTTGATCTAGCACTTTGCAAGTCAAGTCTACAGTGTGCATGCTCTCTCTCTGTCTTTAACTTGAATTTTTATTCTTTTTGAGAATTCTGTCTATGAATATGTATTTATGTCATTTCTATCTCTCCCTCTCCTTTCAAAAGAACTTTTTATGGATTCTTTGTGACTTTCCCATCATGCACCTCAATCCCACTCATCTCCCTATCCCTTCATATCTATCCTTCCAAGAAATTGTCTTATAAAACTATAGTATCATATGGGGATTTTAATAAATTGTATCTAAAAGACTAAAACAAAGGTAAATCAAAAATTTATAGTAACCGTTGGGGAATTAGCCCTGCTGGTAAAAGGTTGCCATGCAAACCTAAGGATCTGAGACTGGAATGGAGGACAGAAAGGTAATCATAATAAAATTCTGCTTCAAACCTTATGACCTGGAACAACAACCTTCCTGTAAGATACATTGGCACAGCAGTGGCACAAAGGCTATGGGAATAACTAACCACTTTTTGATTGGATTTAATACCTACTCTATAAGATGGAACTCATACCTGACACTCCAAGAGTGGCCAAGAACCTGAGACTAGATAAATCATGAGCCTATGGTAAAACTGACTAATATATTCTGCTAATGAGACATAGTAGTAAAATCACCCCTAATGTCATATTACTATACCCATAGATATAAACAGAGAAGCTTCTTCTAGTAGTAGATGGGAATTAGAGACCAACAGCTGGACAATGTGCAGAGAGCGAGACTTTGGAGCACTCAGCCCTGTCTTCAACAAACCCTCCCTGCAAGGCTCAGGGACCTAGGCAGAAGAGGAGAACTCCAAGGAAGTCAGAGAGGTGGAGGTGATGGATGGCTCCAAGGGAACAGTATCTTTTGGATACAACAGGACCCATATACATATGAATTGCCTTAGTTAGGGTTTTATTGCTGTGAAGAGACACCATGACCATGGCGACTCTTATAAAGGAAAACATTTAATTGGGGCTGACTTACAGTTTCAGAGCTTTAGTCCACTATCATGGCAGAAAGCATAGCAGTGTCCAGGCAGACATGGTGCTGGAGAAGGAAGTAAGAGTTCTATATCTTCATCTGCAGGCCACAGAAAGAGACTGTGTCCCACACTGGGCATAGTTTGAGCACAGGAGACCCCAAAACCTGCCCCCAAAATGACACATTTTCTCCAACAAGTCCAACTTCCTAATAGTACTACCCCCAATGACCAAGAATTCAAACACATGAGTTTATGGGGGCCATTCCTATTCAAAACATACATGAACTCACAGAAACTGTGGCAGCACACACAAGACCAGGACAGGTTCAAACCAGATGAGGTCCTAGCACTGAAAGGGAAAAGTAGATATATGTTCCCAATCCTAGCCAAGAAGGCATTTGCAACTTATCCTTCCTTCCTTCCTTCCTTCCTTCCTTCCTTCCTTCCTTCCTTCTCTCTCTCTCTCTCTCTCTCTCTCTCTCTCTCTCTTTCTTTCCTTTTTGAGACAGGGTTTCTCTGTGTAGCCCTGGCTGTCCTGGAATCACTTTGTAGACCAGGTTGGCCTTGAACTTGAAGAGATCCCCCTGCCTCTGCCTCCCAAGTGCTGGGATTAAAGATGTGTGCTACCATGCCCAGCTATACTTGCTATCTTTAATGGAGTGTCACTGGGTACAGCAATCACACTCTAGGGCCAACCCCATGCCCAGAAGGAGTTGGCTAACACAAAAGAAACTCTGTGTTATTTTTTTATGTGTATCTTTTTATTTTGACATTTTTGATTTATTGCTTTTTTGTTTGTTACAATTTTCATTTTTGTGGGGTTCTAAAAAATATATGATAGAAAGAGAAAAAGAACATAAAGATGGGTGGATAAGGAGGTGAAAGGGATCTGGGAAGTGATAGGGAAGAGGAAACATGATCAAAATATATTATATGAAAAAATTAAATAAAATTCAAAAAATGAAAGAGTTAAAAATCAAGGTACATGTTCATTCTTGAAAGATTATGAACTTGGCTGGGTAGTAGTGGCACACACCTTTAATCCCAACCCTTGGGAGGCAGAGGCAGGTGAATTTATATGAGTTGGAAGCCAACATGATCTACAGAGTGAGTTCTGGGACAGCCAGGACTACACAGAGAAACCCTGTCTCGAAAAAACAAAAAACAAAACAAAACAAAAACAAACAACACCTAAAAAAGATTATGAATTTACAGTAATAAAAGTTTGTTATCAGTAAAAAACAAAAACAAAATAGATGATATGCTCCAAAACTAGAATCATATAGACATATATGACTTTAGTTTATTATGGAAATTTAGAATTAGTGGTAGATGATATGAATGAAATATCCTAAAATGATGAAGACATGCCAAAATTATGTTGGAACAGTGAAATGGGTTAGTGACTAAAGGTTCTTGCTGCCAAGGCTGACAACCTGAGTTTGATACCCAGAGCCCACATGGTAAAGGGAGAGACCCAATTCCCACAAGTTGAATTGATTCCCTCAAGTGTCTTTCTGACCTCCATACTAGTTTGTTCTTCTCTCTCTCCCTGTCTTTCCTTCTTTCTGTCTCTGTCTCTGTCTCTCTCTCTCTTTCCATCTGCCTATCTGTCTGTCTGTCTTTGTGTCACTGTTCTATTGCTGAGACGAGACACAGTGACCAAGTCAACTCTTCTAAAAACATTTAACTGGGAGTTTTCTTACAGTATCAGTTATTATCATGGCAGGGAGCTTGGTAGCATTCAGGCAGGCCACTGGAGAAGTAGCTGAGAACTACACCCTGATCATAGGCAGGCAGGCAGACAGACAGACCTGGCATGGATTTTTGAAACTTCATAGCCCACCCCTAGTGGGCCATAGCCCAACAAGGTCATACCCCCTAATCTTTCTAATCTTTCTCAAATAATACCACTCCCTGGTGACTAAACATTCAAATATATGAGCCCATGGGGCCCATTCTTATTCAAACCACTTCTCTTCCTCTCTCTTTCTCCCCCACTTCAAACTCATACAAAGCTGAAATCCTTTCTCACTATTTATAACAAAATAATTTGTAAATGAAATCCAAATCTCAAAAGAAAACACAAAGCCAGAGATATTAGAATAAGGGTTCATTTCTAAACTATTATTAGATATGAGACACATGAATATAAATCAAAACCTACTGTCTGTTCGAAAAAGAATGCTTGACCACATGCAAATTAAAACTACTGAGTGGGAAGATGCATCAAAAACTTTAAAAACAAAACCACAAAAGACACATATTGGCAACTTTTGTGGAAGAGAGTTGATTTCCTTTGTAAGATGTTGCATGAAATCAGGAGGGAAAGGACGAATGACCTGTAGCATAGGAAATGTGTAAATGTTGTTTTTATTTCCTCAGAAGAAGGAATGAGATGAGAGTTCATCTCATTTGTACCCAAGCTGTGAAAATACAGAGTTTGTTCTATGCCCAGAGCGTTTCTTTCTCTGCTCTAGCTATCCCCAAGCCTTGGCTTGAAAGCTTCTAGCCTCCATACAATCTAATCTTACCTTGAAAACTTCCAACCTCCATCTACTAACCTATGCCTAGGATATTTTCAGCCTCTGAGACTTACTACTGAATAAGCTCACCCTTCCTAGTTCTTCCTGAACTCGGGTTGGTTGGTTCAATTCAGCTGTTCTGGCTCAAAACTCCTCTCCAAGCTGACTGATTCAAACTGGCTTCTCTTGGCTTCTGACTGAATTGCTATGCTTTAAAAACTGCCTCAGAACTCCACAAACTGAACTGGGTTGACTGCACTGATTGCAGGAACTGAATGGAACTGTACCAACTCAACTGAATTCATCTGCATTCAACTGAACTGCACCAAGTCTTCTCTTTCTCTCTGTACTGGTCTCAACTGGCTTCTCCTTCCTGCCTGTTCTCATGAGAGTTGGGCATATCCTATCTGTGACTCATTCTGTCAAATCTTTCTCTGATTTGTCACTTTTCCCATCAATTACACGTCACTTTCTAACATGCCTGCTTCTTTCTATAAACTAATCTTAGTTTCATTGTTTGAGATTAAAGGTGTGTACTAAGGGCCTGTCTGTATTCCGGCCAGATCCTACTGTAATCCAGGATGTGTCTGCATTCCCGCTAGATCACATAGACCTAGACTTTAGATGTGATCCCTTGCCAAAGCAGCCGTGTTTCTGGATTAAAATTCCTCTACAGGAAATGAACATTAGCAACATCCCACTTATAGACACAGTGAACTCAGATATGAAATAATTCTTAACTCATTTCTAACAAGGAAATTGCTAGTTAAAATGTTACTTGGGTACTATATTTATCCTCGTGTGTTGATATAGAGTTAGATATAACCAGTATGAGGGAGCAGAGAAAAGAAAATGGTTCATGAAGATACTGTACTGCACTAATGTACTAATTAGTACATTTAAAATAAAGAAAAAGAAAGAGAGAGAGAGAGAGAGAGAGAGAGAAAGACTGAAAAGCAGGTGTAGTCAGAGTGTTCCTTTGTAGAGAAACCTCAGTTGGGTAAAAATGAGTAAGCCTTTTACCATAATTATGTTAATCATTGATTATTTCATTCTAGACTTAAGTGCTTAGGCAAAGCTTAGAAACTGTAGGGTGTCAATTCATCTCACCCTGTATAGTTGGCAAGAATTCTCTCTTAAAGTGTTAGAAGGGTAAGCTAATATGCCTTTGTATGTAATGGCAATGCATACATGTGCACACATTCACAGAAACATTTAGACCAAAGCATTAGCAATGAGTGACTGTATTGTTTTGAGTAGTAGGATTTGTGAGTAGATATTATTGTTTTGACATATGTGTATATGTGGTGTATGTGCATGTGTGTGTGGTGGGAGCACATGGATATGAGGATGTCTAAGTGTGTGTAGGCCAACATCACATGCCCAGTTTCTACCTCCTGGATGCTGGGATATATATTTTAGGCAGGATGCTATGCCAACCTGGCTCTTTTGTGGCTTTTTTTTTTTTTTTTGTGCTAGGATCAGAATTCTAGTCCACACACTTGTGCAGCAAGCACTTTCTCCATTGGGACTACTCCCCTACCTCCAGTATTACTTTTTTGTAATTTGGTACTAAACAGTAGAAACACTTTAACAAGTGCATGCATTACTGTCTAACTACTGACAGAAGTACTTGATGAATTCAGTAATAATTTCCAGGCATTAGTGAACCCTCTCCATTCAGAGGTCATGTCTGTTACGTTCAGAGTTATGTAACCTTTCTCCTGTTCAGAGATCATCTAGGGTCTTTCTGTCCAGGTTTCCTTCTTCAGTCATATCTTGACCATCTTAATTATCCTATGCTATTATCCATAATAATTACTTCAATTGGGAATTTTAGCCTATTTGTTTGCATGCTTACTTCTTGCCCTTTCTCAATATAAAATCATCTCTAAGTGAGCAAGAGTTAGTACCTTGATTATCATTGTATCCCTACCTACAAATCCCATTTCTAGTGCATAGTAAATGTTCAGTAAATTATTTGTTGGATGGTTGAATAAATTGTAAATAACATTAAAAAGGACTAGGGCTACATATTGACTCATTTTGCTTAGAACACAAATTTAGTTTCTTTAACATATGCTTGGCTTCATTCTCTTTTCTTTGTTCGACCCAATGCATAATTGGTGCTGCTCTACAGAAGACCTATGCTGTAAATGATAGCAGGTAAAGTTTACGTTGTCCTCATGAAGGTTACAATTAATTAGGAGGAACAGAAACACGGGTCTTGAGTAACCAGCCAACTATTGGCTGAGGAGTTCCTCAGCCAGGAGAGGTCAGATTAGGGTGAGGGAAGTATTGATATTGATATTGTTTCAGTAGCTGGTGGGGTACAGGCAGTTCCTACTCCCCATATTGAAAAACACCCTTGGAAACCACTTTCACCTCCTAACTACTGGGATATACCCCCACGTAGAGAGGATTCTTGTATGTTATCTGTCCTCTGCCAGGTTTTCTCTCCCATATGGTTTCTATGACTCTCCTGAAGCTTAATTCATGGAGGGAGTGCTGCCATAGTGCCAGCTGGCTCGTGGGCCCATTTTCTCACCTCCTTTCTGCCAACCCTGTTTCAGAGAACTGGGCCTCGTTCCCACTTTATCTAGCCTTATTCAGAGTATATTCCATGAACACAATTATCCTTAGAATGGGAGAAGGGATGCAATCAGGATAGAGCATTTTTCTAATAATCTTTGGATCTTTGGCCTGGAAATCTTTACTAATACTGACTCATCTCTTTGAGTTAACACATTCCTCTCTTTTGATGTTCTAATGGTTCTGAGGATAAAGAGGGGCACACTGAAATAGCAAAACAATAAAGAAGGAGAAAACAAAAACATTCAAAGTCGCAGTGTGAAAATGTGAATTAGGTGGTAGAGTTTTTGGCCTTGGGGTCATTGATGATCAGAAATGAAGTGGATCCTGTGTGTGTATATGTGTGCGTGTCTGCGTGTGTGCGTGTGTGTGTGTGTGTGTGTGTGTGTGTGTCTGTCTGTGTGTGTGTGTGTGTGTGTGTTTGTGTGTGCATGTGTGTGTCCATTCTGGTTTTTGGCAGGATGAAGAGAGTGATTCCATAGAAAGTAAAGTGGCTTGGCTGCAGTCATGGTGGAGTTTCCTGAGCCTTACCTGCCTCTGGAAGTGAGGGACAGGGTCAATTGAGTGACAAATGGATATCCTGAGGAGGTCATCAGCAAACTGAGCCACTGAGCCACTGAGCACTTAGGTTAGACTCAGGAAGACCATGTTTCTGGTGCCTCTTTTTAATTGTGTAGCAGTTAAAGGTCTTGGTTCTGGAGTTAGAGCAACACTGACTTACTTCTCGTTTTAATATTGGGCATGAAACAATGTATCTTTAAGTATCAGTTTATAATTCCTAAGAGACAGATGGCAAAAGTATCTGGTTCATAGAAATATAAAGATTAAATGAGCTAAAGTAGTAAAGCACATAGCAGAATCCTTGGCTCACATCAGGAACTTGATAAACACTGGCTATTTTAAGTGGGGTTATTAAAGGGAAAATTTTCCTACCAAATGCTGTTGTGAATGGCTTTCCTGATGCCCAAGATATTGGACCAGCCAGCATCCTCTCAGCCCTACTTTTCTCTGCATTTGAATTTTCACATCTTCAAAACAAACTTGACAATTCATTTTACTTACCTTCTTCCCAAGAACAAATCACTTCAAAAAATAAGATGACTCATCTTAGATGAGACACTGTGTCCTAGGGTATTTTCAAGTCCTAATATCTTTGGAGAGCATAAAAGAGCTAGAGAAGATGCATGCAGGTGAAATGTTAGGATTTTGTGATCTTTAAAGTTATTGCCTGTGTGTTTTGTCTTGAGATGGCCTGGGTTTCCATTGGCTGGAACACATCAAGAATCAGAACCTGAGCCTTTGAAGACCACAATGTTTCTTAAAATGTCTAACCTGAGATTTGGAGAACTTACTGAGTGATTCTAACATGCTGTCTAGCTCCTCTATTTTTCTTAAAGGCTAAAGAGAGGTATATAAGTTTTCTTCCTGTCTTGTTCCATCAGCAGATAAGGACTCAGAACTTTATGTCAAAAGTCTAAGAATATCATAGGACCTAGTGACAAGCTACTCCTATTGTTTAGCTAAATGTATATAATGTGCCCATCAAATTACATTCTAAATAATTATGTCTATGTCCAGAGATTAGTGATTCTGTCGGCTTTGTACAGAGAAGCTTCCTTTTCGTAGTGGGCAGCAGTTAATGCAGACTTGTAACTGGTCAACAAGTGTTAAGAATAAATGGCTGTGAGTGCTTAGCCTTAAATGGGACATCCACAGCACCTCCTCAAAGGCTCATGGAATATCATGAAAAGGGAGACAGAAGGAGTAAGAGACAGAGAAAAAATTATGAATCTCTAGCTTCTGGGAATGGCATGAAAACTGCACTCAGAAGCTCTCAGAAGCAGATCACCTGCATAAGACATGCAGGAGATTGGACCTGCAAACTCCCATCAGGGACTGGGAAAGGGTGCATGGACCACCAGTCCTCCATGAGGAATAATTGGCTGTTAATGATTAGTAGGGAAAAAGGAGACATTTTATTTAGAGGGTGACCACTAGTAGTTTCCTATGCTCTTATGAATAACTCCTCCCTCATTATTATGAAAGTAATTCTACTTAAAAATCACTGGATCAGTAAAACTAAACAAAAGACATGAAAGTGGGAGGGGACTTACTGGAAAGAGAAAAAGTGTTAGCGCAAATTAGAAGGGACAAAAGGAGTAATGCAGGGGTGGACATGGTCGAATACCTTATATACATGTATGAAAATATTATAGTGAAACACACTAGGTATAATTAATATATCCTAATGAAATTTTTTAAATGAAAAACAAATCTATGCGCTCAAAGGAGAAATGGTTTCAGGCAGCCAGGTGTAGGTATGTTGCCATCATAAACTACCCAAATGATTTTTTTTTCCGAGTCAGTCCACTCCTAACAGCAAAAGACTTTCTTTAGACCCATGCAGTCATCTGGAAAGCCTAGAAATACATAGAGAGTAAAATATGGTAGATTCAAAGTAGAACCTTGAAGTAAGAATTTCTAATGAGCATCAATGTGTAACTTTGCATTGGAGTAATTTGTACCAGATGGAACTCTATATCGTGAGCTACTGGCATGTGCATCAAGGTGTCAGTTAAGGAGTTAACAAAGCCCATCTCTCCTTTGTATTTGTAATTCTGCTTTCGTGCAAACATCTCATTTCCCTTCAGCTGAGATGAGATTTTGTTACTTAAAACGATGAATAGGACAAAACCAGAGAACTTACAAGGGAACGTCCATTGTTTAAATATCATGGTGAGGGCCAGTGAAAGGGCTCAGTGGGTAAAAGTCCTTGCTGCCAAACCTGGTGATGTGAGTTCCATCCCTGACTCACAGAGTGGAAGGAAAAACGACTCCTGCAAGTTGTAGTTGCCCTATAACTACCACACATGGGCCATGGCATGCACTCATGCACACATGCATACATGCATGTGCACATACATGCGTGCACACACACAAATAAAAATAATTAAAATATACTGTATGACATTTTCAAAGAATAAATAAAAACACGGAAGATGTAATAAAAGTTTTTTTTAAATGATAAGAGAAAAAAAGGTACAAATACTATCAATTTTGTAGGAAAGTAGAAATAAAAGGCAGATACACACATATGCAAATATCTATTAAAGGAAACACAGAAACCAAGGACCTTGGTATTATATTGAACATGCCTATGTAAAGTAGAAGCAATAGTGAAGGGAATGGTATTTGTTTCTGTTTATCTTTTGAGGTATTTCTGACTCTTAAACTGTATTAATACTTTAATATTCTAAAAATAATATTCATCCAAGTGTAACCCCCTAGAATTGACAACAAATATAAATGATTGAACTGAGCTTTAGATCAAGTTAATAATATTGACATAAAAGATTTCAATTGAGAAAAAATTTGGAACTGCATCCCATCATTGGAGGACGTTTTCTAACGACAAAGTCTTTTGTTGATAGTGACATAGAAGCTATTTTCTGTGATTAAAGAACAGAACAAATGAGCGAATGTGCAGGTAAGTTAGAGAACACTTTTCATCATAGGAGAAACAGATGTGAAAGGGAAGGAAGAAAAGAACTCTGTTGGATTCTAATGGAAAGTATCAGTATGAACTCCTGACTTCATCAGAACATATTTACTTGCTGGGTATGAAAAAAGGTGTGGAAGAGATCATACCCAGTAGTAAGGAGTTCCCTTGCCATCCTTACCCTGGTCTCCAACTACCACCTACCATTCAAAGGGATTGATAAAAAAAAAAAAAAAAAAAAAAACTGCTGATGCTTTAGCCCAAAGTTGTACCAAAAAGGAGAAATGCACTCAAACATTGATAAAGATGCATATTCACAAACAGAGAAAAAACACACATACAGGAGCTAGGTTGAAGGAGGAATTTCTACTGGCTAAATTTGGGACATCTGGGCTATCAAAATAAACAATTACAACAGTGAATTATAAGCCATTTATTGTTCAAAATGCATGCTCATACATAGTGTACCAACAATGCTGGAGATGAACAGTGAGAAGAAAGATATAGTCATCTCTACAGAGATTCATAAAAGCAAAAATAATGGAAAATTATAATTTACTAGGTTTGTCAATCAAAATTACAATAATTGATTCAAGCAAGTCATCAAAGCATGCTAAAATGATTGACTAAGATGCTGGTCTTGGGCTAGGGAACAGCTCAGTGCACAGTGCTTGGTTAGCGTGCATGAGGCCCAGATTCAACCTCAGCACTGACTGCACAAAAACGTCTTTAAAATCATTCATTTTCAAAAGTATTTATTTTTTAGAGAAAAGATATGCCATATTTGCAACAGAGAAACCAGGCAGCATTACTTGAACCTCATGATTAAATTTACAGTCACCACATTTGACAAACTAATAACATAGGCCACCTGATATACTAGGAAGGACATAATGTCTTGCTTGAAAATGTTTAATCATATTCTAGTCACAATGATGTGATGAAATAAATTCAAACTGACAGGTGGTTTAGAAAACAAGTGTTCTTTAAAGAAATAGCTAAGACACTGCTAAAAAGTTAGTAAAGAGAAAGAGCAAGTAAATATGCAGAGTTCTTGGCTGGTCCTGAATTTTTAAAACAGTCATTAGAAAGCATTATTTGGACAGCTTGGTAAATTAATCAAGGAAAATATGTCATGGAACAATATATAACTATAACTATATATGTACATATATATGTAACTTGGTAAATTAATCAAGGAAAATATGTCATGGAACCATATATAACTACATATATGTACATATATATGTAACTTGGTAAATTAATCAGGAAAAGTATGTCATGGGACAATATATAACTATATATGTAATGTAGTAAATTAATCAAGGAAAATATGTCATGGAACAATATATAACTATATATATATTTACATATATATAGCTTGGTAAATTAATCAAGGAAAACATGTCATGGAACAATATATAACTATATATATGTACATATATATGTAACTTGGTAAATTACTCAAGAAAAATATGTTATGGAACAATATATATCAGGGTTATAATTTTTTGAAAATGATAAATTCTGTGAATAAATGTTGAACAATATTGTTCTCATGAAATCTATATCATAATATTTAGAGGTGAAGAATTGTGATATTTATCCTTTAATAGTTCAATGTAAAGATAGGAAATAAAGGGAAACAAATTTGACCGAATCAACTACTGAATTTAAGAAAATAGTAGCACATGTTTGTTGCAATATTTTGAGTATTTGAAAATCCAAATGAAAAAAAAAATTGGCTCCAGGGTATTGTTAGTTACAATCAGTATTACTACAAGAATACTGGGACAGACACGTGCTTGTTAATAGCCATATTGCTTACTTACTGTCTCTATAGTTGGCTTTATCCCATCCCCCACCCCTCACCAGGATGTGCTTAGGTCTCATAGCAGAGGAGATAGCAGGGAGCATGGTGAATGTTCTCTATCTTACCATCTCATAGGGATATTTCCCACTTCAAACACGTCTCCCGAGAGCTACCAGCCAACAGAGCATTATTGCAATCTTGGGATAAGATCATTTTTTTACAATAGTAATTTGTTACACTAGTTTTCCACTTGTCTGTTGCTTCCTTGTTAATCCAATAATCTATATGAGAAAAGCAATTTGACTTACCTCCTTCCCATCTGCTGCCCATCATCCAATCTATATCTTAACTATGAGTGATTTATTAGTGGTGTCTGCGCATCTCTGGCCCACTGGCAGCCCCCTTTTCAGGCTCCTACTTGGATACACTCCCTGAATGTGTTAGAAGGCAAACTCAGCATGGAGATTATGAGCAACAAAGGGATAATAAACTGAGCTTCAGTTCCAGGGAATGCTCATTTCAAACAATTAAAATGTATGCACATGCATGGTCTAAAAAGGTCTGTTTCAGAGCTGGTCTTGAGAATGCTTGAAACTAGTATATTTTTCATCATAAACTTGATTTCCGTAGCAAGCTGGCATTAGTTATTGACTACAGTTTCCCAATTCAATGTTACACTTCTCACCTGAAACTCCTGGATGCCTATTCATGTTAACTGAAGTCGTTGTGTGAACTCCGGACCATGGTCTGTTTCCAAAGACCATGAGCAGAAAAGAAAGAGTAGGTTGCTATAGGGAAGATGTGCCAGAGTTCATCTGAAGAAGGGACTCTATTTTCAAAAGTGTGAGTCTTGTTTTCTCCACATCAGAACCGTGCCTGTGGTTGCTGAGCTTCCATTTTCTCAAGTCACCCTGGCCTACTCAGAAAGACAGTGGCTTTAGGATGACAGTCCCACAGGAGGGACCCAATGGCCTTGGCCAGGGAGAAAATAATAATATGTAGAATGCCTGGCTGTCTTCTACAAACTGAGCATGCCTTTCCTTTAGATTTTATCACTAGAAACTTGCTGCACATGGCCCAACAAAAAACTGTGGTGATGAGAGAAACATAGATATGGATGGACACATGGGACTCACCTTTACACTGTACTGCAGCTTCCATGATATAAGAGGCCATATTGGACAGTGGTTTAGTTACTGGCTACATTTGAACATTGTGCCAATTTCTATTTCTCTGCCTTATGGCAAGTTGATCTGTTGTTCATGTCTCAGCTATTCCTTTAACATGGACTGCTGTTGCCCCTCATGACAATAATAATCATTCAACTGTTCATTGTTTTCATTCTCCATTTCTCATTCATTTTGGTCCAAGTATTATTTCCATATTGATACTCTCATTTCCATAAGCAACTTTTGTTTTTTTGTCTCATGTCCTAGGAGTCCCGAGAACACCTCTTGTTTTGAATTGGCCTTTTTGTAGCTTGTTCAACTGTTTCAAAACTTCTGTCCTGTAACTATTCCCTTATAGTCACCCCAGATAGTGACTCTCCACTCCCTACTGAGTAAGTGACACATTGCTGATGACAAGAATGAGCTGCCAATACATTCAAGAGTGGTTTCTTGAGCTAATAGGTTTTAGGGACTAAAAAGTGAGAAGAGACAATCATTACAGTCCTGTCACTAAGTCTCCATCACTTTCATTCTAGAACCTCCTTAGGCTGTCATCTTGTAAGTAACCTAGACATGTGCTGTGTGAGGCAATAGTTCTAAACCTCATGCACTCCATTTTTGAAGTGGCTACAGGTTGAGATTTTGCACAGGAGTTTGTGTAAATAGATTGTCCTCACGAACTCAATGCCAGTTGTCTAAGGTTTGAAATAGTCCAGCTACCGCCCTACCCTCCCTCTGGTTTCAGCACAGCACATTGTATTCAGAAAGTGCTCAATAAATGTTTGAGAAACTTTGTGATTACAATATTACATTTCTTTGCTATGATTTTGTAGGGCCTAAGTTTTGGGGTCTGGTTGTTCTACATGCAAGGTTTGCTTGACCAAACTTTAGTCGGGCTTCAGAATCCTGGGAACTTGGATAGGCCCTAATCTCTAGGGCAACTTGTCTCATTAATTGTCATGTATTCCCCCCCCCCCCCCCAGGTTTTGTTACCAGGAGGCCTAGTTCCCGACTTGGGCACAGCCAGTTCTCAGAGCAACATTGAGAAACACAAAAATCACAGGTTGCCAATGGCCATGAGTTTGGAAATCCCTACCCTGCCTCTTCCCCCAGCCCCCATCCCCCCACCCCGCCAGCCACCTCAAGCAATGTGCTGGACCTATCAACTCAAAGGTCACCTATGCTAACCAATAGAGATATGCCTAATGTTGCTATGTTGTAAGCTTGCTCAAAAATACTATATAAGGTGAAGGGAATTTTGATTCAGGGTCTCTTCTTCTTCTCCCTGCATGGAGACTCTTTGATGGTAGACCCCAGCACACTGGTAAATAAAAGCTCTTGCTCTTGCATCGTTCTCCAGTGTCCTGGTGATTCCTCAGTTGCCTCAAATTCAGGGGTCTATTTCTTGGCCCTAACAATTTCTTTTCCTTGAGTCATTTTCATTCAGAACTCTGTATTATGAAACCTTTTCTTCTGTCCAAGAGTTCTATTTCTCTATAAAGAAATCTTCTTCCTCCATCTTTGCTTAATTAACAGCCTTTTCCAGTACTCCCCCCTCTTCCCTCTGACAGTTTCCCACTATTGTCTGTTGCAGCTGTTCACAATTGAGGAACTGAGTAGACATGCTAATGAGTGCCTAGTGTGTGGGAAGATCACCTCTTATTTCTCCTGGACTGGCCAGGCAGCCTGTTCCTACTTAGTCTTTCTAAAATAAGCTTTACTTGGCAGCCAGGGGCTGGGTTATGTGCAGTTTCATTCTGTGAAGGAAGGTCTTGCTTGTACTGCTTGTCTGTGTTTCTATGTAGGCACAAACAAACACTCTGATGCTCCAAAGTGCCTCCTCCTGTCTACACCACACATCCAATACCAGGTCCAACCTTGCTTGTAAACTTGTCCAAATGACCAGGAAGCAGCTTACAGTACAGACTTTTTCTATTAGTCAGCTAACTAGTAAGCTCTCCTGCTTTTTCTCTAGTCCCTCTCCATCCCTTTCTACATGGTTCCCAGTTGTACTCTTAAGTATTAAGGGACATTGTGCCATGGAATAGATTGTGGTCCTTGTAATTGTCTTAGGAATGATGGCTGAGATCCATCTGGGAATGTTGAGCACTTTGCCATTGTTTACTTGTTCTCCCCAGAAGTGTTGAGACAATGATATTAACAGCCAAGAAAGGTTACAGGGGTGTCCGCATTTCCTCATGTCTAGGATGACAGTCTACAGCACTGATCTGAGATTCTCATTCTGATTCATGTATTTCACGGAGTAGGAGGAATCAAGCTAGTTAATCCCCCTTAGATATGTTTTGCAGCTGTTAGGACTCTGTGACCTTTACACAAAGACACCGAGAATCTCACTGATCAGAGAGCAAGCTGGAGGGGACAGGCTGGAGGCCTGGAGAGATAGCAGGCTTTGAACAAGATGCAAGGTGGTTGCCAACTGTCTTGTTGGTGTGGGCACCATCATCTCAGTGAGCACAAAGTCTTTAGTTTCCCAGTCTATTCTAGGAATATCCTTTTCCCTGGAACCTCGAAGATGGATCCTTGACAGGAGAGGTAGGGTAAACTCTTTCTGTGTGTGAGATTTTTGAAACATAACTACTTTGTTCATTGAAGATGACAAGAACTTACAGAAGAAGAAGCAGGAAATGTTGGGTTTCTTTGTACTTAGCATGTAAACACACAAACATCACACTCTATCCTGGAGAATGCAGGAATGATTGAAGGCCCACATTACACATTTGTTTTATGTTCACATATTGCTTTTTGGCTAGGGTGGTCTCATTCCAAGAAAGAAACAAAGCTTTGTGTAAAGGTAATGCTTGCCATCTTCCCAAAGTACTTTCATCCACGTATGCTAATGATGCTAATTTCCAACTGATTCTCATTACTATTATGGGATGTATTCAACTTGAAGAAGGCATCAATTTCATTTAAATGTTCTAGTTGCTGTGGACTTTTTTTCACATCTCAGAATACTGCATCCCATTTCTTCCCTAAATTTTACTGCACAGCTCAGTTATACTGATTCTTGCTACTCTAAATAAGTCTTCAGGTTAAACTGATGGTGAGTGATGGGCAGGTGCTCATCATTTGCCTCAGCCACAGGAGTTCTTTGTTGAACTCCTGTGAACCAACAAGAAGAGTAACTCTTACAGCTGGAGAAGTTGAAACTGTGTGCTGATATAATCAGAATAATTAGACAAGCCTGGTAATCGGTAATCCAATAATTTTGACATAGAAAACAAACAAGGTAGTAGGTTGACATTTCCAAGAGGAATACATCTTTTTACACTGAATAAGACCATCCTGGCTAGAAATACCAGGCTATTTTGATTTCTTTGTATTACATATTGATTTTACACACAGACTGTGAAACTAGATACAGATGGTTGGCTCAATAAGTATTCCAGTATGTCTATGATGTAGGCTAATCTGTAGAAAATATGGAGGGAGAAAACTTGAGAATACATATCAGACCAGCTTAGAGTGGATATTCACACACGGCCTGATGAGAGTGTGAATGTGCTGGCTCTGGTATTCCCAACAATAAAACCAAGGTATGAATATCAACAAATGCCTCCTCTTTTTTTTTTTTTGATATCTCTTTAGCTCTGGACCATCTTCTCTTTGATCCAGTTAAATGTAGTTTTCCCTTGACTGCATCCCTTGAAATCTTTTTAGAACTATACCTCCCCGAGTCCCACTCCAGATGTACTGAATCAGACACTCTGAATGCTTGGGTCTATGAAAGTGGTTTAGCAAGTCCTAATATGCAGCAGTCGAGGTCTAAACCCCAATACCAAGACTGTGTTTTGCAGCAAGGAGTCTTTAACAACACATACTCTCCAGCCCTTTTCACACAGCCTGCACTTTCACCAGATCCCAGGGGAGTATCAGGCCCACTGAAGTTTCAATTTCACTGGACTAGGCCCTTATTCATGGCCCAGTTTGGTTTACAGCAATCACCTTTACCTGCCTGAACCTCAACTCTTATGAAAGGCCCCTTAGTACTATAACCAGTGACTTCAAATCATGACCCTCAATGCCTATCAGTCCTCACTTCTTGTTCCATGTCTCTACTGCATTTCCCACAGGTACTCATTTTCCCCTTTGGCTGTAGCATATTTTTGTGAAAACACTGAATATTGTTTCTTTGGCTCCTTCATAATTGCTTTTCCCTATTTGAATGTTCTTAGATGTTAGTAATATGCTCCAAGGATTCTGTCTCAGTTTGTATATTCTTCCTCAGTCCTTGTAGCTTGTACATTGCTGACCTATAAATTTATTTCATTCTCTGCTATACAGTTATGGGACATTTAGAAATACCTTGTAGGCATTCAAAACATTCAACTTATTGTTCTGCCCTCAACTTCCTTCTACTTTTATAGTTTTTTTATTGAGCAATGTTTATCCAAACTTAAAAGTTTCGATTTACTCCTTTTCTTTATTTAAATGTTTTATTTTTAAATTGTCTTACAAAGTGACAGGTTTCCACATGGCTTCCCACAGCACTGCATTTTGGTTGACTCCTCCCCCATCTCCTTACTTCACTTCATCTCTCTATCTCCTCTTCTTAGTTGTTGTAAACTTTGACCTCATTATTCCCCTTCCTACTTAGTTCTTTTGTGGGGAATACAGTAGAACTAAAAGGCTTTCTTTCCCCTCCAGTTTCATGGATTTCTCTCTAGTTTCCTTGTTTTTTCCTATATTTACTATCACACAGACATACATATTTAACAGTGTAGTCTAGAATGAGCACATAGAATATAGAATCTTTGTCTTTCTGAATCAGGATTACCTTGCTTCATATAATGTTTTACAGTTCCATTCAGTTTCTTGCAATTTTTCTTTATGGTTGAATAATATTCCATTATATATGTAATACACATCCATCCCTCCATTGATGGATGTCTAGTTTGTTTCCATTTTCTAGCTTTTGTATAATAAGCAGTGATAAACATAGATGTGCAAGTACCTCTATGGCCAGATGCAGAGTCTTTAGAGCATATGCCCAAGAGTGAGGTAGTTGGATCATGCTATATTTCTATTTCTAGTTTTTGAGAGCACACCACACTCATTTCCAAAGTGGCAGCTACAGTTTATACTCCCACTAAGAGTAAATAAGGACTCTTTCCCCACATCCTCATCAGTATTTACTTTCTTGGTGATGGCTATCCTGGATGGGATAGGATACAATCTCAACATAATTTTAATTTACATTTCTTTAATGACTGGAAGATGTTTGACACTTTAAAACTATTTATTGACCATTTATAGCTCTTCTTTTGAGAAATGCGTGTTTTGTTAATTGGCTAATTTATTGATTATCAGGTGTGGTGGTTTGAATGAGTTTTTCCCCATAGAATCATATACTTGCATGCTTAGTCTGGAGTGGATGAGCTGTCAGGGAAGGAGCTGTGGTCTTGTTGGAGGTGTGTCAATAGGTTTTGAGGTTACTGAAGCCTGCACTGGACCCAGTTTAAGCTCTCAGCCCCATGCCTGCCTTTGTGTCTCCATGCTTCCTGCCATGATGAAAATGGATTAATCCCCTGAAACTGTAAGCACACCTCCAATTAAATGCTATTGTTTATCAGAATTGCCTTGTTCATGGTATTTCTTCACAGCAAGATACTAAGATACCAACGTTATACTTTGTGTTTGTTTAATTTTTGCAAATCTTTATATATTCTGGACATCAGCTGCTTATGTGGAGTATAGCTGGCAAAGATTTTCTCCTGTTTTGTACACTGTCTATTCTGTTGATAGTTTCTTTTTCTATGGAGAAGATCTTTTAGTTTCATGTAATTCCATTTGTCAGTTCTTGGGGCTATTTCCTGTGCTTTTGGGGTTTTCCTCTGAAATTTCTTGCCTATATTTACAACCTTAAGTGTTCCCCTGTGCTTTTTTTAAAAAAGAAATTTCAACATTTTTAGGTTTAAAGGTTTTTTTCAGATGTATCTTTATTTTTTTAGTGTGTGTGTGTGTGTGTGTGTGTGTGTGTGTGTGTGTGT
>CAJQZJ010031868.1:4243562-4262081 GCA_907164525.1 Lophiomys imhausi
TGTGTGTGTGTGTGTGTGTGTGTGTGTGTGCATATGTGCTGCAGGTAGAGGCCAGAAGATGTCGTCCTCTATCACTATCCACCTTACTCTTTTGAGACAAGGTCTCACTGTACTGGAACACATTCACTGGGCTAGGCTAGGTAACCAATAAATGTCAGGAGATCTACCTGTCTCTGATGCCAGGGCTGCGGTCAGAGATGCATGGCTCTGCTATCTGTTCCATGGATGCTGAAGATCCAAAGATTACAGAAGATTCAGTCAGATCCCCTGGGAAGCTGGAGTTTCAAGCAATTTTGAGCTGCCTGATGTGGCTGCTGGGAACTGAACTCAGGTCCTCTGGTAGAGCAGTATGTGTTTTTAATTACTGGGCTATCCATTTCTAAATTTAAATGAATGTTCTAGACTCAGTTTGAATTGAGTTTATGTAGGTGGTGAGTATATGATCCTGATGTCATTCTTTTGAAGGTAAGTATCCAGTTTTCCATCATGTATTGAAAAGGCTGTCTTCCTCCCCGCCCCCCACAGTGTATGGTTTTGACACTTGAATAGATAGTTAGATATCTGCAGAGTTGTGGGTTCATCTCTGTGTCTTCTATCATTTTCTGATGAGGTATATGCCTGCTTTTGTCTCTAGAGCATAGTGTGAAGTCAGGTAAGGTGATATTTCCTATGTGCTCTTCCTACTTAGAGTTGCTTCTGCTGTCTGTGGCTTTGGGAGGTTTGTTTAGGAATGTTAAGGATTTGTGATTTAAAATATTAGTTCTGCAAAAAATGCCATTGGAATTTTGATGAGGATTGCATTGAATCTCTAGATTGGTTTTGATAGTTTAGCCATTTTGACAATATTAATTCGGCCAATAAAGGAGTGTTGGCAGAGTCTGTTGATTGTGTATTTTACTCTTCAATTTATATTGTGTCTTAAAGTTTCCTTCTTTCACCTTCTTGATTGGATCTTTCCTAGGTATATTAGTTTTCAAGGTTATCATTAAAGGAATATGTCTTATTTCCTTTTCAACAAGTTCATTTTCAGTTTATACAAAACTTATTGGTTAATATGTTGATTTTGCATTCTACTATTTTATTGAAAGAGTTTATCAGATCTAGATAACTTTTAGTGGACTCCATTGCATCTTTTAAGTACACAATCATGTCATCTGCAAGTAGGGATGGTTTAACGTCTTCCAATTTTCATCCCTCTTATATCTTTCTCTTGTTTTATTGTTCTAGCTAAGACTGCAAGCACTATCTTGAATAACAATAAACAGGGTGTGCATCCTTGTCTGGTCCAGATTTCAGTGGAAGTTGTTTCAGTTTTTCTTCGTTTAGCATAATGTTGGCTACATGTGTGTTACCTTTAGCCTTTATTATGTTGAATTTCCAGATTCTTCAGGGCTGTTACCATGAAGGGGCATTGAACTTTGCTCATTGTCTTTTCGGTATCATTAACAAAGATTGAGCCATTTCTGCCATTAATACATATTATATTTATTGATTTGTGAATGTTGAACCAACTTTGAATTCTCAGGATGAAACCAACTTGAGCATGATATACCATCTTCTTAATGTGACCTTGAATTTGTTTTGTATTTTGTCAAGGAATTTTGTATCTACATTCATTAGGAATATTGGTCTGTAGGTTTTCGTTGTTTTATTTTGTTGTTGTCTTTATCCAGCTTTGGTATCAGGGTTGTACTAGTTTCATAGGGTGAGCAGGGCAGCATTCCTTCCCTTTCTGTTTTGTGGAAAGTTTTGAGCTCTGATATCAGACCTTTCTTGAAAGTTTGGTTAATTTCAATGTTAAATACACCCAGCCCTGGTCTTTTCCTTTGTGTGGAGATTTTTGATTAGCTTCATCTCATGCTTGTTTGGGTCTTTTTAGGTTGATTATTTTTCTGGCTATAATTTCAGTAGGTCATGTGTGCATAGAAATTTATCCATTTCTTTAGGATTTTCCAACTTGTTGAAATATACATTTTCAAGGTATTCCCTGATGATTCTCTGGATTTTGCTGGAGTCTGTTATAACAAGTTCCCTTTCACCTCTAATTCTCTGTATTGTTCTTTTAGTTCTATTTTTTAATTTCTGCCATCATTATTATTTTTTACTACCTGATACATGTGGACTTGGCTTTCTTTATAACATTTATTAGTATTGTTATTATTAATATTTTGTGTATGTGTACATGTGTGCACATGTGTGCATGCATGATAATGGGTGCCTGGGCACATAGGCTACAGTGTATATGTAGGGTTAGAAGACACTTTTGTGGAGTTAGTTTTCTCCTTCCCACTTCATGTGGGTTTTGGAGATTGAACTCAAGTTGCCAGGCTTGCTTGGCAAGTGCCTTATGTCGAGCCATCTTGTTGATCCTTTTTGGTTTTCTAAAACTTTGAGTCACCTTCAATAGGTTATTTATTTCCGGTATCTCAGATTTTCTCATGTTAACACTTACAGGTATAAACTTTGCTCTTAAGATTGCCTTAGTTACCCACACACCTATGGCCAACTAATCTTTGACAAAGAAGCGAAAACCGCACAATGGAAGAAGGACAGCATCTTCAACAAATGGTGCTGGTCCAACTGGATGTCCACTTGCAAAAGAATGAAATTAGACCCATACCTATCACCTTGTACAAAACTTAATTCCAAGTGGATCAAAGACCTTAACATAAGGCCGGCCACACTAAAGATACTAGAAGAAAAAGTAGGAGAAACCCTCGAACTCATTGGCACAGGTGACAACTTCCTGAACAGAACACCAACAGCTCAGTACCTGAGATCAACAATCAATGAATGGGACCTCATGAAACTGAAAAGCTTCTGTAAGGCAAGAGACACAGTCATTAGAACAAAATGGCAACCAACAGACTGGGAGAAAATCTTCACCAACCCCACATCTAATAGAGGGCTATTATCTAAAATCTACAAAGAACTCAAGAAACTAAATGCCAAGAAACCAAATAATCCAATCAAAAATGGGAGATGGAGCTAAATAGAGAATTCACAAAGGAGGAATCTCTAATGGCCGGGAGTCACCTGAAGAAATGCTCAACATCCTTAATCATCAGAGAAATGCAATTCAAGATGACCCTGAGATTCCGTCTCACACCTGTCAGAATGGCTAAGATAAAGAGCTCAAATGACAGCACATGCTGGTGAGGGTGTGGAGAAAAGGGGAACCCTATTCCATTGCTGATGGGAGTGCAGGCTTGTGCAACCACTATGGAGGTCTGTCTGGAGATATCTTAGAAACCTTGGAATAACTTTGCCTCAGGACCCAGCCATACCACTTCTGGGTATACACCCAAAGGACACCTCACGGAGACATAAGGAAGTCTCCTCATCTATGTTCATAGCAGCCTTATTAGTAATAGCTAGAAACTGGAAACAACCCAGATGTCCCTCAACTGAAGAATGGATTAAAAAACTGTGGTACATCTATACAATGGAATATTACTCAGCTATAAGAAACAATGAAATCATGCAATTTGCAACCAAATGGATGGATCTAGAGAAGCTCATCCTGAGTGAGCTAACCCAGACTCAGAAGGATGCACACGGCATCTATTCACTTATAGTAGGATTTTAGCTATATAGTACAGGATATCTGTACTACAACCAACACACCAAAAGGAACATGGACATAAACTTTTTTTTTTCATTTCTTTTTCTTTTTCCTTTTCCTTTTTTTTCTCTTTCTTTTTCCTCTCTTTTTTGTTGTTGTTCTTTGTTTTTGTGGGTTTGTGTATCTGTTGGTCTTTTTTTTTAGTTTTCTCCCTGTAGCAAGGAGACACCTTTCACTGGCAGTACTGCCTCGTAGGCCCCCGGTGTATCAAGAGGCTCTCGGCCCTCATATGACTCCTGATCTGTGGTGAGAGACTGTTAGGCAGGGACACTCCACCCCAGAGGATCAAGACGGAAGGGTCAGGGGGTAGAGCATGGGAGGGTGGGGCTGGGAAGCGGGAAAAGAGGACAATATGTTAAGGATGTAACCTGTAGCAACAAACAAATAAATTTATTAATTAAAACAAAAAGCAGGTAACAACGTTAAAACACTGTAAATAAAATAAAGGATACAGCCGCTCAACCTGGTTCTATAAACCTCCAAGTGTCGAAAAAACGTAGAGGTAAGGTAAAATACAGGAGATATGTGGTGTTAACCCATGCCTTTAACTTCAGCAGAGACGGGAGGAGCACCATAGAGTTAGTGGACTTATAAATTCTAGAGTTACACGGAACAGGGTGGTGAGGGTACACACCCTTAATCCCATCATTCAAGAAGAGTACACCCTTAACCCCAACACATTAGAGACAGAAACAGGCAGAGCTCAGAGCTCAAGGTCAGCCTGATACAAAACAAACTCGAAATAGAGAAAAGCTTCGATCCAGGAGTGGTGGATCACATCTTTAATCCCTTCAGATGGGAACCACAGGTCTTGGATCCCAATAATTAGAATCCAGAGACACACACATAGGATTTGGAAGGACCTAAGTTTAAAAGCTACTTACAAAAGGCCCACTCAATACAAACAAATTGTCCTTCGAGATCTCAAAATATATTCACTAAAGCTGGTTTAGCTCCAAAATAACAAAATAATTTCTTCTTTAAACCAGATTGAAAGATAACACTTTATTATTTTTTTTTTAGTTAATAAATTTATTTGTTTGTTGCTTCAGGTTACATCCTTATCATATTGTCCTCTTTTCCCGCTTCCCAGCCCCACCCTCCCATGCTCTACCCCCTGACCCTTCCGTCTTGTTCCTCTGGGGTGGAGTGTCCCTGCCTAACATTCTCTCACCACAGATCAGGAGTCATATGAGGGCCAAGAGCCTCTTCATTCACCGGGTGCCTACGAGGCAGTACTGCCAGTGAATGGTGTCTCATTGCTACTGGGGGAATACTAAAAAAAGACCAACAAACACACAAACCCACAAAAACAAAGAATATCAACAAAAAAAGAGAGGAAAAGAGAAGGGAAAAGGAAAAAGAAAAAAGAAAAAAAGAAGGAAAAAGAAAAAGATAAAAAAAAAATTATGTCCTTGTTCCTTTTGATGTGTTGGTTGTAGTACAGATATCCTGTACGATATAGTTAAAATCCTACTATAAGTAAATAGATGCCATGTGCATCCTTCTGAGACTGGGTTAGCTCACTCAGGATGAGCTCCTCTAGATCCATCCATTTGGTTGCAAATTGCATGATTTCATTGTTTCTGATAGCTGAGTAATATTCCATTGTATAGATGTACCACAATTTTTTAATCCATTCTTCAGTTGAGGGACATCTGGGTTGTTTCCAATTTCTAGCTATTACAAATAAGGCTGCTATGAACATAGATGAGGAGACTTCCCTATGTCTCCGTGAGAGGTCCTTTGGGTGTATACCCAGAAGTGGTATGTCTGTCAGAGAAACAGGACCCAAAGGCTGAAGATTGATGCTGGAATGTATGGAGAGAAAATGGGAACTGTCCAGGCAGTCATTAATATGTTCTTTCTTAGTTTTGGAAGCTGCAGGCCCTGCACTTCCTATATAAGCAAATATATTTATCCCTCTCAGGTCTCTGAGGTGGTTGAAGAATAGACAGCTAGAGTCTCATAGTTAAATTTTGAACTGTTTAGGAATCAAGAGGGTGTTATAGATCTAAGAAGATACTCTTAAAAGTGTGTTGCAAGATAGTATGAATGTTGAGTCACATATAGACCTTTAAACTCATGGAGTTGGTTAGATAGTAGAATGTTAAAGTCAGGGGCCAAATATGTATAAACTGGACATTGGGAAGGTATACTGGGCCATTTAACTCTCATAAATGTGGCATATTTATATCTATTGTTTTGTATAATACTTACTGTTATAAGAGAAGGAACCATCTGTTGGACTGAAAGGGGAAACTTCTGGGGGGAAGAGGGTGGAAGGGCGGGATAGGAAGGGGGAATAGGGAGGGGTTTGTTACTGAGATGTAACTTGAAGAAAAAAAAATAAAGTATTTTAAAAAAAAGAAAGATAACGCTTTATATATTGTCAAAAAACCAAATTTGCTTCAGGAGAAATATTACCTACCCCCCCCCAAAAAAAAGAGGGTGACTGTCCCTGAGTGAGGATTAGGGCAGGGCTCTGTTCTTATCTTTCCAGGACAATCAAAGCATCCATTCTAGGAACCCAGGGACAACTGGACAACGGAAACCTCAGCAGAAATCAGAATCAGACACCAAAAGAAGACGAGTGACCCAGATGATTCAGCCTGACAGACTCCCTCGATAGCTGTCTCCATCAAAAGCCTACAACCACAACTCAATATCGCTAAGACCGTTCAGCTCTACACAATGCCCCAGCCAGAACCTCAGTAAAGCCTGGAAGTTCAGCTTCTGCCTACAAACTCCTTAGGACATCTAAACAGCTGAGAACAGAAGGACTGAACATAAAAGGATTGTATTAACATTTTTAACCATTTTTCCATTTTGGTTCAGGCCCCAAACAGGTTTACTATGACCCAAATCAGCAGGAAGTCATTTTAAGAGAGTGACGTCCCATACCCAGAGGGTGGAGAGGGTGTTTCTCCGCCCCCCCCCCTTTTGGTTATTTGAAGGACAACTGAAAACTCTGTTATATAGGGGAAGAGATTACAAGTTGTTAAATAGTCCTGTTTAATGGCTTTTGGAGGTTAGACCCAGGGACTTCCTTCTTTCCCTTTTCTGTATCCTTCTTTATCTCCTATGTAGGAATGCACGGACTTGAGAAAAATTGAGACATAGACATAGCACAGGAAGGACCAAGAAGAAAGGTCAGATTATTGAATATGCCCTTATACCTTTGTATATTGATACAAAGTTAGTAGTATATTTGGCTAAAGTGGTATTGACCATTGTTGATTGTGCAAAAATAAGATGGTATTGGTCTATGTCGGTATTGATATTTGTATATTGATACAAAATTAAGATTATAGTTGGCCACAATGGTATTGACCCTTGTAAATGGACACAATATTAAGATTGTATTGGGCCACATAGGCATTGATCTTTGTATATTGATACAAAATTAAGAGTATATTTAGCCACATTTGAATAGATCTTTGTATATTGATACAAAATTAAAGGTAACGCTTCCTAATGGTATTGTACCTAGAGATACTTAAAAATGAAATGTGAAGCTCTGGCCTCTTGATACCAACCGTCTTAAACTGTTTAGGATAGTTAAGGAAAACAAACTCCTAGTCATGCATGCATGTCACCTTGTTAGCTACTATGACAGTCTATCACAGATATTCTCTAAGCTACTCAGAAATCAAGTTGTTAAGAGACAAGCAACATTTGCTTATCTAAATACAAGAGATGGATAGGGCATCTTCAAAAACCCCAAGATATCTGCAGAATATGGCATTCAAAGATGTGGTCTTAAATTAAGATTTTTTTTGATATCGTGACATATCAGCTCCTGACAGCACCCCATATTCTACTTCAAGTAGAAAATAAGCATCGAAGAATCTCCAGTGTTAGATGGTTGAATTAGTGGCAAGCCTTTCTCTTGGCATGTAAAAACTCCTTGCTTCAACTGCAGACAGACTGCTGTCCAAAAAGGACAAAACTTGGTAGCAGGGAAGTCGACAGCCTAGCTCTGCCAAGACAGGGTAGGTTAGTCCTTCATAATCCCTGCTCTACAATAAATGTCTGTCAGAGAAACAGGACCAAAAGCCTGAAGACTGATGCTGGAATGTATGGAGAGAAAATGGGAACTGTCCAGGTAGTCACTGGTTTGTCATTTCTTAGTATTGGAAGCTGCAGGCCCTGCACTTCTTATATAATCAGATATATTTATCCTTCTCAGCTCTCTGAGGTGGTTGAAGAATAGACAGCTTGAGTCGCATAGCTAAATCTTGAGTTTTTTAGGAATCAAGAGGGCGTTCTAGATCTAAGAAGATAGTTATAATAGTGATGCAAGTTAGTATGAAAGCTAAGTCAGTTATAGAACTTTAAACTCATGGAGATGGTTAGAAGGTTAAAGTCAGGGGCCAAATATGTATGAACTGGACATTGGGAAGGTATACTGGGCCATTTAACTCTCATAAATGTGGCATATTTAATTCTGCTGTTTTGTATAGAATTTAATGTTATAAGAGAAAGAACCATTTGTTGGATTGAAAAGGGAAGCTGTTGGGGGGGAAGGGGGTGGAAGGGTGGGACAGGAAGGGGGAATAGGGAAGGGTTTGTGACTGAGATGTAACTTGAAGAAAAAAAAAAGATTGCCTTAGTTGCTTTTGGTTTCTGCCAGGGTATGCTTTCATTTTCTTTTGACTCTAGGAGGCTTTTAATCTCCCCTACCCTGATTTCTTCCACAACTCTCTATTCATTTAAAAGCTTATTGTTCATTCAAATATTTGTCTGTTTCCTGAGGTTAGTTTTACTATTGATTTCTGGCTTTATTCCACTGTGGTGTGGCTGGGTGCTAGGAATTATTTTTAATTTTTTTTATTTACTAAGGCTTGTTCTGTGGCTTGTAATGTGGGCAATATTAGAGAAGCTTCTTTATAACTCCAAAAAGAATATATATTTCCCATCTGTTGGGTGGAATATTCAGATGTCTGTTAAGTCTAATTGTTCTATAGTATAGTTTAATGTAAGTTTTCTTTGCTGCTTCTTTAATTGGAAGACTTACACAGATACAAGAGTATGCTACTGCACTCGCCTATCTAGTATAGTGCTTGGACTTATGTAGACCTAATGCCTTTTCAGTGTTTGTTTCATGAAACTGGGGGCCCTAGATTTGGTGCACAGGTGTTTATAGTAAGCATGTCCTCTTAATGAATTGTTGCTTTTATCAATACCTAGTGTCCCTCTTTATCTTTTCTAGATAGTTTTGTTTTGAAGCCTGTTTTATCAGAAGTGAGAACTGCTGTGCCAGATTGTGTGGATTCTTCTTGCTTGGTAATTTGATTTGCAACATTTAACTCTCAACTTCTGGATGTCTTTCCTAGATATATGAGTTCCCTGGAGACAAGAGATAGTTGGATCTTGTTTTTAGCCAAGTTAATATATTTGTGTCTTTTAATGATTTAAGATAATTTGCACTCAAGATTTTGATTTAAAAAAGTATTTTCTCCTTAGTTATTATTTTGTTGTTTATTGTTTGTGTTGGCTGGTTAATTGGTATATATATATACATATATACATACATATATATGTGTGTGTGTGTGTGTGTGTGTGTGTAAGTTTTCTTTGCTGCTTCCATCCCTTTAATACAGTTCCTTATGTTGTGGTGAACCCCAACCATATATAATATATATCCTGGTAGTGTTGGACGTTTGCTGATACTCTATGTATACATGATGGATTCCTTCCCCTTTCCCTTCTGTGTATCTTTTGCTTTCATGTGTTCTCCTGTATGGAACTATCTCTTTTCTTCTGTGTATAGTATTTTTACAATCTTTTTTAGTACATCATTTAGATGCATATAGCAATTTCAGTTACCCATCATTCAATTTCAAGGCTTGGAATATACCATTCCATTTTTTTGTTGTTAGATTTTAGGGTTGTTGACAAGGGATTGAACATTATTTGTATGTTTTTGCCTCTGTATGTTAGCAGTAATTTTTCTCTTAAGCTCTTTTTCTTTTCTCATATATTACACCCCAACTACAGTTTCCCCTTCCTTTTTCTAGTCCTGTCCCCTCCCTTCTCTCCCAGATTCACTTGTCCTGTTTCCCTTCAGAAAACGGCTCCCAAGGATATCAACTGAACATAGAGTATCAGGTTGCAATAAGACTAGGCACATACCTTCATATCAATCCAGTGGAGGTGAAGGGTCTCTGAGTATTGTTTCTTTGCTTTGTACTTTTGACATCTTTACTATGATATGTTGTGAATAGTTTCTTTTCTGGTCATGTCTCTGTAGTACTGAGTGCTTCCTGTGTTGGATGTCTAGGTCTAAATTTGGGAAATTCGTGGCTATTATTTCACAGAATCACCTGTTTGAACTATTAGCTTTTCTCCCCAGGTCCTTCTTCTATCCTAAGAATTCTTATTTTTAGTCTCTTAAGTGCTTCTTGCACTTCTTGGAAGTTTGGGTCGTGTTCATTGGTTTGTTTGTTTGTTTTATTCATGTCTATATGTCTCATTGTTTCAGCCTTTTCTTCTTCTGTTTGTTACTTTTATGTCATCTTGAAACAAGCTAGAGCAGTGGTTTGCAACCTTCTTAACACTGCCATCCCTTTAATACACTTCCTTATGTTGTGGTGAACCACAACCATAAGATTATTTTTGTTGCTACTTCATAACTATAAATTTGCTGCTGTTATGAATCATAACGTAAATATCTGAAATGTAGGGTTTCTGATATGTAACCCCTGTGAAAGGGTCATTTGACCTCCAAAGATGTTGTGGCCCACAAGAAGGGAACTACTGAGCCACAGTCATTTGGGAAGGAGGAGTCACTTGAGAAAATTTTCCATCAGATTGGCCTATAGGAAAGTCTGTCTGGTATTTTCTTGACTAATAATTGATATGGGAGATCCCATCTCACTGTGGGTAGTGCCACACCTAACTAGGTGGTCCTGGGTGTTATAAGGAAGCAAGCCGAGTAAGCCATGGAAACAAGTCAACATTCACCCTTCCTCCATGGCTTCTGTATCAGTTTCTGCTTCTAGGTTTCCTGTCCTGAGTTCCTGCCCTGATTTCCTTCCATGATGGATTATAAATTATAAACTAAAATAACCCTTTCTTTTCCAAGTTGAATTGGTCTTGGTGTTTTATCACAGAAATTAAAACCTAACTAAGGCACCCCCGTTCTTGATATTTGTTCTTCTGCTTGGTCTTGTTTGCTGTATTTTCAGCTGTGTAATTTATTTATTTGATTGACTTCCTCTGTTTTCTATTTTGTTTTGTTTTGTTGTTGTTTTGGTTTTGGTTTTGGTTTTTTGAGACAGGGTTTCTCTGTGTCTCCCTGGCTGTCCTGGACTCACTTTGTAGACCAGGCTAGTCTTGAACTCACAGAGATCCACCTGCCTCTGCCTCCCAAGTGCTGGGATTAAAGGCATGCGCCACCCTGCCTGGCAATTACAGACAGCTGTGAACTGCCATGTGGGTGCTGGGATTTAAACCCGGGTCCTTTGGAAGAGGAGCCAGTGCTCTTAACTACTGAGCCATCTCTCCAGTCCCTGATTCCTTTGTTTCCAGAATTTATATTTCTTTTTCAGTTTCTCTTTTTTTCTTGATGAAATTTTCTTCCATAATTTAAGATTTTTCCTCTAAAATACCAATTCTATCATCTACTGTGGTATCTGCCTTAGGTTTTTATTGCTGTGATGAAACACCATGACCAAAAGCAACTTGGGGAGGAAAGGGTTCCTTTCAGTTTACCGTTTAATGTCACAGTCCATCACTGTGGGATGTCAGGGCAGGAACTTAAATAGGGGAGGAACATGGAGGCAGGAGCTGATGCAGAGACCATGGAGGATCACTACTTAATGATTTGCTCCTCATGGCTTGTTCTACCTGCTTTCCTATGCCATCCAGTACTATGTGCCAGGGATGGCACTGCCCACACTGGGTGGGGTCCTTTCACATTAATCATCAATCAAGAAAACATCCTAGATAACTGTCCACAGGTCAGTCTTGTGGAGGCATTTTCTCAGTTAAGATTTCTTCTTCACAGATATGTCTAGGTATGTGTCAAGTTTCTTGTCTATGAGTTTATTTGACATTGTAAGTTTTCTTTCCATATCTTGAGTTAAATAACTTGTCCATATTGAGTCTTCTACTTGGTCTTTGAACATTTTTAACAACTGGACTCTGTGCTCAGATGTAAATGGGACATCTGCATCACACCTCTCCCTGACAGGGACCAGGGAGCATCAGTGTAGAGCGAGAAGAAAGACTGTAAGGACCATAGATGTTGAATGACTACAGGAAAAAGTGTTTCCTGGACATAACAGGGTATTGTCACATATGAACTCACAGAATTTGTGACAGCATGCTCAAGAACTATACAAGTTCTAGCCAGACAGAATTTCAGAGTGGAGGTGTGTCTGTGGTTAGAAGATTCCACCACTACCCAAGGAACTATGGGTGATTGACAGCTGCTGGGAGAGGGAGAATAAGTTTTCTTTAAGGCTGTGATGCTTGGTAGGTCTATCACCACCAATACTATATAGGAATCACAAACTGGACTTGATGAGTTAAAAAAGGAGAGAGAGCAGTTGAAGCTGGATGGATCTGGGAGGAGTTGAGATGAATATGATCAAAATATGCTGTGTGAAATTTTCATAAAATTAATAAAAATATTATTTCATACAAAATTAGAGTCTGAAATCTTTTCCTGGCTCTTCTGCTCTGTCTGT
This sequence comes from Lophiomys imhausi, assembly GCA_907164525.1. Taxonomy (NCBI): domain Eukaryota; kingdom Metazoa; phylum Chordata; class Mammalia; order Rodentia; family Muridae; genus Lophiomys; species Lophiomys imhausi. Next base: position 4,255,887 of record CAJQZJ010031868.1, read on the forward strand.
ATCTTTATTTTCTGATGTTAACAGGCTGCCTGTTTAGGAGGCTGTCGTAGTGCTATGTTGTCTGATTGTCTCATTTTTGTTGTTGTTTTGCATCTGTTGGGGTGCTTGTATCTTCTGTCCTGTACCTTTACTCCTTTCCCATTCTTTGTTTTATTTTCAGTGTGTCTTCCTGGGAAGCTGACTTCATTTGAATTCATGTTCAGGAGGAAAATTGACTGTGGTAACAGCTGTGATTGTCTGACTGACAGAAGACCCACCATTAGCCATAGGGGAAGACACTGTGCTCTTGTCTCATGTTCCCCATAAGGTTTGGAGATAGGCATTCTAGGGTCCTGGTTGGACAAAATAGAATAGTCATGTAGTGACGTGAAGAGTGGACATGGAATGGAGTAAGAAGGGATAGAGTAATGCTGTGGAGGAAAACATATGATTAGAGGTATAAAAAGCAGAAGAAAAAATATTGCAATTAGGTTTGAGGGGGGCATATTCAGATATGAGGCATTTCCAACACGATACTAGTTATAACATATCAATTAAGCAATTAGGATACATATGTACAGAGCCAGAGAAGATGGCTTCGTGGTTAAGTAAATTGTTGCTCTTGCAAAGGACCCAGGTTTTGGCTTCCAGTAGCCACACAGTGGCTCAGAACCATCCATAACTACATTTCTAAAGGATCTGATGCCATCCTCTGACCTCCATGGGGATCAGCCACGCATATAGTGCACATGCATACCTGAAGGTAAGAGACTCATGCATTTAAAGTGAATGAAATAAATCTAAAATAAATAAAAACACAAGTGTATGTACTAACAGAAAAGTTAAAAAACATGAAAATTTAAAGTATTTAAAAAATGTAAACAAGGTATGATGTATATAAAAATCAGAAAGTAAAATTGGTGTAGCTTCTCTCCTTTGGAGTTGGCCTTGAATCTGGTAAGAAAGCTGTTGGTTGTTTTCATGACATTCAATGGGCATGTCTTGCCAGGCCGGTCATTATTGTAACTTGCAGTGTTCACAACTGAGTGATTATTGTTGATTACTTTCCTCCCTCAGCAGCCTAAATAGCAGCTTCTGGCACTATGAAAGCTAGTCAAGAGGGAGGAAACTTCCAGGTCGGCACTGGGGTGATTTCTCTATGTCCTGTGACTCAGATTTAAGGCCTACCACATAGGATGTAACTCAAATCTAATATTCCAAACCTCAATGTGAACACATGGCTGGGAAAGCCCATTGACCCTAAGGGAAAGTCTACCAGTATTATTTTACCTAATGAACATAATATCAAGCTGCCTCTAAATACTTGTTTACATAACTGTAGATTAATGTGGCTATCAACTCTCACCAGAGAAACTCCTTTTGCAATGTGCACTGGCAAATTTTATATCAACCTGGCACAAGCTAGAGTTCTCTGAAAGGAAGGAACCTCAATTGAGAAAGTGCCTCAATAAGACCCAGCTGTAGGCCATTTTCTTAATTAGTGATTGATGGGAAAGGCCCAGTCCATTGTGGGTGGTGCCATCCCTGGGCTGGTGATCCTGGGTTCTGTAAGAGGGCAGGCTAAGGAAGCATGAGGAATGAGCCAGTAAAAAGCACCCCTCTGTGTCCTCTGCATCAGCTCTTGGCTCCAGGTTCCTGTCCTGTTTGAGTTCCTGTTCTGACTTCCTTCAGTATTAAACAGTGATATGGAAATGTGGGTCAAATAAATCCACCCTGCTCTGTCCAAGTTTCTTTGGTCATGGTGTTTCATCACCATGGGAACAGAAATTGATGAATAAACTCAGATCTGATCAGGTGCCGAGAATAAGTGATTGTGAATTCCTTATCCATAATGTGACATCTATATCACAGTCCCTTTTCCAAATATCAAGGAGCATTGTGGGGGGAGGGAGAGGAAAGACTGTAGGAGCCAGAAGTATCAGAGCACTGCTGAGAAATACTGTTTTCTGGATATGACAGGGCCAATGCACACCTGAACTTGGTGGCTGCTGTTGCCTGCACAGGACATTCACATGATCAAGTCAAACAAAATTCCATCACTGATGGGGTGGAGCTCACAAAGACTCCTACTTAGGAGACTACTAGAAATTGCTGGTTGGTGTGGGCAGGTGAGTCAGTTTCCTCAAGAGATGTGGCCCCGGGTAAGTTGCCCATGATCCAGTGAATGGCCTGACACTGGTGCACTTATCACCAGCATTAATTAGTCTCAGTAGGTTCAAAAAGAGTTCATGAAGCAAGGAAGGAGACATGAGTATAGGGGGAGGGTGTTGGAAGGAATTGGAGGGGGGGCGTAGAGGTGGATATGTTAAAAACATACACACCCATACACCTATGAAGTTTTCAAAGAATAAATTAAAGTATGAAAAAGTGAGTAAAAGTAAAAAATTAAACATTAAAAACTATGTAAGCACAAATGAGTAGGAAACTAAAATTGATATTGTATTCAATAAACTGAAACAGGTATTATATTCTCAGTTAATGCTTCTTCCTGAGAGAGAACCAATACCCTGCACCTAGTTCTGTCACAAACTTCCCACAACCCATGTATCTCCTCCCAGCTCATGTCAAGGTTCCTAGTGTTCTGGATCTCATTCAAGCTTAACTCACTTCTTTTATCTCCATGTTTTGTGTGACTTGGGGTCAGATGCAATGAATCAGAAGCTGCAACATGGTACCTATTCTGCTGCATAGCATACTTCCTGTTTTTCTAAAGGGTCTTTTACTTCACAGTGTGCACTAGCAGGAACAGAAGGACATGTGGTGTGAGTTTCCTAACCTTAGGGTCCCTTACCCTTTCTTTGGAGAAGTGATGATGGGTTGTGGAGTTGTCCTCCTTTGCTGGTGAATTTGCATGGAGTGAGGTCAACTACTGCCTACTGCAGGGCGCACCTCTTCTACAGTAACTCGGCGAGAGTGAGAATGAAAGGGAAGGAGATTTGGGGTGTTGAGAATGTCTCAATTTCAAAATTCCAAGCCCCTCATTGATTGCTTCTTCTGCCAAGGACGGTTCAGCCTTCAATTTGGGTTTCCAGTGGCACCTGGTATGGCTGAGTGCTGAAGCCCTTACCATACTTTCCACTGTGGCCAGGCACACAGTGCAGAGCCAGCCCTAGGCTCCAGGCACCCTGCACAGAGCTGCCTCCAGAATCAAGGTGCCACCCAGCATTGGTGCTGGTAGGCCTACACAGCCAATGGTGTTCATCCACTGTCCTTGATGGTGCATTCTCTGAGAGCCTGTGTCTTTCTTTTTTGGAGTAGTCTTCCTTTTCTCCCATTGGAGAATGTTAGTTGCCATCTAACATTTACTTTGCTGCTTCAAAAGGTAAGAGGGCAAAATGTTTATTCTGGGACTTAGAATAAATCCTGCACTTCACAGCTTACCTTGCAACAAAGGCTCTCTGGGTGTTGTGTAGCAATTTCCTCTCAGGGAAAACAGTCAGTCTTAGACGGAAGCACCTTGAGAGTCAAGATATTCTTTTTTGAGATTGGTTTTCACCATGTAGCTTTGGCTGTCCTGGAGCTCACTATGTAGACCAGGCTAGCCTGGCACTCACACATTTCTAGTGCCTCTGCCTCCCAAGTGCTGGAATTAAAGGCAAGCACCACCATACTTGGCACAGGATTCAATACCCCAAAGGGAGGATCATTGAGCCTCATGAAATAAGGAACCCAAAAGCTTCAAGGAGTCCCCAGAACTAACCAGAAGTGCTAGGTCCCTCCCTGTTCAAGCTTATATGAGAATAAGGACTACAGAGAGGCACTCTCAGGAGGATTGAGCTTCCTGGAAGAGTCAGAAACCAGCAAAGCTGTCTAAGAAAGGCAGAGACCAGTTGGGCTAGCTGCCTGGAAAAGACACTCTTCAACGGGTTGAGCTGCCTGTCGGCTATGTAGTATGCTCCAGATTTCCAGATTTTGTGAGCTTGTCACCCATGCTAGCTTTGGATGTTACAACATCTTTGAGTTACTTCTGTTCCTGTAAGTAACCCAAATAATATTCATTGGTTCACCAACTTGTATTTTGGTAGCATCCTAAATTTAATTAGTCTCCAGTTCTTTATCTGGGGTGAGTAGGCATCTGTTCATGTCTCCTCAGGAACAGTGTCAGACAACACTGGTGAAATGTGTACGAGCCCCATTCTCCACCTTTCCTTCATCCTTTTGACTGTGTCATGGGGCATGGACCAGGTACTGGCAGTCCTGTAACTTGGGAGGTGAAAGCCCACACCAGGAGTAGCACAGCGGGGAGGAGTTGTGTCCCCCTAAGGAAAGCCAGTGCTTCACTGACTCCTGTGATGTGTGAACGAAGCAAATTTCCTTTTCACAATTATTTCAGGTCTTCTGTTCTTACACTTAATCTAAGATATGAAATCCATGTCTAATTATCACCAAGACTTACTGATTTTTCCTCAAATTGTGTTTGGCTAAAAGAGAAAATTGCAAAAATCCAGCTTCACAGATCTTAATTGACTTTTAATTGAAATTTAAAAATTGGGCAGCAGTCTGGGCCAAAAATGGTTTCAGATGCTCTACCCCACCACATGGACAGATTATATTTATAGGCAGAGAAGAGGAAATGACATATGGAAAGTGGAAGTGAGGTACAGAGATAGTTTGATTGGTTAAAGTTTAACGTTTGCCTTATTTGAACCTGATTTGAACAGTTGGCTGCCTGGGGTTGGCTGAAGGTTGGCTAATCTGATTGGCTGAGTTTCAGGTCATTGGTATAAGAATACCTTACAGTCTGTTAACACACAAAGTTAGCTTACAGTTCATTATGTATAGAGAAATATTTAGGACAAATTTGTCTATGGAGGCAACTTTAGACCAAATGGAATTCACTTAACAGTCCCAAGTGTGCCTCCTCTCCTCCATACATTATAATCCAGCCCTAGTTTAGACCCTTGTCATCTTTGAAAGTGTGAAAGTAGTTCCTAACTGCTGTGCAAATCTCAAGTTGTATACCCTGCCAACTCATCCTCTACTAGATTAATAGTCTAATTAAAAGAAAGCCTCATCTTTCCATTCCTTTACTTATAGTTCCTCCCCCAAAGAGCAACTTTCTGGTTCATTTCCTGTGGGTTCCTTGTGTTCATTACGTTGTCCAGGCTGATGAAGTATCTTTTACTTTCCAGATTAATCTCTCACTTTTCATAGATCGGGATTTCTGTCTTTGTTCTGGAATATGCTGTGTTGCTTCTGCTCAGGAGGAACATCCTTGGTTGTATTTTAAGACACAGCTTAAGATTTTTAATCTATTAGTCCAATTTTAGAATATCATTTTGGTTGCATAAAATATGAATCAAAATGTAAGGATATGTAACACAAGTTTATATATGATAATTTGTTACTGAGGATTTTATACTTGTACTATTATATATATATATAATATAATTTAAAACCTATTTTGAAAAAAAATAAGTTGTTTAGTTTTCCTTTTCTCTCATAGATGGATCTTTTGGTATAAGAGCAGGGGCTTGGGGGACCAGTTGTCTAGTTTGTAATTTCATCTTTAATGCTCCCAACTGAAGCAAGATTGATCTTTATCTCCTTTCACTATATTACTGTCTCTATAACAATATGTTGCGTGTTATACATTTCTCCTCCTAGTTCATACGAATCTCTATGATCTTTGTATGTATCTAATGCATCTTTTAAAATCACTATCACTTACTGTTGGAATACTTTTAATGTAGGCACTGATTCAATCCGTATTTGTTGGATGTCTGTTTTATACTACGTTTGTTCTAGATCCTGAGGAATGAGCAGTGAATTTATCAAAGTTCCTGCCTTCACTTAGCTTATATAGCAAGGAACACAAAGGGTTAAGAAACAGAAAATGTGAATAAAGTGTTAGATGTGATAAGATCAATGAATGAAAATATTTAATGTCTTGCTGTGTAGTTTTTGATACCTTACTATGTAGCCCAGGTTGGCCTATCTAACTCACAACAAAGTTCCTACCTCAGCCTAATGGTTTCTGGGGTTACAGGAGTGGTTCACCACACCCAGCACAGAAGGAAAATATTGAAATGATGTAATTTGAAACAGAGCTAAGCCGAACAGTGGTCTTATACATGCTAACATAAACATTTTGCTATATTAAACAGCATTCTGTATCTGTGTATGTACCTAAACATATACACATATTGACTACACACACACACACACACACACACACACACACACACACACACA
>CAJQZJ010031868.1:4262091-4278201 GCA_907164525.1 Lophiomys imhausi
ACACACACACACACACACACACACACACACACACACACACACATACTTTCTTCTCTCAGTAGGAGTTGGGAATCCTTACCAGTACAATAAACTTCTTGGAGGGGCAAGATAATGAAGCAGCCTTCCCTCCTTGTCCTGTTGCTTACTCTTATGTTAGAACACAGGGACTGTTTTGTTCCAGAATTGCCTACATAAATCACTATTTTCTTGGCACTTTATGTACGCGATTGCTTTAGAAGTCCCTCTTATGTGCCTTCTATACCGGCTCTTTTCATTTTTGTGCTCAACTCAACCCTGCATGCAAATCCTTTTCCTAAAATAGTAGCAGCCTCCTTATTGAATTCAGCTGTGACCTCTGAAAGTCCCTCTCATGTTCTGTCTATGCCTGTCTATACCTTCCTTTGATTGGGAGCAAATTTCCTTTTGTTTTCAAACATTCTTTTAAAAATTCCATTAGTGATTTGGAATTTTCTTCCAGGATACCATTTCTCTCCCAAGCTTCCAGTGAAAATAAATCAGTTTTCACTCCCTCTTCTTTCCAGGACAGAAAAAGATGTCATTTAATCTTTGCTTTCCCATGGTCGCTTCCAGTCCACTCTCCCATGGTACCTACCATCTTCATTAAAGTGCTTTAGTTTGATTATGCTATTTTCTTTGTTTGTTTCCTTCCTTCCTTTCTTTCTTTCTTCCTTCCTTCCTTTCTTCTTATAAAATCTACTCAGAAAAGCAGTAAACTTTTCTACCTATGAGTATAAGAAGTGATTCGTGATTATATTTCTTTTTCATTGAGTTTTTGGGGGGAAGGGTTAATTGCATGTCTTGCAACTTAGTCCTTTGCAAGATTTTGCCTTCCATGTAATCAGACTTTATAATAAATAGCTTGGTCCTCAACTTTCGTCTTGAATTTTTTAGACTCTTGTTTTCTCATGAAGTGGCTGGGTACTGAGACTCCTGACACTCAGGTTCCAGTTCTGCTTCCTTCTGTCTTTGGATTTCCATCTCATAAATTGTTTTTTGTCTCTATTATTCCCAGGCCTTCAACTCTTCTCCTAACTATGAACTCTAACCTCATATGCCTTTCTCCTTTCACTCTAACAATGCATGGTGAAGGATCTCAGTTATGTAGTACATACCATTATAGGATCTCTGTGTTCTTTCTTCTGTACTGTACCTGTTCATCTTTACTCTGTTTTTCCAGCCAGCCAGCCAGCCAGCCAAGCAACCTCTTTCAGTAGACATCTTCACTTCGAATACATATTTTACCATCCCCATCTTCCTTTATTTCCATTTTTGAGTAGGAGTATTTTTTTTCCTGTCTGCTAAAACCTAGTCGTAGACTCCTGACTCAGAATATTGTCATGTTCTCTGCCTTGCAGACACTTGTTTAAATCCCTGTACCTCAGCTTCTCATTGTTAATTTCCCACCTAGCCCCATAACCACTTGTTTAAGCTCCTTGTACTTTGAACTTTCATTGTCAATAGAAAAGAATAACACTTCCCACAGTGTTGGCATGAGAGCAAAGTAAAACACAAATGCATCTTGCACATGATGGGACAAAGCAGGAAGTAAATAAACATTAGTTCTTATGCTTTTCCTAGTGCCGTGTGAAGAATACCTAACCTACTTCACACTTTTGTGTGGGCTGTCCAGTCCTGTAGCCCTGTGTATGTATCTGCTTCCACATGCTCTGCTGTAAGCTATAATTTAGCTTCCCTTAACTATTATGTAATAAGCCTCTTGGCCTTTTTTACTTTTGGGCCTCACATAGCTCCAGGTTGCATTTGATACCATTTATTTCTTTTTTCATTATAAAGTTTGCTTTCCTGATTTTTATAAGAAAGTTGTTATTCCACTTTATCACTCCTGTGATTTTCTTTTTTTGGGTACTGTTTCCTCTTTAGATTAGATAATTTCTTGCTGTTTTTTTATTTCTACACACTTTTTTTTTCAATTTTCTCATTCTCTCCAGGGCCAGTGCTCTCACCTCTCAGATGATTTTTCATTCAACACTCCTCAGTGCCTATTCCCAGGTTTCCAGCTCTAGTCTTAATCTGAATAACCTGTGTTAGTCAAGTTTTTATTGCTATGAAGAACTACCAATGAGAAACTGGCTTAAGCAGACTGGAGAGATAGTTCAGCCCTAAGAGAACAAGGCCTCACACCACTCTTGCAGACCACCCAAGCTCAATTTCCAGTACTCATATTGGCAGGCCCACAACGACCTATAGCTTTACCTCCTAGGGATCCAACTGCCTCACTCCGTGCATATAATCACACTTACACACAGAATTGAAAGTAAAAATAAAATCTATTTTGAAATTAAGAAATCATCTTAAAGGAAGAAATTTATTTTTGTTTCAAGGCTTCAGAGGTTTTTGTCCTCCTTTGCTGTGAGTTTGTGGTAGCGTAATATCAGAGAAGCAGGAGCAGTGTAGAGGAAGCCAATCACCTCATGGAAACCAAAAGGAGAGGAGAGTAAGGGAAAGGAGATGGAGGAGGAAGAGAGAGGCTCAGGAGAAAATATATCCTATAGACATGCTCCAAATAAATACTTCCTCCTGTTTGGCCCCACCTCCTATTATTATTACCTTTAGCTATGAACTTATTAATGTATTGAATCATTAAGTTAGCACACATACAATTCACACATTAATGATTAGTGCCACCAGCTGGTAGCAGGCCTTCAACCTATGAACCTTTGGGGACATTTCATAATGCTCTACGCCTGACCTCCAAAGACTCCTGTCTGTTTCATGATGTAAACTATGTTCAGTCTATGACCAAACCTATCTGAAGTCTCCTTAGTTCACACTTCGCACTTAGTTAGCAGTGCTCAAAAGTCCAAATTCAAAGTGTCCTCTGAGATTCAAGGAAAAATTATAGCTGTATGCTTCTAAGTAGAGCCTCTACACGCACTCACACACACACACACACACACACACACACACACACACACACGCACGCACGCACACACATATGTATACATGCACAGACACAGACAGACTCTTGTGCAAGCACACACGCACATACATACACCCATGCACACATGTACACCCATGTATGCACATGCACTCATACACTCCAAAACTTTATTTACTCAAAACTACAGACTACATATTAATATTCCTAGTGACAGGAATAAGAAAGTAGCAAGAAGAATTGAATCAAAATATAACCAAAACCCAGCAAAGAAACATTAAATCTAATAGCTTTGTGTCTGGCATCCAGGGCATGTAGTCATGTGGTATGGGCTGCGTAAGTATTGGAAAGCTCCACATTTGTGGCTTTGCCATCTTCAGTCTGTGTGTCTTCTCTCCTTGACTTACACTGATGGCTGATTGTAGCCATCCTTCACAAATTTCCCATGATCCTTTCATGTTACTTTCGAAGGATCTCCACTGGAACTTCAACTTCACTCTCATATCTCCATGGATCACCCCTTGCAGGTGGTCCATGTAAGGACTCCTAACTGCCACATATTGCTTGGTCATGAAAGCCTTTCTTTAAGATTGGAATGGATGCCTCCATGATGTCCCAACTTTTCCAATCTGTATGACTGAAACATCACATGGAGGGCACTCAGTCTGCTGGCACCTTGAGTAAGGAAAACAGTTGATTCTCCTGGACTACACATGCATGTCTCTGAGGTGCTAAAATGGAGATACATTTCTAAATTGCACTTTATAAGCAGACTATCATGGGGGTACCCTCAATGGAAAGGTTTTCAAATCAATTTACTCTTCCATACTCTAAAGCCTGTTGTGTTTTGGGGTCTGGTAGATTCTCATGATGCCCCGAAGTCATCTTTCCTGTTGTCCTAATGCCAAGTGTTTGGCTTCTTTTCAGTGGTGCTGATCTCTTCAGCAGCCATGACTTCCTTGGTCCAAACTTTGCATGTATCTCTTTTCTGACCAAAGTGCTGAGTTTTTCCTACCTTTCTGCTCAGCTTTTTGCTCTTGATTCTTTCTACAAAGCTGACTAAAAGTAGCCAGCTATATCCATGCCACAATGTGAACGTTGTGTTTCCTTAAAACCTTCCCTGGTAGACTAATTAGTCTGCGACATTAAACATAGCCACATACAAAGTTGTTGGGGGCACAGAGATCCATGTATGGAGAAGCACTAAGAGAACTGGGAATGATAACCATGAAGAGGTGTCTCCTCAATGGAGGTGATAAAAATCAAATGCCTGCATTCCATTCAGAAAACTGAGAGTCTTTCCTTAAGGACCTGGTGATGTTTTTTTTTTTTTGTTGTTGTTTGTTTGCTGTCTGTGGAGGCAGGCAGACCTCACCCACCTTTTACTACAGAGGCAGACATCACCCTAATTCCCCAGAATGATCACCCCAGACTCTTCCTTCCCTCTTACCCATCCTTAGGAGAGATGTCACATGTTCTTTATGGGCTGCTCACCTGTATGCTATCAGTCAGAGACCATACTCGATTCTAGTTCTTTCAGCTATAGATCCCTCTTGGTCACAGGTACTTTGTAAAGGACTTTCTGTGTAGTGCAGCTGAAATTGGAATTGTTGGACTGACTGTTGCCTGGAAAACTTTTCCCAAATTTTACTGTGTTTTAAATATGCTGACAATGAACCGTCTGGCATTAAACTTCCCAAAGCCTGATTCAGATTGATGAAGATAATCTACAATGGGTTTTCATTCTTACCTCTTCTGGTAGCTCACTTCCCTACCTGGATACCTGCTGGAATCTCCTCATAAAGTCTCAAGTCATGGACCTAATATATAAGATTCTTGCCGGAATGTGATATACATGGCCTGTAGATAAATTGCACTAGATTCTTAACTGAAACTTAAAATTTTCTGAATGAAGACTTTGTGTGTTTTTTGTTAGCATTGTATCCTTCTGAGGCCTATCCAGAGTCACCCATTAAGTTCCATGTATGTCATTGTCTGATATTCTCCAGCCTGCTTGTCTTTTCTAGACTTTTATTGAAAGCCAGACCTAAAAGCTCCCAGAATCACATCGTCTGCTTAAAGTCATAGCAATAAATCTACATGTCGGTACTAATTTTGTATGTTAGATTTGTGTCTCTGTGATGAAATACCTATGTTTTGTGTCTCTGTGATAAAATGCCTATAAAAATCAGTTTAAGAGGAAGAAAGACTTACTTGGGCTCATGGGTTCAGAAGTCTCAGTCCATGGTCAGCACGAGCCCATCTTTGCTGATTGATCCATTGCTATGTGCTTTTTTTGAGAGAGAGAGAGAATTGTATGGTGGTGGGAACATGAGGAGGAGAGTGTTAATTCATTTTCAATAGGTTTTCATGAGAGAGAGAGAGAGAGAGAGAGAGAGAGAGAGAGAGAGATGGCTGGGGACAGAACACACCATATAAAGGCAAGCTCCCTGTGACTTATCTTACTTTAAATGAGTTTCACCTTTTAATTGTTCATTCAAGTGTGAATTCAGGGTTCATGATCCAACCTCCTCTCTATGGAGGCATCAGTTAGAGACTAAGCCTTCTATACTTAAGTCTATGGAAAACATGCTAAAAATATTCAAACCATAATAATGTCCCAATTTTAATATTTTAAAATGCATTTTGCATTTCTTAATTTTTTGCAATTCTTAATAATTTCTCTAAAAAAGGATCCATTTTGTTTTTTCAATATAATTTCTTAAATATTTTTAAAAACTTACTCCATAGCTAATCAGTTGTTAAGTCCCATTAGTTTCACTATTACAAGTTTGAATTTTTCTTTAAAAATTGTTCACAATACCAACATTTCACTTCTGATTTTCAATTTATCCTCTGTGCCTTAGAGATCTGGTGACCTCTTCTGCCTCCATGGGTACTTGCACTCTTGTGTGTATACTCCTCCCCTCAAAACATACTTAAAAAAAAAACAAATCTTAAAAAAGAAAAAAAAATTATTAGATGGCTACTCATTCCCCATCTATTTCCCAGTTCACAATAATTACACTTTGGGATTTCCCAGCTCAGCACTTCTTGTTGGTTCCCATTGACTCCCAGCATTATTAGTTAATGCTTGTTATTAATTACAGGTTAATAATGTCTTGATCTATTTATCACTATTTTATTTATTACTGCTTTCTTCCTAATGACTTGCATTTCAACCAGGCTGGAATACTTGCCATTCCCAAAGCATGCTTTACATCTTTCTGCTTCTGTTAATGTATTGTGGTGTCCATTTAGAGTGAAATGCTTTTTGATGTTGCCTCTCTTGAAATCCTACTCTGTTTCCAGCCCTATCTAATCTTATCAATTTCCTGTTATCATGTATGTTCTTTATCTCTACCTCCCTGTTGTTTTAAAACAAAATCCCAATCACCAATTTTACCAAATGAGGACTTGGGAGCCAGATACTATAGTGAGAGTCTGCTAGTTCAGAGCTGCAGAGAAAGCACCCAGCTGACCTTCTTCCTCAACCAACATCCCAGGAGGAAAAAACCAGTTCTCCTTCTCCACACTGTCCTTCCAACAGAATGTCCCTCCTTTCTACTTCCTGTGCATCTCTCTATCTGTCCTCCTGACTTCCTTTCACCCTCTATGATTTTTTTTCCTATGTTCACTCTCTGTCAACTGGTTGCTTGCTCTGCCTCTTGCCTACAGATGACTTTATTTAATCTTGTTTAACAATAAACAGAAAGCTCTTGGATTAAAGGAGTGTGCTAGGGCTGAATCTCACCATAACTAGAGACAGGTTTTTTTTCAGTATACAATCTCAGGGTTCACAGTGTGATCAAATGTCCTGAAACACCTCCCCCAATTTTAAGAAACTTCTATTTAAGGAATAAGCATAGCACCTTCATATTATAGCTATTCTTATGTTTGCCTACTATATTATACTGTATCATGTCTTAGAAAGCAAAGCTAATACATTTATTCACATTTTACTCCCATTGGTGCTTAATATACTACAATTTACACCACAAATACTTGTTGGATTGGCTTGAATCTGTAGTGAAAACCTTAAATTCAAATAAGACATTTGCTTTAGCAAAGAAAGAGCCAATTTTTTCTTGTTAAACTTTTTTCTATATGAATAGAGTTGAGAAAATATAGATTCTTCAATGTTGAAGTCATAAAAAAAAGTCTCTATTAATGAAAACTAAGTGGCTGACCAAGACTGGACAATAGTAACAGCACAACAGGAAAAAGGCATACTTAGGACTTATTTTCCATAGGGATTATCATGAAAACACAATTTTAAAGATAATAAAACTGTGACTTGAATTGGTAAGCCCAGCTGCAGGGATTTAGTTTAACATTAGAGTCATTTCCTGGATGTTCTAATGTCTTTTCCTGTCACTATGATAAGGTATTCTGACAAAAGCAACATTATTCTGGCTCACAATTTAAGGCATGGGGAAGTCAAGGGAGCTAGAACTTAAAGCAGTTGCTTTTGCAGTCAAAAAGCAAAGAGCAATGAATGCATGATAGTCCTCCTATTTCTGTTCTTTGCTTTATATAGTCCAGGATTCCAGCCAGAGAATGTTACCACTCACAGTGGGTGAGTGTCTTCACCTCAATTAACCATAAGCAAGATAATATCCCATAAATCTCTCTACAGGCTTGGCTCCTAAACAATTCCAGATTCTGTCAAGTTGACGTGTAGCACTAACCATTACACTAAATAAGCTACAACTATTAAAGCAGAATCTTTGAAGTCTGTGATAGTATACATACACAAAATAACCACATTTCATTCATTTGACCTTTAAAAATTTAATAATGTATGTGTTATATTTATAATTTATAATGTCTCTGCCTGTGTCATTCATGTTTTCAAATGTTATCTTTTTAGAGAGTCTCTCTATCCCCTTACACCTAAGTAGTTAACATGTTAACTTTCTTCTTCTTCAAAGTGTTTCCAAGATTCACCTGCATTGTTCCCTGATGATAGCTCCTACATAAATATTGGTTAAGTGAATTAAAATATCAAAAGTATTATTCGTCTCTGATGTATTTACTATAAAACCTAATTGTTTAGTAGCCTTTTGATTTTAGAAATTCTTTGGTCATGTCAGACATATGATTTGACACACTCTATTCTTGTCCATACATCTTCACTGATAGATGATGCACCAATCTATTATCTTTCTTACCCTTTTCCTAACATATCCTGCCTGTTCTGTAAGATAGCATGGCTTAAAATTTCCCCAGAAGTGAAAATAGATTTATAACTCAGGCTTTCGTTGCTTATTCTTTCCTTTTAATTCATGGTCATTCTTGTTCCAAGTTGGTCCTCGTCGACCTATTCAGAATCATTACTGGGAACCAGAAAATGGCACGTAATTGAATTGGTATTGCTGCAGTCACCATCAATTTGTGCAGGAGAGAAGGCTGAGGAAACACAAAGGCAGAACCTATAATTGAATTTGGTTACTCCAAAGGTAAAACACAGGAGCAATTTTCAGAGAACACAGCAGGTCAGTTGGTGAATGGGGCACGGATGAGTGAGATAGATTGCCCGAGTTGGGAAGGGATTACAAAGGCTGAACAGATGCACTTTGGCTAACTAGTGCTCACAAGTCACTAACTCTGTGGCTTTCTCAAGGTCAACTGAACTGTCTAGGTATTCAAGTACAATGGACAGTGAATTAAGAGAAAAGTAGGAGATAAAGAGAAGTGGGTTCTAGTCCTAATTTCTCCAATAAATATGAATTTCCCTGGACCACAGTTACCTCATTCTTAAAATAGGAACAATAATGAAATCCCTTTGTCTTAAGCTTCTCAGATGTATCTTTGTTTTTTTTATACTGTGTCACTGTATGAGATGTTTAGAAGTTAACCTTATTATTATTCTGTGATCAAAGTCTTATCCTAGCAATAACTAATTATTTTAGATTCAATGCAGAAAGCATACCACAGAGAATTGTCTATCTCACATTATATTTATTTAGCTTTTAACCTCCTATAAATATGCGTTATCATGGCTGGGAATTTACCAACCATAAGCCAGGAACATGAAAGTGATATCTAATAAGGCTCGTTACATTTTAGCATGCATCTAGCTGTAGAAAAGAATGTTGTTTGCTTTGATAATGGTATATAGATGCTCTTTATTGGTTCTGTTGTGTGCTGTCTGCTTTTTATGGCACTGCTCATTTAAACACTAATTCTAAGAGGATCACGTGACTAGATAGATATACACTTTCATAGATAAGGTCTCCATTCCTCTTTTCTCCCTCAAATTTTTCTTTTCCCCTGTTTTTCTTTGTCTGTATCTTGCTTCATTTTATGATATTCTGAAGTCCTGTTAATGCTTTAATCCTGGCCTCAGTTAGCCATTGAGCAGAAATGCTGAAGTGGTGAAAACTAATTCCTTTCAAATAATCTCATAAGCTGTTGGAAGGCTAACAGTGTTCACAGGCTTCAGCTTGTATCCTTTTGTGTCATCTCTTTCTTACTCTCAGAAACATTAGTAACTGGAAAATAAAAATTTGAGATTCCAGTGAAAGTCTGAAATCTATTCTAGAGGGTGAGTCTACAACTATCATGGTGGGAAGCATGGAAGCAGGCAGGCAATCATGATGCTAGAGAAGTAACTGAGAGCTACTTGATATAGAGGCATGAAGCAGACAGAGATTTGGAATGGTGTGGGCCTTTGAATCCTCAATGTCCACTCCTATGGACACACCTTGTCTAACAAAAACACATCTCCTAATCCTTCACAAACAGCTCTACTAACTGGCAATTGTACATTCAAATGCATGAGTGTGTGGGGACCATTCTCATTCAAACCAAACACAAGGTTATCATGCAACCATGCACCTAAGGTTCTGATTCATACATTTGTCTGAGAATAATTATTAGTAACATTCTATTTTGACCACAAACATGTCTTAATTTGGACAATAAGATGACATGACCACCTATTGAGGACAGTATTTCCAAAGCACATTCTAGCTCTTAAAACTGTGTTGTTAGAGCAAAAAGTGACTCTGGAGTCATTCTGAGCCTCATACTTGGACCCTGAGGTGCAGCTGTAGTAGCTCTGATCAACCAGACAGGAGTGGTGCCAGAATTGGCCCTGTAAATTTAATGAAGCAAGTTATGTCTCTACTTTTGAGCATTTAGTTCTAAAATTATAACATTACTCTGGAATCTAGATAGTCTCTCTCTTTCTTTAGTTGATTAATGTTACTTCCTAATTATACATAATCTTCAAAAATTGAAATACTATAAACTCTACTATATAAAGGTAAACCACCCTCATAAGTATTCTTTACAGATAAACCCAGTATTGAACATATTTTGCATATATTTTGTACTTTATTGAGTGCTTTTTTTTTTTCTTGTATGTGTATGTAACTAAGGATCTAAAATGAGTTGCCTTATAAAAGGCTGTCACAATCTTACTAAAAGTACCAGGAGTCACTCTGGACAGTTCACAGGCAGATCATTCTTTACGTTGATTTTTCTGGAACTCCATTCTATTTAGTAGTTCATGAAACTGAATAAACCCTAGAACAGCTTTGCTTCCCCTCTTTGTTGCTCATGGTCATCTCATCAGAGTCTGTCAGTTGTACAATGTCTTCTATTTTGACCAATTCAACATGTTGTGAATTACCTGGTGTTGTATTGAGACTCTTGGACTGGAATCCTAATGGTCTTCTTCAGCCTGGATGCTGTGTTTAATTGCAGTGGTCTGTTTGAAAAGATCAATGGTGACAGGAGACAGATGCCCAAAGAGCCTTCATTTGTCAGGCTGAGCTGTCATGGTGGGCAAACTCAACTGTGCATAGACTCTCATTTGGAAACCTAAAGCGCAGGGTCACAATGGAACTTCAGTATTTCTGGTACAAGTGAAACCAATGCTGTAGATCTAACTAATAAATGTGAGTCCTCAGTTTACATATTAGGTCTTCCCACCCATTCATGTGATAGAATAGAAACAGGTAAAGTGGGGAAAGATGGGCATATTAGTACTCCCATAGGTTTTTTAGTTCCTATGGGAAGTCTTCTGAAGTCCGTGGGAGAATTTTGTAGAGTGCAAAGGACTACTCAAATGTTAGTCATACTTAAGTTTATTATACCTTCTTTGTAGCACTTATATAAATGTTGTAGATATCCAGATATTGTATACTGCCTATATCAAATGAGATTGCCATAGTTATGCTACTTGGCTCCATTGGCAAGTATAATTCTGGGGTACCTGACGGGATTAAGAAATGCTGGAAACAGAGATTTTAACTCATGTTATTCCCTTTATGATCAGATGTACATGTGATCTGATGGAGAAAAATGTCTCTATCTCTTTAACTTAATCAAATAATCAAGTGGTACCCTTTAATTCTTTAAGAAACAGCAATTTGGATATAAATTATCTCTAAATCGTTTCTCACCTTAAAAGCAGACTTCTTGATAATTCTCTTCTACTTCTCTCTCATCCACTATTTTCTGATTTTCTCATTTCTAATGTTGATACATTCCCACAGGGTGCCTGGCCTCTGCTATATTTTAAGCTCATCTGTGTTCCAATCTTTGCCTTCAGGGCCCACTGCTAATTCTCTCTCACCAGCATCTTTTGAGTTTCTCAGAGCTGGGTTATCAATCCTAAGAATAAAATATACTTTCATGCAAAGCATGTTTCTAGAAACATCACAAAAGTCAAGATAGCAAGGTTGGTGATATTTTTCTGTTTATTCAGTTCTTCCTGACTTGGATTTGATATCTGGTTTAATAAAAGCAGCAACAGCAACAGTGAAAGGTGGAGGTGTTTGTTAAAAAAGAAACCATAACAGTGCATAGATTCCCCCAGCCCTTCCTTAGCCATTCATTCTGCTAATCAAATTGGTGATGCAATCTTCTGCTTTTCCCAGAAGGACCCTCTCTCCATAGTGACAGAGAATACATTTGATGCTTCTTACCATGCCCTAGATCTCTGACCCCTTATCCTTTTAAACAGTCACTGCTGCTAAAAAGAATCCCAATGACCCAGTGGCATTTAGCTTCAGCTGAGTAGCCCCTCCACCCCCCTTTACTTGCCATTGAATTGCAAATCTGGGCATGCCTCAGTGAGAGCACTTCAATTTCTCATCTGCATCTTCACTCCCCTCCCCCTGGGGGACAGCAGAAACCCTAAGGAAATATAGTCAGCCTCAGCTAGGCTGAGCTTCTGATCAGATTAACTCCTTGTTTAATAAGACATGTGGTGAACAACCAGCTGCTCCATCCCACTGCACTCTGTGAGGGACCAACGGGTCTTGGGGGTCCTAATTTGGAAGAGTTGGAACCAAGTATGGAACTTTGGAACCTGTTTCTCCAGATTTCTCTGGCCTGAGTCTCAGACCAGAAAGTTTCAGTACATTAGGCTCAAAAACCTAAGAAGAAACCTGAGAATTCTTACCTATAGGATGACAAAGTTAGGGATTTTAACCCTTTGGATTAATCATTTACTCCTAATAAAACATACTTTTGATGGCATAAGTTTTTAATCCTTCTATCTCTTAAGACTTCTGGCTTCCTTTCCTAGTATGTAAAATGTAAATGTAAGTCAAGATAATACTTAAAAAAGATTTATTTTATTTCATGTGTATGAGTATTTGCCTACATGTATATCTTATGAAATACAATGTAGTGAGGGAATATCTTTGTGGGCCCATGCTAAGTACCCCTGAGAAATTATGCCATTCAATAGATATGGTGTGAAAGAGATTTTTTTTTTATTTCCAATAAAATTTTAATGGCTCCATGAAATCACAGCTTGGTATGCTGTGATTTATTTAGCTGTCATTCCATGTTTGAGTCATTTTCTTTTTTTTTAAATACTTTATTTTTTTATTTCTTCAAGTTACATCTCAGTCACAATCCCGTCCCTACTCCCCCTTCCTGTCCCACCCTTCCACCCTCTTCCCCCCAAAAGCTTCCCCTTTCAGTCCAACAAATGGTTCCTTCTCTTATAACAGTAAATACTATACAAAACAACAGAAATAAATATGTCACATTTATGAGAGTTAAATGGCCCAGTATACATTCCCAATGTCCAGTTTATACATATTTGGCCCCTGACTTTAACATTCTACCATCTAACCATCTCCATGAGTTTAAAGTTCTATATCTGACTCAGCTTTCATACTAACTTGCATCACTATTAAAAACATCTTCTTAGATCCAGAACGCCCTTGAAAGAGATTTTTTAGGGGAGGAGAAATGAGTGAGGAACTGGGTAGAGACAGACAAGTGGACATGTAGACACGTGGACAGACAAGGAACAGAGAAGGCTGCTCTCTGTTTGGACTCCTTAGGAATCCTCGTGACTTTGAAGACTTCTGTGGACAAAATACTGTGAGAGCCAAAGTTATGCTTTAAATTTTAATTACTATGTCTAAGAGATCGATGAAACAAAAATCCCTCTGATCTGTAAGCTCCTTGCCCAAGGACAGATACTTCCTGAAATGCTGGAGGCTATTGTTTATGGGAGAAACAAGCCACATGGTTTTACTTCCCTAAACAAGTTTGTTTGACCCAGCTATACTGGATATATTAGCCACATGTTGAAAGGAATGGAAATGTTAGAGACCCCCCTTGGCAGGAGCCATGCCAGCCAGGTTCCAGGAACTTAGCTGAGCCCCAGGTTCCAGGAACTTAGTTGACCATGAAAAGGGTGGAACCAAGAATGAAGGTCAGTCAGGTCATGAACCCCAGGCTCCAGGATAGGGTGTTTCCTGAATGACTAGCTAAACAATGGGCTGGTACTTTCCACTTGTATTTCCCCTCACCCCCTTGGGTTGTGGTTTTTTCTTTAAATACCCTACTCTCCCCCAAATTGAGTCGCAACTCCTCTACCCCTGTGTGGGATACGAGTTGCATCCTCAGTGCTGATCCCTAAAATAAACCTCTTGAGATTGCATCAAGATGGTCTCTTGAGAGTTTTTCGGTGGCCATGATATCCTGAGTGTTGGGTGAGGGACTTCCCTCTCCTGGGTCTTTCAATGTGGGCAGGAGGTATGTAGGCGGGAAATATGTCAGGACATATGCTTGCCTCTGATTGGACCTGATGGGAAAGGTAGTGAATTGTGCATTTAAATCTCCTGCAAACAGTGACTTGGGGCCATTTTCTGGAAATCCAGAGATGAACCTGGACAGAGAGTCCATCAGCCTGGCTACCATTTAATTAAAGCTTGCTTCAAATTTGACTTTGAATTGTGGTGGTGGTTTTATTCCCCACTGGTGGGACTGATTAACAATTCCTTGAGGAAAGAGTGAATTGGAGACCACAGTATTGCCTCTTGGTCAACTTTTAAAGTGTGCTTACTGGATGAAGGCCCTCTGGTAAGGACAGTGACTGACTGCAAGGAGCTCAACCATATGGGAAGCTTGTGGCTCATCCTAATCCACTGTGGTCATGATGTAATTACGATTCATCCACACAAAGTATTATGGGTTTACAGGGTAGTGACATGAAGATCTATTTCAGGGAAAAGACTGCCATGCTGTGCTCACAGGCCAAGAACAATAAATGGCTCTGCTTTCTTTACATATCTGAGCCTTCATTGCTAATCCTCTTAGATTGTTCTGTGTCTTAACCAAGGATCTGAACTAGGATAATTTTTCCAACTATAAGGTTAATCATTTATAGGAATTCTTTGAAGTAATTTACTATTTAAGAACAGTAGAATCCAAGATCAGAGTCTGTTGAATATGCCTTGAGATACTTTTCAACCTAAATATGCCATCTAAAGTGTAGGTAGACTCAGCCAAACCAATGTATCTGATTATATATCTTAATGAAAAGGAAACCACTATTTTAAAATATTAAATGCACATTTGCTTTTGAAGACAAGATAAAAAGTCAGGGTAGCCTTCAACTTTTTTATGCTGATAGTAACAGAGTGCTACATTCATCCCCAGGTATGGCCCTAGGCCCCTCCTTTATCTAGGATAATCTGATGGTATAATAGAAAAAAAAATTAGATCATTATCCAAGAGACCTGGGAATTGGTTTCAGCTCTGGCATTAACTAAGAAGGTTAGTTTAGCTAACTTGTTTAAACTGAGAATATTTTTTTATTAAGTGAAGAAGCTGATGACGTGGCCCCTAAGCTTTTAGCTCTAAGAGTATTTGTTCCTCTGTGAGTCACCCCAAGAGTGCAGAGTGGTTGACAAGAGAGTTCAAGGTTCCGAAATAAGTGCCAGGATGTGTCCTGGGGTGGCTTCTCTGGGCAGCCGCCTCCTGGCAAAGGATTGGCAAGCAGATTATTTATAAGGGACTTTTCTCAGCACTGGAACCCAACCAAAGGAAGGAGAAGCAGCAGGAATGAGCAGAAGACAAGTAAATCTGCATCATCAATGGGAGGTAGACCTCTTCAAGCTGTGCTAAGTTGAGAGGGTAGGCCAAGTCTTGATGCCATTGTGTCCAACAATCACTAGCAAGATACAGGCTGTGACAAGAGGCATTCTTCAGCTGGAGTGATACCTAAAGGCAGTTGACAATGAGGACTTCACTTGTAGAACTCACTGGTAGTTGGAAGGGTAAGTCTTTTAGTCCTGAGGGGAATGTGAGTATCCATTACAAGGGTTGATCCACTTTCCAATACTGTGAAGACCAGAGGAATGTGTGTGGAAACACCCCAGCACTGGCCCATGCTTAGGGAATGCTTCCACCCACCCAACCTTTTGTTACCTTTTTTTTTTTCTTTCCAAAGGTCATAAAACTGAATTGTTGCCTCTGTTACCAAACAAAACAAAACAAAAAACCCTAAAAACAAACAAAAAAATCCTCCTTTAAAATAGATTGAATTTATCAATCCCTTTCGAATTTGAAACTATTGCTAAACTCTGATTATTTACCAATAACAGTAGTAACAACTGACTATTGCTGTGGAGTTTACAGTGTCTTTAAATATTTATTGATCACAAGTAGTTTATACGGTAAACTAAGCTGAAGTTGACAATCTCAATACAGATATGAGCAACCAGAAAGTCAGTTTCTAGCCTGAAGTCACAGAGGCAGTGGGCTGAAATGATGAATTTCAGACTTTGAATCCAGTCTTGTTGATTTTTGGTCCAGGATTGGTCCTGTTGTGCCAAGCCAGCAGGATCTCAGTGGTGATCAGTCGCTTACAATACCGAGCTATAGAGTACTTGGGTTTGTTAGAGCTAACGGCAGCACTGGCT
>CAJQZJ010031868.1:4280023-4300267 GCA_907164525.1 Lophiomys imhausi
TGTGTGTGTGTGTGTGTGTGTGTGTGTGTGTGTGTGTGTGTGTGTGTAGAGCAGTGGTTGAGTCTTTTCGAGACCACGTGTATCTCTGAAGACTCTGGGGGAGAACTGAGCTGAGGCTGTGTCGCCAGCTTTCCAGAGGGAAATCAGAAGCATAGTAATTAGACATCTCCCCCCTCAGGCAAATGGGGAAGGAGTTGCTTTACCTTAATGCCAGCCTGCAGTGATGAAAACCAGGAGGGAACAGCAGGACCCACCTGCCAGGCCAGCCCACGACTACCATGTGAAAAGGAGCCATATGACTCTGCCGTGAACACTGTTGACTAGAGCATCCTGGGCTCTTTCTCTTGGAACTTTTTTTTTTTAACCACTTGTTTGAATGATTTATTACAAAGAATCACACTCAAGTCTTCTGAGAAATGGCACAGCATGATGTGGGGATATATAGAGAGAGCTAGGGAGGTGTGATTTCACTTACAGGAAATCTCCATAGAACTAGAAATAACTAAAATTTAGAATAGCCTGCTTTGCAAGAACATGCATAGTTTTTTACTGATTTGCATATGTTATTCTGTTGAGTTCTGCAGCAGGCCTTAAGCCAGGCATTATAATGGCTGTTTCATATATGTCAAGACCACAAATCCAAGTCATAGAACCTGACAGTTCCAGCGTCAAATAGTTAGTAACTTGCAAATTTAGGACTCAATTAAAAATTGCTCCTTTGCCTTCCACTGCTCTTCAAAACTGATACGTTGTCATCTTCTATATGACAGCTATATCACCTTCAGGGACCTAATTTACTATTGTCTATAGAATATAGACTCTAGTCCACTTTGTAGTTTGGGGTCATACCTTTGGCTATTGTAGTCTATCTGACATAACTAAAGACCAGAACTTCCCTATTTTATTCTAAGAGGGTATAAAAGGGATAGAGGTCACTATGCCTAACCTTCTACCTACTTCAATTTTAAGCAAGCTTGGGGTATTTCCTTTGCACTGGTGCTCCAAGAATAATCCCAAGAACCATATTCTGAACCCAGCAAGTGTGAGGCACTAGAAAAGTGTAGATAATTAGCATGGATTTTGCAGTCACATTGCAGTAATACTCTAGCTTGTTAGGGATTATTCAATCTGTTGAGACTTCATTTTACCTATTTTACAACAGGGTTGATAACACCTCTCAGTTACTGTGTAAAGTAGTCTGTAGTATGTCTAATCCTATAATATTGAATGATTAATTATGACTCTATTTGCAGTAGGACCTTTGAAGAAAAGTTTTCTTTAAAAGACTTGCAAGATTCAAAGTAGTTTTAGTGCAAGTCAACTATAATTCCAGTGCTAGAATTTTAGGGGGCTAAAAAAATCCGACAAAACTATAAGCCAGCAGTTCTCAACCTGTGGGTCACAATCCCTTTGAGATTTGAAGGACTCTTTCACAGGGGTCACATGTAAGATATCCTGCATATCAGATAATTATATTACAATTAATAATGGCAAAGTGACAGTTATGATGTAGCAATGAAAATAATTTTTATAGTTGGGGGTCACTACAACATGTATTAAAGGTTGAGAGCAGAATGTGGAAGGTTGAGAACCACTGCTATAAGCCTCTTCAAAGTCAAAGCTGTGCTTCTAGGATTCACAGTTATCAACTGCAAAGAACAGTGTTCCTTGAATGCTACTTGCCCAAGGTAAGATGGGAAGAGGGTGTGTGTGTATGTGTAGATGAGAAGATGGGATATGTTCTTTCTTTGACCAGCCCAAGGTCTTTGAGGTCCTTCTTTGGAGCTTTGCCTTTGGAACACAATGCTCTTCTTTCCCTAGACTTTTGCTGGATAACACTGTCTCCAGTATACTGTTTCAACTCTCATTATTGTCATTTGAATGAGAAATTTCTCCCATAGTCATGGACATGTGAACACTTGGTCCCCAGTTGGTGTGCTTTTTGGGGAGGTTTAGATGGTGCAGGTTTGCTAGTGGAAATATGTCACTGAGAATGGGCTTTGAGATGGAAAGTCTTGTACCACTTTTGCTTTTTCTTTGTTTTGTGTTTGAAGTTGAGGATGTGACTTCTCAACTTCCTGTTCCTGTCACCATGCCTGCCAGTAGCTGCTGTGCCTCATCCCTCAAACTGTAAGCCAAAATAAGCTTCTTATACAAGTTGCTTTGGTTGTGGTGGCACTTTTTTCACAGCTAGTAGACCCATGTTTATGGTATTGGTTATAATGAATTGATTTCCTAGAGATGGGAGCATCCACATTCACAATAAAAAAATAAATAGTTGTTCGAATGGATAGTTTCTTCACTTTGTTCATCTTTGAAGATTAAATTCTAACCATTTTTGAACATCCTGCTCTGATATTCTCTGTCCATCCCCTTTTACTGGGTGTTCATTGAGTCCTAATTCTTACTCATCTCTATGTTTCTTAATAGACTATCCTGGAATTCAAGGCATTCTCTGGCCATTGCCATGGTCATGAACTTCTGTGCCATTGCCATGAACGCTTTATTACTAGTTTCATTAGAACTCTCTCAAATTCTTTCTAAAGAACTCTCATCTTTTATAAACTCTTTTTTGAGATTCCCATTTCTGAACTGGAAGAAATAAAGAGACTTTATGATCAGGACATGCTAAAAATTGAGATCATCAGACTCCTGAAGATCTCCTTGCTTTGACATGCTCAGTATGATGAAGAAGGTTTTTCTAATTGGTGGATCTACCTAGATACATTGGTAGAGATACTATGGCGAAGTGCTATGTGAAGGCTGTTGAGAGCCCAGTTTATAATGAAATAGGTTACCAGATATGCAATTCAAAGTGTGTTTTTGTTATTGTTTGTCATTATTAGGATCTAAGGTCCTAAGTTAAAAACTGAGTGAGTCAGATAAATCAAGAATCATAAACTTTGTCTGTTTATTAGATCTAGGATCTTAGGACATATTTCAATTTCCTCACGGTGGAAAAAAAACCAAATATCTTATACAATGTGTATGATTGTGATATACAACAAAATTTAAGGACATAAAATATTTCTTACATCCTGGTATATATTACATGTACAATATGTGGTATCTGTTAATCAATTTAGCATTTGGAGGCTATTTCTCCATGAATTTCTCAGTAAAAGGTGAAGTTGCCCCCTTCCTAAGAGGACAGTGCCCTGGATTTATCTGCTTAACCAGTTTTCAGCATGGAAAAGTTAGGGTTCAAGGACTGGGAAAAAGAAGAAAGGAAGCTAGGGAGAGGAAGATTTGGGAAACAAATGGGAGGAGAGTCTAGATCAAGACTTGCAGACAAGTAGACAGAGGGTAGCAAAATACCTGGGGAGGCCTGATAAAGAGAAGTGAACAAACTGAAAGGGGTGATGATATTCTCAGACTGCAGCAGAAAAAGATATCAGCTGCTAAGATTAGATCAGATATGCCTACAATCTTAGTGCCATGGACGGTTACAGTTCAGGTCTCAGAGCTCCCAGTATGGAGTGAACCTTCACACCGGGGCAGTTCACAGAGGTATATTAGTATTTTTGTTTGTCTCATGCCTCTAGCTACAGCAGAACTGACTTAGGTTAGAAGCACATTGGTCGTTTGATAAAATAAGGTTATAGAGACAAAATCAAAACCATAGAATAAGTATATTCTTCTAGTTCACTAGCTTGTTGTTCTTTTGTGGGACATTGACTTTGGTAGGTTTGGTTGTGAGCCAGCTTCAAATCCATTTTTCCTGTTTCATTCTCATCAAATAATTATTCGGTGTTTTATTTATAGAACAGTTAGGTTTCTCTCCTGTGAAGCCTGTTTAGCCCCTTTGACACTAAGATTAATAGAAGAAACCTTCATCCTAACTCAAGGCTGAAGAGAGTGAAATGTTTGTGGTTTGTTTGCTTTCATGATGGTTAATCTTGATAGTAAACATGACAGGGTATAGAGTCACGGTAGGAGACACCTCTGGGACACATATCTGAGTGTGTTTCCAGATAGATGTAACTGAGGGAAAATTACCCTAAATAACAGAGTCCTAATCCTGGCTTAGGGTTCTGGACTAAGAAAAAACAAAAAACAAAACAAAACAAAAAAATCAAACAAAACAAAACCAAAACAAAACCAAAACACCCGTGTTCATCTCTCTCTGCTTCCTAACTATGGACACAATGTGAACAATTGCCTCACCCCCCCCCCCAACCCGCCACAGTTATCATGCATTCCCACCACAGTAGACTGAACCCTCAATCTATGAACCAAGATGAATGCCTCTTCTTTCCTTGATTTGTTCTTTTTTTTTTCTTTCCTTTTTTTTAATCATTAGGTAGAAGAAAGCTATGTTACTGGAAAGGTTGACCCTCCACTGATACATGGCTGTTTTTAGTACTTATACCTTGTTTGTTTGTTTGTTGCTAGAAGTCCTTTTGTTTTCCATCCATTCATTTACTAAAGCTGTGAAGATTCCAATAAAGACCTTCAAAACATCTCAGAAATGACCTTAAGTAAAGTTGCTTGTGATTTGATGGCTGTATGGGGGCAGGGAGATTCATCCTAGAGACTACCTGGAGAAATCCCTGTGTCCCTCCTTCCTGATAAGTCTAAGTAAACATGTCAAGATTCTTTGCAGTTTTGGGTCCTAGTGAACAATTCATGAGTGAATTTCCTGTTTTGGGACTCCAGTTTCTTCTTGAGTTGGACTCATAAACAAATTAATTTATCCATGAAACTAAACAGTAAGTTGTAATAACTTACTGTTATTATATTGTTGCATCATCTTTGATGTTCCAAATATTAAGAGATAAAAATTTTTTTAATCCAAAACAATAAATCGGTTCAGAAGAAACACCAAGAACACTCAGAGGGATGCTGGAGTCACCTGGAAAACCTGAAAACACCAAGAGCAATGCCCAGCTAGAATACAGCATGTGTGAGGATTTCTTGTTGCTGTTCTTACTATTCTTATCTGATTAACAAAATCAATTTAATTCTATTTTTAAAGAGTGAGGAGAAAATGGCTTAAAGACAGTGTCCACCACATGTGATTGATGGGAAAAGGCTGTTGTAAGAATGTATCTGCTGTCCCTAGAGGCGTTGTAGATGTGGCTGCTGTGTCACATGTGCATCAGTAGGTGGCAGAGAGGAGAGAGGCTATGTCTACATTCAGTGTTGTGACCTATGAACATCTGAATGAATAGTAGCCTAACATTTCCAGGGGTAAAAAAGCAACCTGGATACCAACACCACTTTGGCACCATGGGGCCTAGAAGGGGAGCAAGCCTGTGTTGACCACCAGTGCAGCACCCAGCAACCATCAAATGGGCTCCCAAAACAGGAAGCAAGCCAGAGACTAGAAGAACCCTACTTGGCCTTGGATGAGGGGGTTGTAGGTGAGCCAGCCTCGAGGTTGTGAGTGTGGGAGAGCCATCTCTGCCTTTTGTCTGCTTTGTGGTGGTATTGTCAAGAAAGAGATCCCCTTCTTTTTACCCTCTCCACCAGTGGCAGATAGGCCATCTGACCCTGATGGGGTTACAAGAGTAGGAGAGCTGTCCCTGCCCATCACATGGTGCAGCACTTGGGAGAGCAGGCCCTGCACCTTGCCTGGACAGTACACTACAGCTGGCCCTGGATGTGGGGGTTGTGGGTGAGCCAGTCCTGAGGGAGTGAATGTGAGAGAGCCAGCCCTGCCTTCTGTCTGCTTTGTGGTTTTGGCTAGGGAGAGATCCCCTTTATTTTCTTGCCTTCACCACAGGTAGCAAGCAGGAGAGTTGTCCCTGATGGAGTCAAGAAGGCAGGTGAGTTGGTCCAACCCCTTATTAGGTGCCTCACGTGGGAGAGAAGGCCCTGCAATTGGAGGTTGCAGGCCCAGAACCTGGGCTTTGACTTGACCCACCCCAACATATACCCCATGAATGAATTGTTTGAGGGCATGAAGAGGCCACTTCCATAGACCCAAAACTACAGGATCTCCATGACAGAGGACAGTGATAGCATATCTGAGAGAAGTTCCAGTGAGGTTCCAATATTGACAAAGTAGCAGAAGCCAGAGGCTACATACCAGACTAAGGAGTCATTATATTGAACATTTGCAAGCAAAAATGTGTAGACAAAAGGGAATATTGTGGGACACCCTGAGACACACTAAAACATCCACAATGAGATTTTTTTTTTAATGTGGGGAGGTTGCAAGGGTGGAGCATGGATCTGAGGAGAGGTGGGAGATGAGAGGGAACAGGGTGAATGATGTGAAATTCAGAAAATAATAAAACAATAAAAAGAAAAAATATATCTGATATAGGAGTTCAAAGACGTAACTGTGTCTACTAGATGGAAGCAAATAGAAGCAGTGGATGGAAACATTAGGATTTGGCTAATGATTTATACTTTCACTTACTGAGCAATTAAAGGTTTTTATATTTAATTCTTGCCACATATTAACAAGTATAGATGGAGGTTCCATTATTTATATTAAAAATATACTTAGTATATTAAGTGTTGATCTAAATTTATATTGAGAAAATCTCATACTTGAGCTCAAAGCCTGTTCTTTTTGTTAAAACTGAGACACAAGAAAATGTGTTTAACCTTAAAGAAGGAAGTAAAATAAGAACAAAATGACATAAAAATAAAGTATCAATTTGTTTCCAAGGGCACAAAGGCTGTACTCTTATGTACATCTGTTCCTCTGTCCTTTAGGCTGTTGTTTCATTCTTTTTATTTATATTTTCAACATAAATTCTTTTTATTTATGTTTTGATATATGAGTACTATATTTACATCATTTCTCTTCTTCCTTACCTCCCTCCAACTTCTTCCATATCCTCAACTTCTCTTAAATTTACAACTTCTGATTCTTAATTATTATTGTTACACACACACACACACACACACACACACACACACACACATACACACACACACATACATACACACACATACACACACACACACATACACACACACACACACGCACACACACACACTTACAAACTTGTAGATACAGCCTGCCAACTCACTTTAGTGTTACTCTTATATACATGTGTTAAGGACTGGCCATTTGGGACTGGAGATCCTATCAGGGGGCTTATCCCCGTGGAAGACTGATTCTCCCTTTCTCAGTAGCCATGAATCTCACCTGCAGATCTTCATCAAGGCTTGAGGCTGTGTAAGATTTTTCCTCATCCACCGTGGCACTTCAATTGGAGTTATCTTTGTTCATTTCTTGTTTAGGCAACCTTATTGTTGAGATTCCATGGGTGTGGCTTTCCTGTCATATGTAGAAGACACTATCTCAGAGGTCCTGCTCTATCTACTGCCTCTTAAAATTTTTTTCTATACCCTATTCCATAATGTTCCCTGAGCCTTAGACATAGGGGTTGAGTTGTATATTTATCTATTAGGGCAGGGCACCCCATGGTCAATTGTTCTCTGCATTTTAACTAGTAGTAGATTTCTCTAATGTTCTCCCATTTCTGCAAAGAAAAACCTCTTTTTGTTTCATTAAAATATACTGTCTTCCTTTTTGCTTACTTTTTTATTCCATATACAGATAAATGTTGTTTTATTATTAACCATGCATTCTCATTACCCATTCAGCATTCACTCTAATTATCCATTCAACATTCACCTACTTGCTAGGAATTACAAGAGATGCAACCGTTTGTAAGGCCAAGCTCCGTTCTTCAGGAGCTTATGGCCTGTTTAGGGAAATAACTGAGATAAAAGGCACAGTATAAAATGTGCCAAAAGGGAAGTAGGCATCTTGGCTTCCCCGTTTCTCATTCCACAGATAATCAATAATTAATCCTACTTTGTGTTTTGCTTATACCTGTCTTCCAAGGAAACCAAATGCTTTTCATATATTACCTTGTGAAGACTCTCAATAGCAGAAAAGCTTCATATTTGAATTATAAAGACCCATCAGCTTGTGACCTGTGCAACCAGTCTCACACCCTCTGTCTCATTTCCACCCATTAGCACAAAGCATTGAAATTCAGGTTCATCATCTAAGGCACATGGCCCCAGCAATGAAGACACGCACCTTACTTTTATTTACATCTTTCTGAGCACACACTCCAATTATCTTTTAAAGACTATGTATTGATAAGCCAGCCACTGGAAAAGCAGTGAGTGGGAAAGAAAACATGACATTTTTTTTTTTAATTCCCCCCCCCCCCCAATTTGGTCAGCCACAGGGGAAAAAAAAATCCTAAAGGCAAATTTGGGGACTTTGGAATGCTGAGTTATGATGAAGACTGACTACAAACATAGTGCTGATTGCCTGACACTCAGGATTTTATTTATGTATTTACTTAGAACACCCATGATCACATTTTATCCTCTCCTGACTTAGAATGTCTGTACTTAGTTTTGGGTAAAACTTTTATCCCTCCAATTGCCTTACATTAGAGGATTTGAGACTCAGATGTGACCTGGAGTAGTCAATGAGTCTGTAATGAGCTGGAGTCCAGCCACAAAATGGTTTTTTTTTTTTTTGAAGCTCATATAATTGATAGTTCTGCCATTGTTCTTCACAAGACTGGAAAGACTTTAAGGAAGCTAAATGGAGGTGGAGGCTGGATGTTTGAGGAGACTGGATATTAATGAGAAAGAAGACAGGGTACAGAAACACCAAGGTTGAAGATGAGGTTTGTATGATAGCCTCCCTCATGAGTTATATGGATCCAAAGTCAAGCTCAAGCTATTGGAAACCACAGAGAATTCTGTGGCTCAAGGGAGCAATTTCTGAAAATTATGGGAGCATAGATAATCTAGCAGCCTTGGTCAAGGACACTAAGTCTTCAGGGTATCTGTCTGCCTTTGTTTTCCTATCTGGTGTTTCTCTTCTCTTCTCTCTCTCTCTCTCTCTCTCTCTCTCTCTCTCTTCTTTCTCTCTCTTGTTGCTGGGCCCATGCCTAGGACTCTTGGGGGCAGGGATGAGTTGGTGCAGAGTCCAGTAAGTGCCAAAAGCAGATCCATTTATTTCAAGAAGAGGGTGATCCCTTTGTAACCTCTGCCCAGAGTCTCATTGGCTCCTGAAATGCAGGCTGCTGCGGCTCTTCTTCATTGGTTCCTGCCTCATTACCCAGTGTGGCTTCATCAATCTCCAGGCAGGTCAAGACATGTCTCAGGTCAGGCATGTTCGGATAGGTCTCAGATCAGTTGCATATGGAAGCCTAGCCACTTAATGCATTGTTTAGCAGTAGGCCTTGTTCCTCCTCAATGTCAGACCTTGTTCCTCCTACACTTTCTCTCTCCCTTTAGCTTTTGCCCTCTAAGGAGACTAACTCTTCCCAGGAGGTTGTTCTAATGACTATTAACTGCTAGAAGAAAGGTCTTATGCATGGTTTTCAAAAACTGATTTCATTGTTCTAAGATCTGGTTACTATCATTTCTGAGGCATTCTCTGATTGGATAATAAAAGTTGCTGATGGCCAGTTAGCTAGGCAGAAAGAGTTTAGGAAGGTGGAACTTCATGGGAGGAAGGTGGGAACTTCCTGGGAGGAAGAAAGGAACCCTGGGAAGAGCAGAGGGAGCTTTCTTTTTGCCCAGAGCCTTGAAAGACTCTGGGCTTGGAAGACTAGGAAGGCACAGAGGGCCACATGTCTTGTTAGGACTAGTGGGTTGGGTTAACTTAGGTGAGCCAGTTGAGAATCTGCCCTGCTAAGGCTTTAAGTGTTGAAATATTAAAATGTCTTGGTATATTTATTTATTTATTTATTGGGGAAAAGGGCCACCCTGGTTCTCAGCTCTCTTTACCTGCAGACATAGATCCAGTCAGGCTTCCAGCTAAGGCCAGCCAGGCCTGCCGGATCTATTAGAACAATAAACCATCTCACAATTTTACCATTGGTAAGGGAAAGCATGAAGTTCTTCATAAATTTCAGTTATAAACACCCCAGGAAGAACCTTTGATTGGCTTTACCCATATTTTGAACTTCTTTGAATTTTTTTTTTATAGTTAAGTTCTAGGAATCAAATGGATGACCTTAGCAAGCCTTCTGCCATGGAAGCTATATCCATAGCCTAAGTTTTGTTTATATTATTCACCTTGGTGCAAGAACACTTTGATTGGAACCTCATCCAAATGAACCAAGTAATGGTGTGGAGAGAACTGTTTCCTTTCCTGGGCAAAAGGACAGGTGTAAGTTGAACCATTAATAATTACAAACCAGAAACCAGATTAGTCATCAGAACAACAGACATGAGAAATAAACCATGTATGAAAATTTTACCTTCAAATAGGGTGTTTTTATTTTACTTTATTATGTGGTTTTCTCCTGAGCCAAAAGCTAAGGCAAGGCAACCCAAGATTTGTGAATTTATGGAATCAAGAGTCCTTCAATCTTATATTTTCCTTATTCATCCCTGTGGTCCATCCACAGTATCCTCCTGTGGCTGTTACTTTTTGCTTGTTTATCTGTTTGCTGTTGTTTTTAAATTAAATTATTTTCGTATAGTATATTTTGATCATGTTTTCCTCTTCCCAACTCCTCCCTGATCCTACTTACCTCCTTCCCCACCCAACTTTATGTTCTCTCTCTTGAAAGAAAAATAAAACACAAAAAGAGAAACAAGGCAAAAACAACAACAAAAAACAAGAAACAACTCCCCCCAAACCCCCACAAAAATGAAAATCCAAACAAAGAGAAAAAAAGACCAATTAAAAAAAAAGTAAGTCAAAAATGAAACAAATAGTCCACAAAAAGGCAATCCTGTGTTGCCTGTCCATCTATTTCTGGGCCTGAGGTTTGCTCTGGAATGTGATTGATATATCCAATGATACCTACCTGACTGGAGAAAACCCATTTTCTCTTTGACAAAAGGTATCAACTTTCCCTTCTCAGCTGGGACCCTGTCTGGCTTGAACCTGTGTAGGTCTTGCATGTGCTGCCACAGTCTCTGTGAATTCACATGTGCATCAGTCCTGGTGCATCTGGAAGATGCTGTTCCCTTGGAGTCATCTGTCACCTCTGCCTCCACTTCCACATAGATCCCTGAGTCTTGAGGGGAGTGGTTTGACAAGTGCATTACATTTAGGATTGAATTACGCTTTCTCTGCCTATTATCTAGTTGTATGTCTGAGTTAATTACCATCGACTGCAAGAAGTAGCTTCTTTTATGTTTGTTAAGCAAGACACTAACCTATGGGTATAACTGTGTCACTAGGAGTCATTTTCTTGATATGTTCCTTTAGCAGAATAATAGTATTGGGTTTTTTCCTAGGCTAATGAATAACCTATCTAGTCTCAGGTTCTTGGCCACTTTAACAATTTCAGATATGAATTTTATATCATGGAGGATTAAATGGGATGAGGTATGGGAAGGGAGGAGGAGGATATGGGGAAGGAATAAGGGGAAGGAGGGAATATAGGGACACTAAAGGCCTTTTGGTATCATTCATATGGAAACCTATTTCTATAGAAGCTTACACACACACACACACACACACACGTCAAGAAAAGAGAGTTCAAATGGAGTTGCCTTAGAAAGGGGAGACAATTCCTCCATCAAACATCAAATACTACTAAATTAACCCCTAGTACAAGTCATTGTTTACATCTTTTGGATCACTAGGGTCTCATAGACCTCCTCAAAATATTACAGGCTATTGCCAATGCCAGTGGTACCTGTAGAACTTGATGGTAAGACCCTATCACTGAAGCCATCACATACTTGAGCCATAGGATGTGGAGAAATCCATCTTGTACTAAACTGAAAGCTTCACCTCTATTGGCTAGCACTTCTCATGCTAGAAGATGCTATGGATACTACTGAAGGAGAAAAGTAATCTTCAGTCTTACCCAGTTATGAACCCTGATAGCTACAATAATGACCTGCCTGGCAAGATTTGGTGCAATAGTGACATGAATAGGTTATGGAAATAACCAATAATTTTTCGATTGATTTTAAAGCTCACGCCATGAGATGGTATCCATACCCAACACTGTGAGTAAGCTCAAGAACCCAAGGCTAGAGAGATCATGAGCCCAAGGAGAAAAAATTACCACTATTCTGATAAATTAATATAGCAATAAAATGACTCCTCATGACATTGTTATACTCTTAGATCAATGCATTGCTCCACCCTCATCAAAGAAATCTCTTCTTGCTATAGGTGGCCATTATCAAAGAAACCAACAACCAGTCAATATGCAGAGAATAAGAGACTGGAATGCCTGACCCTAAATGAGATGGTTATATCACATCCCTCCCCTCAGTGCCTAGGGATCTATGCAGAAGAGGGAACAGAAAGAATGTAAAAGGCAGAAGTGATGGACAACTACAAGGAAGCAGTGTTTTACAGATACCACGGAGCATATGCACATACAACTTCAGAGACTGTGACAGCATGCACAACACCCATGCAAGCTCAAGCCATACAAAACCTCAATGTGGTGAAGAATGGATGGACATGAAGTCCTGCATCTAGCTGAAGGCCTACTGGCTTTTGGTTGATGCTGGTAGAGGGAAAGCCAGTTTCATTCAGTGGACTGATACTTGGTATGTTGACCTCACTCCAGGGTGGAACCAATGCCTAGGTGGTCAGCCAAACACAAACTGGACATTACATTTAAAATATCTAACTAGTTAATTAAAATATTTGTTTTTATAGATAGATAATATGGAGATGAGTGCGAAGGGAGGTCTGGAAGGATCTGGCAGCAGTTGGTAGAGGGGATGAATAGTATCAAAATACATTGTATGAGTCTCTGCATCTGTTTCCATCAGATGTTTCTGCCATCTCTGCTGAATGGAGCCTCCCTGATGTTGATTATGCTAGTCTCCTGGCTATGAGTATAGCAGAATATCATTAGGAATCATTTCTTTTTTTCTTTTCTCTCTCTGTCTTTTTGCTGGATGTATTTGGATGGGGGGGGGAGGACTAGGAGGAAAAGAGGGAGGAAAAACTATAGTCAGGATATGAGAGAATAAATAAAACATTAAAAAAAGAAAAGAAAAAACACATTGCATAAAACTAAAAGTATAGCCTCAGATCACACATCAGTGTCTCTGGAGAATGTTAGAAATGACTGTTTTTATGCTCCCATTCTGCTCTTTCAAGTTAGAAACTGGAGCAGGCTCAGTAGTGTGTGTCTTAACAATGCCTCCAGGAGACTCTGCCTGAGAGCCATGGCTTTAGGACATTTGCATACCCAAGTGGCTTCAGCTGAAAGGTAACTAGATACCATGGAAAATTAGAGCCCACTGCTCTAGAGAATCGGGGATTAAGTGACCAATGCTTCTCTGTCCATCACTTGCGGCACTAAAGGGATTCCCAGAATGTAAGTCCACAGTTTTTTAAATATAGGAAAATCTTAGCAAACCAGAATGAGCTGGCTGTTGTAGTATTTTTTTTTCTGTTGCATGAATAAAATGAAGCCCACACATTTAAAACAATTAATTTGTGATCTCATACTTTCATAAGTCATCTGGTAGTACAGATGTCACTAAACTAGAGGCAGTGATTGTTCCTTTCTAGGGACTTGGGGTGAATCTATTTCCTTGACTTTCACATTTCCAGAGCCTACCTTACTTCACCCTTAAAGCTAGTAACAGTACATCTCCATGACTATTCTCCTCTACTAACATCTCCCTCTGAACATAGCCAGAGAAAGCTCTTCAATAGTTAGGACCATGGATCCTGAACTTAGCTGATTTTTCCAAGTCTCTTTTGCCATTTAAGGAACCATATTCCCAGGACCTAGGACTTAGGATGCAGATCTCTTGGAGAGCATTTACCCTGCCTACCACCATGAGCATACAGGGAAGGCTGGGCTGTAGAACTTTCAGTGTGAAAAGAAGAAAAGTCTTGGGTAAAAAACCAGGACAAGGTCATCCCTCACTTGGAGAGCAGGGTACAGAGATGAGCCACTCTGATGGAGGTCACATCATGCAGTGTTGAGAGACCCTGAGGCCAAACTACATATCAGTGCAGAAGTGACAAGGTGGCAGATCTTCATTCCTTAGTGGACTCCTCCATGATTTTGTGTGACCTGGCTCAAACCTTCTCATTTCCATCCTGTGGCAGGACTTCGCAATTGCAACCTTTTTCTCATGGTGAGGATAACCATACTAATTTATCGCTAATCACTAACCATGGGTAATTCATTCTTGCTTATAAACTACCACATTAACTACTGCTCTCATTGAGTTATCAAGTTCTGATAGTAGCAAGAACAAATCATGACATTAATTGTGTGAATCTGGCTCTGTGTGTGTGAGCAGCATGTGATCAGGGCCTTGCTGAGTCCTGAAGAGAAATGGTGACACATAGTCACAGGAAGGCAGGCTGTAGTACAAGTTCTTGCTGGGAAGCAATGTTCCATGAGTATTTTACTGTGTGTAGTACATATTAAGAATGCATTTGTTCTGTGTAAATATCTAGCTGTCTTTAGTTCTACCATTCTCCCAAGCCAAATTCCCTTTGCTATAGAAAGCTGAAAAGGTTATTATGCAGCTGAACTTTGGTGATGCAATGTCAAATCAGTGTTTATCCCTTTGTTTCTGTTGACCAGCTGGAATTTGAGTTAGTAAGAATTTGGCTTTCATGAGGTAATGAGTAACAGACTACATTAGGGCCCAGCTGCTCCTCTGTCAGGGAAAGAGCACAGCCATTTGAGTACTGAGAATAAATACTGAGAATTCAAATACAAATTCCTTATTACTTGTGTATCTTAGAGGCATTTCTATTTTTCCTATCTTATTCTCTTGTCCTTAAAACTATATAATAATATCTAATATTTATTATGAAGATTAAGTAATAATATATATTAAGTGGTAAGTATCTGGCACCCCCAGGGTCATGGCATGAATGGAAAGCAGTTATTAATATCTTTAGGTAATGATGTTAAATATTTCCTATAAAGGGTTTGGCAAAGTTCTTTAGCAATAGTGTAGCTCTTTTCAAACTTTCCAAAGCTATCTTATTCAAGGAGTTCTCTGCATTGTGTCAGATTAAAACTGAGAACACTGACACTGCCAAACTCATTCTATGAGGCCACTGTCATTCTGATTCCTAAACCACACAAAGACCCAACAAAGAAAGAGAACTTCAGACCAATCTCCCTCATGAACATAGATGCAAAAATACTTAATAAAATACTAGCAAACCGAATTCAAGAACACATCAAAAGTATCATACACCATGATCAAGTAGGCTTCATCCCAGGAATGCAGGGATGGTTCAATATATGAAAATCTATCAATGTAATTCACCACATAAACAAGATGAAAGAAAAAAAACACATGATAATCTCGCTAGATGCAGAAAAAGCATTTGACAAAATCCAACACCCCTTCATGCTAAAAGTTCTGGAGAGAACGGGCATACAAGGACCATACCTAGAAATAATAAAGGCAATATACAGCAAGCCAGTAGCCAACATCAAATTAAATGGAGAGAAGCTTGAAGCATTTCCTCTAAACTCAGGGACAAGACAAGGATGTCCACTTTCACCATATCTCTTCAATATAGTACTTGAAGGTCTTGCTAGAGCAATAAGACAACTAAAGGAGATCAAGGGGATAAAAATTGGAAATGAAGAAGTCAAATTATCCCTATTTGCAGAAGATATGTTAGTATACATAAGCGACTCCAAAAACTCCACCAAAGAACTCTTACAGCTGATAAACAACTTCAGCAAGGTGGCTGGATACAAATTTAACTCAAAAAAATCAGAAGCCCTTCTTTATACAACAAACAAATATACCGAGAAAGAAATAAGGGAAACAACCCCCTTCACAATAGCCACAAACAACATAAAATACCTGGGGGTAACTATAACCAAGCATGTAAAGGACCTATACAACAAGAACTTCAAGCCCCTGAAGAAAGAAATGGAAGAGGCCTTTAGAAGATGGAAAGATCTCCCATGCTCATGGATAGGTAGGATCAACATAATAAAAATGGCTATCCTACCAAAAGCAATATATAGATTTAATGCAATTCCTATCAAAATACCAACACAATTCTTTATAGACCTGGAAAAAGCTATTCTTAACTTCATATGGAACAACAAAAAGCCCAGAATAGCTAAATCAATCCTGTCCAATGAAAAAACATCTGGAGGTATCACCATCCCAGATTTCAAGCTGTACTACAGAGCAACAGTAATAAAAACAGCATGGTACTGGTATAGAAACAGACCAGTGGATCGATGGAATCGAATTGAAGACCCAAACATGGACCCACACACCTATGGCCAACTAATCTTTGACAAAGAAGCCAAAACCACACAATGGAAGAAGGACAGCATCTTCAACAAATGGTGCTGGTCCAAGTGGATGTCCACTTTCAAAAGAATGAAATTAGACCCATACCTATCACCTTGTACCAAACTTAAATCCAAGTGGATCAAAGACCTTAACATAAAGCCAGCCACACTAAATATACTAGAAGAAAAAGTAGGAGAAACCCTCGAACTCATTGGCACAGGTGACAACTTCCTGAACAGAACACCAACAGCTCAGGACCTGAGATCAACAATCAATAAATGGGACCTCATGAAACTGAAAAGCTTCTGTAAGGCAAAAGACACTGTCATTCGAACAAAACGGCAACCAACAGACTGGGAGAAAATCTTCACCAACCCCACATCTGATAGAGGGCTATTATCTAAAATCTACAAAGAACTCAAGAAACTAAATGCCAAGAAACCAAATAATCCAATCAAAAAATGGGAGATGGAGCTAAATAAAGAATTCACAAATAAGGAATCCCTAAGGGCTAAGAGACACCTGAAGAAATGTTCAACATCCTTAATCATCAGAGAAATGCAACTCAAGAGGACCCTGAGATTCCACCTAACACCTGTTAGAATGGCTAAGATAAAGAGCTCAAATGATAGCGCATGCTGGCGAGGGTGTGGAGAAAGGGGAACACTACTCCATTGCTGGTGGAAGTGCAGGCTTGTGCAACCAATGGAGGTC
Organism: Lophiomys imhausi; assembly: GCA_907164525.1. Taxonomy (NCBI): domain Eukaryota; kingdom Metazoa; phylum Chordata; class Mammalia; order Rodentia; family Muridae; genus Lophiomys; species Lophiomys imhausi. The sequence goes on from CAJQZJ010031868.1 coordinate 4,296,932, forward strand.
TGTCTGGTGATATCTTAGAAATCTAGGAATAACCTTGCCTCAGGACCCAGCCATACCACTTCTGGGTATACACCCAAAGGACCTCTCACGGAGACATAGGGAAGTCTCCTCATCTATGTTCATAGCAGCCTTATTCGTAATAGCTAGAAATTGGAAACAACCCAGATGTCCCTCAACTGAAGAATGGATTAAAAAACTGTGGTACATCTATACAATGGAATATTACTCAGCTATCAGAAACAATGAAATCATGCAATTTGCAACCAAATGGATGGATCTAGAGAAGCTCATCCGGAGTGAGCTAACCCAGACTCAGAAGGATGCACATGGCATCTATTCACTTATAGTAGGATTTTAGCTATATCGTACAGGATATCTGTACTACAACCAACACACCAAAAGGAACATGGACATAAATTTTTTTTTATCTTTTTCTTTTTCCTTCTCCTTTTTTTCTTTTTTCTTTTTCCTTTTCCCTTCTCTTTTTCCTCTCTTTTTTTGTTGATATTCTTTGTTTTTGTGGGTTTGTGTGTTTGTTGGTCTTTTTTTTAGTATTCCCCCAGTAGCAAGGAGACACCTTTCACTGGCAGTACTGCCTCGTAGGCCCCCAGTGAATGAAGAGGCTCTTGGCCCTCATATGACTCCTGATCTGTGGTGAGAGACTGTTAGGCAGGGACACTCCACCCCAGAGGAACAAGACGGAAGGTTCAGGGGGTAGAGCATGGGAGGGTGGGGCTGGGAAGCAGGAAAAGAGGACAATATGATAAGGATGTAACCTGAAGCAATAAACAAATAAATTTATTAACTAAAAAAAAAAAAAAAAAAAAAGGGCAGGTGGCAGGGATGAAACACTGTGAATGGAATAGAGGATACAGCCATTCGGCCTGGTTTTGCAGACCTCCAGGTGTCAAGAAGACGTGGAGCCAAGGTAAAATACAAGAGAATTGTGGTGTTGGCCCATGCCTTTGATTTCAGCGGAGACGGGGGGAGCACCGTAGAATTGGTGGTCATATGTATTCTGGAGTCATACGGAGCGGAGTGGTGAGGATGCATACTCTTGGTCCCACCATTCAAGAAGAGTACAACCTTGGTCCCAGCTCCCAGCACACTGGAAACAGAAACGGGCAGATCCCGGAGCTCAGGGTCAGCCTGATGCAGGGCAAACTCTAAATAGAGAGACTTCGATCCAGGAGTGGTGGAACATATCTTTGATCCCTTCAGATGGGAACCACATCTGAAGGTCCCAATAATTAGAGTTCAGAGACACACACATGAGATTTGGAGAGCCCTAGGTTTGGAGGCTACTTACAAAAGGCCTTCTCGATGCAGGCAGATTGTCCTTTGGGATCTCAAAATATATACACTGGAGCTGGTTTAGCTCCAAGGTGACAGAATGATTTCTTCTTTAACCCAGTTTGAAAGATAACGATTTGTATGTTGGCAGAAGGCCAAATTTGCTTCAGGAGAAGTATTACCTAGCCCCCCCGCCTCCCAAAAAAAGAGGGTAATGGTCCCAGGGTTGGGATTGGGGCAGGGCTCTGCTCTTATCTTTCCAGGAGAATCGAAGCGTCCATTAGGGGAGCCCGGGGACAGCTGGACAGAGGAAACCTCAGCAGAGAGCAGAATCAGGCACCAAGGATGACGAGTGACCCAGTTGATTCTGCCTGGCAGACTTCCTCAATAGCTGTCTCCATCGGGGGCCTGCAACCACGGCAATCCAATGTCGCTGGGACTGTTCAGCTCTACGCAATGTCCCGGCAGGAACCTCAGTGAAGCCTGCAAGATCAGCTTCTGCTTACAAACTCCTTAGGTCATCTAAACAGCTGAGAACAGAAGGATTGAACATAAAAGGAGTGTACTAACATTTTTAACCATTTTTTCCATTTGGGTTCGGGCCCCAAACAGGTTTACTACGACCCAAATCAGCAGGAAGTCACTTTAAGAGAGCGACGTCCCATGCCCAGAGGGTGGGGAAGGTGTTTCTCTGCCCTTCTTTTTGGTTATTTGAAGGATAACTGAAAACTCTGATATTTAGGGGAAGAGATTACAAGCTGATAAATGGTCCTGTTTAATGGGTTTTGGAGGTTAGCCCCAGGGACTTCCTACTTTTCCTTTTCTGTATCCTTCTTCCTCTCCTATGTAGGAGTGCATAGGCTTGAGAAAAATGAGATATAGACATAGCACAGGAAGGTCCAAGAAGAAGGGGCAGATTATTGAATATGCCCTTATACCTTTGTATATTGATACAAAATTAGTAGTTTATTTGGCTAAAGTGGTATTGACCATTGTTTATTGTGCAAAAATAAGATTGTATTGGATTACATCGGTATTGATCTCTGTATATTGATACAAAATTAAGATTATAGTTGGCCACGATGGTATTGACCCTTGTATATGGACGTAATATGAAGATTGTATTGGGCTACATAGGCATTGATCTTTGTGTATTGATACATAATTAAGAGTATATTTAACTACAATTGAATAGATCTTTGTATATTGATACAAATTTAAAGGTAACGCTTCCTAATGGTATCATACCTAGAGGTACTTAAAATTAAAATGTGAAGCTCTGGCCTGTTGATAGCAACTGTCTAAAACGGTCTAGGATAGTTAAGTAAAACAAACTCCTAGTCATGCAAACATGTCACTTTGTTAGCTACTATGACAGTCTATCACAGATATTCTCTAAACTACCCAGTAATCAAGTTGCTAAGAGACAAGCAACATTTGCTTATCTAAATACAAGAGATGGATAGGGCATCTTCAAAAACCCCAAGAGATCTGCAGAATATGGCATTCAAAGATGTTATCTTAAATTAAGATTTTCTGACAGACATTGGTTGTAGAGCAGGAATTATGAAGGACTTACCTACCCTGTCTTGGCAGAGCTAGGCTGTTGACTTATCTGCTTCCAAGTTTTGTCCTTTTTGGACAGAAGTCTGTCTACAGTTGAAGCAAGGGGTTTTTCTTGCCAAGAGAACGGCTTACCACCAATTCAATCATCTCCCACTGGAGATTCTTCGATGCTCATCTTCTACTTGGAGTAGAATAGGGGGTGCTGTCAGGAGCTGACATGTCTCGATATCAAAAAATCTTAAGTTAAGAAAACATCTTTGAATGACATATTCTGCAGATCTCTTGAGGTTTTTGAAGATGCCCTATCTATCTCTTATATTAGATAAGCAAATATTGCTTGTCTCTTAGCAACTTGATTTCTGAGTAGCTTAGAAAATAACTGTGATAGACTGTCATAGTAACTAACAAAATGACACATTTTCATGACTATTAGTTTCCGTTTCTTAATTATCCTAAACAGTTTATGTCGGTTGGTAG
>CAJQZJ010031868.1:4313103-4422273 GCA_907164525.1 Lophiomys imhausi
CACACACACACACACACACACACACACACACACACACACACACACACAGACATACCGATACAAGATAAAGGTGGGGCAAGGGAACTAATGAGCAATGTTAAGGTCACAAAAAGTATATATGCAAGACATTTTGAGGTGGAATAGCAAGCTACTGGTTGATTAAGATGATTTTTTTTCTAAGAATGGAACAATGAGGATAATCCTTAAGGGTTTTTTTTGGCTTTTTTTTTTAAATTAATTTTTCAAGTTACATCTTGATCAAAGTCCCTAACCCTCTTGCCCTCCAGGTCCTACCCTTCGTCTTTCTTCCCCATCTCTGGCCCCTCCTTTTTCTTAGATGAGGGGAGCCCCCACATCAAACCCCCTCAGTTTATCAGTCACATGAGGGCTAAGAGCTTTCTCTTACACTGGGGCCCGATTGGGCATCCCAGGTAGGTTAATGTGTTCCACTGACAGGCAACATGGTACATGACTCCCTGCTGGATGGAGTTTTTTGTAGGATAGTTATGCTAGGTTCCTGTCTGGTTAGGTCTGTGATTTGTAGGATGATTGTCCTGTGCTGTATGGTTAATATCCACTTATAAGTCAGTACATAACAGGTGTATGTTTCTGGGTCTGGATTAGTTCACTTAGGACAAGCTTTTCTAGGTCCATCCATTTGGTTGCAAATTGCATGATTTCTTTGTTTCTGATAGTTGAATAGTATTCCATTGTGTAAATGTACCAGTTTTTTTTAATGCATTCTTCAGTTGAAGGACATCTAGGTTGTTACAAATAAAACTGCTATGACCATAGTTGAGGTGATGTCCTTGTGGTTTGTTGGAGAATCCTTTGAATCTATGCCCAGGAGTGGTATAGCTGGGTCTTGAGGTATATAGAAGGATGCAAATTTATCACCCCGCACAAAACTTAAGTCCAAGTGGATCAAAGACCTTAACATAAAACTGGATACACTAAATCTAACAGAAGAGAAAGTGGGGGAAATCCTGGAACTCATTGTCACACATGACAACTTCCTGAACAGAACACCAATAGCTCAGGCTCTAAGACCAACAATCAATAAATGAGACCTTAGGAAACTGAAAAGCTTCTTTAAGGCAAAGGACACTGTCATTAAAATAAAATGGCAGCTTACAGATTGTGTAAAGATCTTCACCAACACCACATCCAACAGATGGCTAATATCCAAAATATTTAAAGAACTCAAGAAATTAAACACCAACAAACTAAATAATCCAATTAAAAATCAGGTACAGAGCTAAACTGAGAATTCATAGAAGAGGAATCTTTAATGAACAAAAGGCACTGAGGAAATGGTCAACATCCTTAGTCATAAGGGAAATGCAACTCAAAATGACTCTGAGATTCCATCTCAGACCCGTCAGAATGACTAAGATCAAAAACTCAAGTGACAGCACATGCTGGCGAGGGAAACACTCTTCCATTGCTGGTGGGAGTGCAAATTTGTACAACCACTTTGGAAATCAATCTGGTGATATCTTAGATAGTCCTAAAGTTTTAGGGAATCAGCATCAAAATGGGGGTTTGGAGCTGGACATGGGGCCTAGAAGGTAAGTGGTATTCACTAAACTAGAAGATCATGGAAGTAATGATACTTAGGAAAAGTTAAGGAATTTGAATTTACCATTAGTGAAGTTGAGGTGCCCATTTGGCATCTAGGTGGACATATTCAGGAAAATGTTTATACAAAGAGCCAGAAGTTTGATCTCCAGTCTATGCTCATTCCCTCACATCCCATCTGCAGTAGCCTATTATCTTCCCCCTTTCTTTTACAAATCCTTCTTTGTCCATTCACTCTTAAGTTTCCATTCATATACTAATGGTAATAATAGGAAATATCTATTGAAAGCTTACAGTGTGACACTCTGTTTAGCTGCTTTGTATGAATCTTCATATTCATTCCTTGTAGCAATCATGGGAAGGTATACTAGATGAGAAAATTTGGGTTTAGAGCACTAAGTAATTAGGGCAAGGCCTTACTTGCTATTGTATGTGGAGTTGCAACTCAAACTCAGGTGATCCAACTTTCCCTCATGATTTTCAACTTAGATTCATGCATTGGGTAATTCTGTATCAAGGTATTTTCTCTGAAATCCAGATTGACATGTCAAAGTGTTTTGGGGGTGTTGCTGCCTTTGGAGATTACCATTGTCTTCAAAACTTCTACTTGATCTGATAACTTCTCAGACATCTGACTACATCCCTCTCTCTCACATTCTATATTTGAGGCTATTAAATTCCCACAGGTAAGCAAAAACCCAGGTGTGGTGGTTTCAATAGGAATGGCCCCCATAGACTCACATGTTTGAATGCTTAGCCATAGGGAGTAGTACTATTCAGAGGCATGTCCTCGGTGGAGTAGGTGTGGCCTTGCTGGAGGAAGTGCGTCATGGCAGGGAAGGGCTTTGAGGTCTCAAGCTACTCCCATTGTGGTGCACAATCTCCTTCTGTTGTCTGCAGATCAAGATGTAGAGCTCTCAGCTCCACCAGCAACATGTCTGTCTGCATGCCACTATTCTTCTTGCCATAATATTGGACTAAACCTCTGAAACTGTAAGTGAGCCCCAATTAATATTTTCCTTTGTAAGAGTTGCCATGGTTATGGTGTTTCTTCACAACAACAAAAACCCTAAGACATGTGCTTAATAGCTTTGCTGAGAGCCAAGTTGATTCAAGGCTTTCTCAGAGGTCTTAGTGAAAGAACAAAGGGAACCTAGGTTTATGTTCTTGCTCAGGGGCAGACTTGGTAGACAAGATCTGGTCTGGAGCTTGGGCCAACGCCTCAAAGTAGTTAAAATTTAGGTTCTAGGGAACTTGGCTTTTCCCCCTGAAGAGACTGGAGTTATTAGTCCCCAAACCACTAAGCACTTAGTCTGTGATGCACTTGAGAGAACTTTGCACAACATTGCTCCATTAGCTTCCTGCTGGCATTGTACTGTTGTATTTTGACTTTTTACTGACTCTGCCCACTTTTCTCCCTGCAAAATACTATCTAAGATTCTTAATAAGCTTGCTTGGCATAAGACAAAACTTGTGCAAGACCTTCTGAGCCCACCTTTCCTATCTTCATCATTTCTGATCCTTTTCTCCTTCTTCTTCAGAAATCTGACATTGAAGAACAATTTGCTGGTCCATAACAGATCTCATGGTGTCTCACATAGTTCCATTTTTGAGATCAGCTCACACATATGCACAACTGCAAGGACTGTTTACTGTTTGAAAGCTTTTTCTTCCCCAAAGGGAGGTACCATGCAACAAAGTTGCACCCCCTACCCCACAAGCTGCCTGTATCCTATGAGTGAACACTGCAGTGATTCAGGGCTAGCTACCTCCAGCATCAGGACTTCTCTCATTGGTTGGCTTAATCATTTGTTAGAACTGCATTGCTCTTCAGAGTCTGCCTTTGTCTAATCCTGTTCTCTTACACCCTGACAAGTGTTTTCTCATATCCATAAATCAGATTGAAATCCTTTCCAAAAATACACATTCAAATCACTACCTCACAGTCTGTTTTGTGAGAAGCTTGTTCTAAAAGCATTAATACCAGAACAGTCTTAGGAAGCAGCTCCAGCAGGTGATATGGAGCTATGTCATTCCTTGGCTGCCTGGCAGTGAGAACCCCGTTACAGGTGCTATGTGAGATTTTGGTGCCCAGCGGGTGTACTGCCATATGGCACAAGTTACATCTGCCATCAGCAGCAGAGGGATTGTACTAACAGAGAGGTTGTAGGAACATAGGTGTTATGAAGCTCGTGGATTCAGATGGCTTTGGAAGTGCGCTGTTAAGGCATTTGACAAAAACAACAAGGGTCTGAGATTAATTTACCTAACGTTTAGGACAAACTGTGAGACCCAAAGAGTTTGTGAATAGAGAGGCTCATGGCTAAACCTAGAGCATAATTTTAAGTGTTAGTAGAGTTTTGGGCAAGATGGATATGCCAACCCAGACAGGTCTGCTTTACTAAAATCTGGCTTTAACTGGAAAAGCCTGAGCTTCTGATACTTGGAGCACTTCATCTAGGTCGATGCATTTGAGAAGGAACATATTTTGTGAGGGAGTATCCTACTCTTGCTCAGGTTACCTTGGAACTTACTATACAACCCAGGGTTGCTGCTCCAATGTGCATTGGATTATAGGCACCATGCTGCAATACTTGAAAATCTTGAACCTTTGATTTCCTCTGAGTCACAGGAGAGCTCTCTCTGTTCCTTCCTGCTGAAAGCAATCATTTCCCCTTGGATTACAATATTTAAATGCAACAGAGATCCTACTCTTATTTTCTTCCTCCTTCTGATTTCCACTTTCTTCCTGACCACCAGACCAGTAGCAAAGATCATGTTACAGTGTAACTTGTAGGGAAGAAAATGAACCCATACCTCAAAGCTGCAGGACCTGGACAGCATGTACTAGTAGAAACCAGGAGACTATATTGAAGTAGTGGGAGTCAGAACAGAAATTTGGATGAAAGAGCATTTATTAATATGGAAGCATTTTCCGTTGGTACAGGATGTAACACCTTATAAAGAGCACAGTAAAACAAGCTAAGGTGCAGTTAGAATGCCTTACATGTTTAGGAAAAGCTACAGATCATATTGAATAATAAGAAGTCCAAAATCTTGGCTCATGGTGAAAAAAAATAATGGCTCAGAAAGTTCACAGAAATATTTGTATTGGAAGAGACATACTTTGTAAAGCAGAACACCTGCTTCCTAACCATGTTTCACTTAAGGGTCCACAGGAATCCATTTACCAGGTGCTAAAGAAGGTACTGATTGGCAAGGGAAGGGGATACATTAGGAAGTAAGTGGTGGCTGTCCTCTGTAGGCCAGGAGTATCAGGAAGATTCTCTTACAGAGTCGGAACCCCAGCAGAAATAAAGCAGATACCAAAGCAATGGGTATCCAGTGGTGGTCTTTTACTATTGGATACAACATGGTCACAATTATAAGTGGGTCTGGTGGTTTGAATGAGAATTGCCCTTCATAGGCTTATGAACTTGAATGCTTGATCACGAACTGGTTGTGTTCTTTGGGAAGGTTACAGAATCTTTAGGACTTAGAACCTTGCTGGGCCTGACTTTGAGGTTTTATAACCTGGCCTCATTTACTGTTCTCTCTCTGTTTCCTGTATGCATACCTCTGCTTCCTGTATGCAGATCTCTATCCTATAAGCTGATCTCTTGCTTCCTAACTGTGGCTAGCCTTCTTCTCCTGCTACCTTTTCTGACATGATGGATCTTATCCTCTCTGGAACTGTAAACTGTAAAAAAGATATATATATATCTTTTATCATATATATATATATATATTATCACAGCAACAGGAAAGTAACTAATTCAGTGACCAATCTGAATAATAGCCAGAAAGGTCTGTCCCACACTGGTCCATAGAGATGAATAACAGGGCACCTATAATCAACCATCAAAGATACACTTGACATATCCATTCAAATTAATTAAAGATAGATAATCAGAAATTTCAGAGTACTTATCTTGAGGTCAAAATCCCTTGTCCAGTTTCAGGAAACTAAGTCACTTGTTAATTTTAGATTTCACTGCTTAATAGCTAAGTTAGGTGTCTAAGAAAAAGGAACTTAGTGAAGTATTGACACTTAGTTCTTCCTCAAGGAGCCTGTAACTAGTAATTATATCTTGGGTAAGAGAGAACTTATAATCATTTGACTAGTGTTCAGAAAGTCTCAGTTGATATTAATTTCTAGGGACATTCAGTGGACTTCTATGAGAGCCAATTAATAATTGGAGAGCTAAACTGGGCACGGTGGCACACACCTTTAATCCCAGCACTGGGGAAGCAGAGGCAGGCAGATCTCTGCGAGTTTGAGGCCAGCCTGGTCTACAGAGTGAGTTCCAGGACAGTCAGGCCTGTTACACAAAGAAACCCTTTCTCAAAAAAACTAAAATAATAATAATAATAATAATTGGGGATCTGAACCACTCCCTTTCACAGTGAGCTCACCAAGTTCGGGAGTCAGAAGGTGATCCTTTACTATAGTCATTAAATGTAAATCAGAATCTGTTTGGTACTTGACAGACTGCTATGTTTGCTCATTAGCCTTTGAACCATGAAGTCCCTCTTCATACTGAATAAGACTGCTCTCAGTACCTTAGAGAGACCTGATGGATCCACAAGGATTTTCATTGAATCATCCACTTCTATCACCAACATAGTTTCTAGAACAAGTGGGTAGATCTTTGCAGATGGTAGTGCTCTGCTCAAAACAATAAAGTAATGGCCCTATGTACAACTTCTGCACTACTTTAACACAGTTAGAGCTGACAACAGCCCTGGATTCATTAGTCTGGAAACATCTTCCTCACCCGTTTCAGGAAGATATATCAGGATCAGTGCATGATCATTTGGAATGAACACAGTACACATGTTCTTGCCTTGAACTGTTTAACTTTCCTGCCCTTTGTCACAATATAATCCCGAAGAATATAGATTTTTTTTTCTTTTTGTGCATTGGGAGTGAAACCAAGGCCTTGTAGAAGACAAGCAGCACTCTACCCCTCAGGTACCTTTCATCCTCTATCTTTCTTTTTTTTTTTTTTTTCTCAGAAGAAAAACATTATTGAGATGACACTGGTTAATTAAACTGGTAAGGAAGAAATGAGAAGTACTTTGTAGTCCTTGGAAAGATACATATACTTCAAAGAATGGAAGATAATTGCCATGATCATTCAGCGCCGTGACATGAAGTTTTAAGAAATATAGTTATTTTAAACATGTTCAGATTTTTTTTTGGAAGAAAAGAAGTGAATTTTGCATTCCAAATTTTCCCCTTTTAAGGCCTCTGTGGTTTCTGAGGACAGCATATTTCAAACTTGGCATGGGCCACAACCTATGCCCCAAGCAGCAGAGAGGATGACTAACTTTTTAATTAAAACTCAGATTGAGAAAAGGTTCTTCAGTATGTCTGGAGCATATGGTCTTGAAGAACTAACGCTATGTATGTATGATGTGAAAAGATGTCTGAAGGTTTTGAAAAACCCCAGTAGGCAAATTGCAATGTGAACTCCTAAAACTCTCAAGCAGGGCAATTTCATCTGCAGGAGAGAGCTAGAGTTCAACATATAACTGGAAAATTATTCTGGCTGTGTTGCTGGGAGTTGGCAGAGAAAAATATCATTATCAATTGACCATGCATTAAAAAAATTGTCCATGTGAGCCATCTTATACATCAAGTCATAAGGTTGGGCTGAACAAATAGCAACTCATTGTGAAATGGAAGAGCTATATGTGGGCTTGTGGACAAACAGAGCAGGAAGATGCACATGAGGAGCATCTGCTTCATCCATGAATTTTCTGTGTACATGGCTGTTAGCTCTTTGATAACTCTCTAGCCCCATGTACTCCCAGTGAATAGTGTCAGGAGGCCACAGATGTTTCTCCTTTTTGCAAAATAAAAAGAAATCATTGGAGGTAAGAGTAAAAAGGAAACACAGGAAGTTTCCTACTGTTTAGATGGCGTTTAAATGCCTTTGTAGCTTATGGTAATGCCTATTAGTGATTGTTCATCAAGGAAGAGACATTAAATAGCCAAGTAGACAAAATGACTCAGCCCACTGATATCACCAAGCCTCTGTCATCGATTACTACAGTGTTGGGATAATGCATACATTACGTTAAATCTTTCCCAAAGTGTGACTCAGTGGCATTGGTCCTCACTAACAAGCTCTTGATGCCACCTACATTCAGATGGGTCCAGCTTCCCTCCCCCAGCTCTTGTCACTGTCCCACATATCAGTCCTCTCTAGAACCACTCTATAGACTCACAGACCTTTGCATCTGACAACAACACAAATAATTACTGAGTCTGAGATACAATTTCATCCCTTAAGGACACAAAACATCCAGAAAGGGACAAGCTGATTATTTTGGAACCTATTTATCCTGGAAATGATAGTGATTCACCTCAACTGAGAAAAAACACATATTCTGCTATCAATTTCCTTTTCCTTGCTGTCAGTTCTCATCCATCATCACAAAAGAAGATTTCATAGAACATCTCATCATACCATACACTTCAAACAATTCAGTATGTGTGCAATGCAGTACAAATGTTTTTTCCAACAGCGATTAGTGTCCATATTACTTCAAGGTGTACTAACTACATAGAGATAGCCCCAGTAATCATTCTAAATGAAGATTAGAAACCAACATGGAAAGTTTAGAACAAAAATACAGAAGCATGGGTAGGAAAAAGTAAGGACTTACATATCCAGGGAGAAAGATGGGCAAGAAATGAGAAAAGATTCCTTAAAATAGGAGGAAGAACAAGATGCTCAGGCAGCTCGGGTAGCAGCATGTTTTACTATGGAGGTCTCACTTAACTGTCCTCCTTTCTTCACTTCAACTATCTTTTTGAAGCAATATGTGTCCTTTTACCTTTATATATTTCAATTCATCCTGTTGAATATTAGAACAATAAGATTCTGTCTTTTTCTTCTCTTGAGAACTCGAGTTAGGAAACAGGAGAAAGGGAGAGTTAACAATGGGAAAGGGACTGAGACTACACAGTGAACCTGAAGGTTGTGCCTAGACAGGGATAGCAGAAGTCCTGACTAATTTAAATTCAGTCCTATAAATAACAAATTGCTGTTATTTGTTAGAGCAAAGGGAGTAGCTTGGAGAGAAGACTGAGGAGGAAAGACAACATGGTGGTTCAGTGTGAGATACATTTGTACAGTGGATGAGAAAGTCAGCAGTAGGGAGAAAGGTTCCCTGAAGCAACCCTCTCTCAGACCCAGGGAATATTCTAGTTGTTAGAGGAAATATTCCTCTTCTCTGTGTAAACTGAATGAGATATTTTGTCATCAGAAGAACATACCTGAAACAGAAGCTTGCCAGGTAAAAATTCATTTTTTAAAAATATATTTAAAAAATTTTGAGATTATAATATAATTACACCATTTCCCCCTTTCATTCTAAACCCTCCCATGTACATCCTTCTCTCTTTCTCTTTCTCTCTTTCAAAATTTATGACTTTTACATTTGTAATTGTTGATGTGTGTGTGAGATCTATATATGTTATATATATGTAAATGCAACCTGTATTTACATACATATATAAGTTGTAAGACAAAAAAAAAAAAAACCCTTTCTTTCTTTAAACTATGATGGAAAGCCTGAACTGAGAGTTCTCAGCCTGTTCTTGATATTCTTCCCTATAAATCTCTGAACTGTAGCAAGATTTTATATATATATATATATATATATATATATATATATATATATATATATATATATACACACACACACACATATGTGTGTGCACATATATTTATATACATATGCAATATAAATATAAATACAACCTGATCAGTCTATATAATGTATAATGTTACCTATATGTATCTGTTTTCAGCACTTGCTCCTAATGCAGTGATCTTCAGTAATCTTTGTACCTGCCTAGTCTTCTTTCTATACAATTTTCTTTATTTAACCTTAACTGGGATGAGGAGAGTCAACTGTTCCACAAGATGTGATTAGCATAACCTATTTTATTTTTTATTCTTTCCATTATTAAAGTGATTCTCATGAACTGATCATTTCAACATTGCCAATTTGCCAATTAATTTTTAAAAAAATCTCATGATGCATCTTCTTATTAAGAACCTCATCAGTTATCTTATTTTCATGGATATGGCACAGTTTCTTTTGAACTATACTATACTTTTCTAAAACAAGTAGAAATGGACCATAAGAGTTACTGTTAATTCTAGAAGGTGACTGATAACTCGCTCTTCTTTGAGATCTTAGAATAGAAGATTTTCAAGTCAGCACTGTATTAGTCGAGGTTCATTCAGAGAATTAGAGCCATAGTATACTATAATCACACATTTAGCACAATAGTTTTAGAATGTTGGCTTATAAGGGATTGCTACACAAGTCTGAGACTTACATGGCAGAGTATATATGATCAAGAACAAAGTTGCACTTCTCAGATATAGAGGCAAACTGCTTGAGATAAAAATATTATTAGAAGAATGGTTTATTTTGTCTTACAATTTCAGAGCTTTCTGGCCCTACTGCTTTGGGCCTGTGGCAAGGCATCCTGTTATGGTAGGAGTGTGGAAGAGCAGAGCTACTCACTTCATGGTGCCCAGAAAGCAGAGAAATCAAGGGGCTAAAGTCTTAACATCCACTTCAAGGCACATTCCAATGACCTAAATCCCTCTCAATAGGTCCCACCTCTAAAGAGTTCTGTCATTACCATATAGTGCCCTGGCTGATGCCAAGTTTTTAGGACATGGGCCACTGAGGATATGTTTTACCATAGCAAGACAGAAGCTGTTGTTCACTGGTAGAATGTATTCATCAGAGAAGCCTCCTCTAAGTTCTTAGGGTATAGCTTATGATCCTTCATCTACCCCACTGTGTAGGAAAATATCCATTATAATATTTCTGTAGTCAGCTTATCCAAAGCCATATAAGCAAAGTTCTATTAGGATTAAGCTGGACAGTTGTGGACTATTGCCTGGACAATTTGATACATCAAAAGACTAACAGAAGCACATTGGAAGACATGCACTATACAAATCCAGAATGGGGTTGTTGTTGTGAAAAGCAACAGCAATTAGTTTTATTTCTCTAAATTTAAGTTTTCTCTGTTAAAAGTAAGCAAATTGAATTGGCTAATTTTATAATTTGATGGATGTTTATTTGTTCTTATGCCAGTCACACATCCATGCCTGCCACTTGCATTCATTTCATCAGTAAATACTGTCATTTTATCTCTAGAATGTGTTGAGAATACTAGTGTTGCTTAGTTGCATTATCCTGCTGCAAGTACTTATCTTGTCTCATGAAGGATTGTAATCGCCCTTTATCTGGCTGTTCTGTGTCACTTTCAGTGTCCAGCACAAGCTAATCGCCACGTTTCAGCTATTGCTGTCTTTCTACAACTCAAGACAGATCATTTTCTTCACTTGATTAAGGTTTTCTCTTCATTTAAAGGTAAAATCCGAGTCCTTTTATGAATTGTGCATTTGTGCATGACCTGAGCTATATCCATCACTCTTGTCACTCTTCTTTGCTCTCTTTTGGTATCACAGGCTTCCTCGCGTTTATCCATTACTGAAGCATACTCCCTATACAGGGCTTTTGCATACGTAATTTTGTGTGTCTAATATAAAAATAAATTACTTTAGGACTGGTGAGTTGGCTCATCATGTAAAGATGCCTGCTGTCAGGACTGTTTCCTGAGACCTACACTGTGGGAGGAGAGAATGGACTCCTTCAAGTCATTTTCTGACCATGCCGCACATGCTACAGCCCACCCACCCCCACCTCACACAAACAAACCAACAAATACAAAATTGTAACTTTAAAGACAAATTAAATTTATTCCATTTCCTCCTCCCGGCCTTCATGTCAGCTGTCACCTTTCCATGGCAGTCTTTCTGCTCCTTCTTTAATCAGCACCCTCTTGCTGTCTGTTATCATTAGGCCATTTCTTCTTTCCCTGATCTCGCCTTTGCCTCTGCCACTGCCTTACACAGCGAGCATTTACTTCCTACCTGTGCCCTCCATTTGACAACAGAGCCTCCCTCGGACTGCTATGTATACTGCAGTGCTTAAAACACTACCTGGGATGCGACTAGGATTGAAAAATATTTGTTGAATGGATGAAAGGTAAATAATGTCTACTTTTGTGAAAGCCAAAAAAAAAAAAACAAAACAAAAACAGCCCCCTCCAAGCCCCCAATACCCCTCCTTTGAGTATTATAAAATGTTTTTATGTTGAGGGAAATAAATCCTATTCTATATCAAATTTGGCAAGGAATTCTGTCTGCTTTTTTTCTTTCTTGAATGGAATTGTGCTGTCATTTCTCCCATGGCCATTCACTGAATGGGTGTTTCTATGGTTACCATGTTATTTCTAGTTAGAATCCTGTTGAGGAGAAACCTGAATTTGGTATCTCAGGAAGTCAAGATTCCCTTGACATCCTATAAAGATACCAATGAATTTCCACAAATCAGCTTCCTGCCTTATTCAGTAAATTAGTTGGGGAGATGGATTGGAAGACATCTTTGGGGTTCAACTCTAGAGTTCTGAAAAATACACCACAGGAAAGAAATAAAATGTGTTACCAATATATTTGTGTGGCAGTGATGGTCCCAGTGAAATCAATCCAATTTTTCTTTGCCTCCCACTAAGGGGACCCTGGCATTCTAAGTGTCACCATGCCCTCATCATTCTACCTCATCGTGTTGTAGATGCCATATGCTGTTTGTTCTTTCTGTTTTATACTTGGCACTAAAATACAATTTCAGATGAATATACTTCTATAGCCTAATTTGTTAGTTCACCCCAGAAAACAACTGAACTATGCCTAATGATTGCTATTCAATGAGGACATCAGAAACTGGCTGCAATACAGCCTAGAGCAGTTAGCCACATAACTTAGAAACATGCCTTCCTCAGTATGCTCAATTTCTATATGCCCAGAGAATCAGTAAGAAGACAAAATTTTATTCCCACTTCTGTCTCATTTTCTTCTTGATTCTGTCTGTCATTTCTTGCAGTGTATGTATTCTGGCTTCTATTACTCATAATCTGCCCAGGGAAAACCATGTACATCTGTATCCTTATTGAATTATAAAAATGCCGAAGCACTTCTGTAACTATGCAGGTATCTCTCTATAATCTTTAGAATAAAGGATATTGTAGAATTCAAATTTATTTGCATGTGTATGATGCAAATAAGGGGAATTTTTCATGTGCAACTCCACATCTATAAGGAATTGAAAGCCAGGGTCAATGTGATCTGCAAAATGCAATTAAACCCTTGTTACAGTCTTTCCAAAATATGGCATGGGAATTACATTTTAGGTCCTACAGCAATATATATATATATATTCCCTGTGCTTTATAGTCTCTGTTTTCTAGCTTCCCTCCATAGGATAGCTCAAATGTTTTTCAGTATATATTAACCTTGAAATAATTAATATTTCATTTACTTACACCCCCAAAATTTATTGAGTATATGTTATATGCCATATACTCTGCTAGGAATGATCACTGGTCTCCAGTTTTAAGAGAAATAAACATATAATTCAATACCCCAAGGCAACAGAAAAAAATGAGATAGCAATAATATCATCAGGCAAGATGTTGCCAATTCCCAGGAACAAATAACTGTGTAGACATGAAATCATTGTTGATCTCTCTGAATAACTCTATCCCTCATTGCCTTGGTGAATAAACTCAGTGATTCCTCATCATTAAAGTTTTTCCTACACTACCTTTCCAAATTTAAAATAACCTACAGCCTGACTCCAACCTGCCTTAAAATGACCCTTCTTGCAGATGTATATTATAACTAAACTGCTCTGTCTGTCTGGCACAGCTCATTGGCTTCCTGACTGAGATATATGCCTTTTTCTTAGTCTATCTCTGTACTAAGTACCTGCTACTTCACAAATAATACAGAAAAATGGGTGGTAATTGCTTGAGGGTTCATGGTCTACCCACTGGATTCTAAAACATATCTTATATATTTTTGTCTCCTAAGGAAAATGGCAAATACTTGCTAGTGTAACTGAAAAAGTTAGTTCGGCAGTTTCTAGCCCAATTTTTTTTTTTAAATGTTGAGTAAGAGTGGATAGAATCAACCCAGAAATAAAGGGATTTCCTCAGTCTGTTTAGACAGGAAAATACAGCATCTTACGTAAGCCAAAGGACAGTGAAGCTTTTTGGATTATTATTCAGCCAAATATGGATGAAAAGGAAATTTTGCTAATAAAATGGACCTAGTCCCACAGTCAGCCACTCCGAGGCAGATCTCTTTCTGAATGTGACTAAGGAGGCACAGTTGCTATTTCTTTCAGCCGAAAATGGCCTCAGACTTCCAATTCCTATAAGGAGCTCCATCAATTTATTTCTCTGATGCTGAAATGGAAATGCTGAGGCACTACAGGCTCATGGCGGAGCTTCCTTTGACTTGGAGCACCGAGGACAGGAACTGCACCAAGATCTCACAGGCTAGGCTGGGCTAGGCTCATCATTTCCTGCAGCTTCACATTGGCTTCGATGCTGTGCTAACTTCACTATGAGTTCTTGATTGTTGATTAGAGTGCTGTCTAAGGCTAACCATGAATACTGAGATACTAGCACAATATACACTTTAGGTTATTTTGGAAAGATTTATTTTTATTTGTGTGAGTGTGTGTGTGTGTGTGTGTGTGTGTGTGTGTGTGTGTGTGTGTTTTGCCCTCATGTATGTCACTTCTACTTGCCTGGGGCCCACAGAAGCTAGAAGAAGGCATTGGATTCCCTGGAGCTGAAGTTTCAAATGAAAGTGAGCTACCATACAGGTGACTGGAGTCAAACCCAGGTCCTCTGAAAAAACAGCCAGTGCTCTTAACTGCTGAGCTATCTCTCCAGCTTCAATGGTGGCTTAGGAAAAACTTTACAAGTTAGGTTTGAGAAAGTACACATAATTAACTTCAATGAAGCTCTCCAGTCCTTGTATTTAGTAATACCTATCTGCTGAAACCAAAACCATAAAACAAAAAAACCCTTCAACTAAATTTCATGTCTCAGTAATTCTAATTACCTGCTAATTTAACTCTTTTGTTTTGGGGCCTAGCCAAAAGACAAAGTATATTAAATATGTCAAATTTGTACAGTCTTGTAAATTCCCAGTTTATTACTACCAAGGATTTGTAATATTGTTAATTTTTTTAAAATAGTGCCTGCAGCTGATATCAAATATCAAATAATGGGACACTGGCCAGCATTCACTTTCCAACTCCACCATGTCCATGGCCTGGAGAACATTTCCAGATTCCCAGGACACTTGAAAAGTAATTTAATCTTATTGTTACCTCCCAGAAAGTTCTTGGGCTTATTTATTTATTAAACTAACATTATTGAGCATGAGACTTGACCCTGAGCCTACTGTGCTGAACAAAGTGTAAGGTTCACTGTCTCCCTGAGCATCTCCTCCAGCAGGAATTTGAAGGAGACTGGCTTTCATAGCGTTCTCAGAACTACATGGGACACGCAGGTTGTCTGCTCAGGATTCTCTCCCAAGTTCAATAACCTACAAAACAGCTGATCCAAATTCTAGTTTAGAACCCATTTTCCTGGAGTGTGGGGAGTCTGAAGTGGACTCGAGGTTGGGAGTCTTGTTTTACAACAAGACTTCAATGAGCATAGACATAATGCAGTTTCCTGTCCTTTGGTGCTCATGCTGTTTTGGTTAAGTGGGTCTGGCTGTGAGGTTGTCCATCCCACATAAAATAAAGAGCAACACAGCAGCAAAACCAGGGGCAAAGCATTCTATTTCTTATCAGATCTCCATGTAATATGAAAATCCTGCAAAGAGTTTGTTTTTACCATCCATGATTCTAGAAACCAGTAGTTTGGCTGTTAGCAAAGCCAAGTTCTGCTCAGGCTGTGGGACTTGAAAAACTATTAAGAGGTCTGAATAGGAATCACGGTGATCTAGTACATTTTCTTTGTGCTGTGTACCCAAAAGCTGACCCTTTGCCTGTAGGCCTCTGGTACACGAGGCCTTGCTAGGTGTTTCTATGTGAGAATGAAGTAGGACTGTGGTCTAGACTCTCCCAATGATAATTCTAAATTAAATTTATAGAGCATCTTCACTATTTTTATTGATATGCAAGATTTCTTTTAAAATTTTGTTTTATTTTCATTTTTAGCAGAGCAGATTGCCAAAGGATTTGCAATTTTAAAGTGATTTAAAATTGTCTTTTAGAAACACCTGACAGTTATATAAACTTTAAGGCAAAGTTTCTGTTTGTTCTGAATATCTTACATTTATTAAAGCACTGATCTCTATTAAATATGAAAATTGACATATTGAGAAAGATTAGAAACAGCTTGAGACAAAATTGTGAGCAATTTTGCCCCATGGGTGATGACAACAAGATAAAGTCAGTGACTAACAGCTGATGGGTCTACATGACAGTCTGCAAACGTGCAGAGGTGGGGCATCCATGACCCGAGTAACTTCTGAAGAAGTCTGGGAGTCTATGAATGCCTCATAAACCAGGGTTACCTGGCAAGAAGATTAATAACACACTGGAAAAGTGGGACACTAGAAAGAATTTGTAAAGGGTGCGAATGTTCAGGTTGTAAGTGTATAGTATAGCCTTCGCCCTGATCCACAACTTGAAATATGCTTGTTGCAAAGACATTTTAATTTAGAAACTCTATGTGCCTTCAAGGTCCTAGACACCCACCACTCAGCCATGGTCTGGACAAGCTAAGAAGTCAAAGGATTCTGTTGGATGAGGCTTTATGAAGAATTTTTGTTTTGTTTTGTTTTTCATGTGTGTCTTCTGGTTTTTATTTTGTTGCTGTTTTCCAGGGATGAGTAACATCTAGCCACCCTAAGTCTCTCCACTGTTCAGTCTTTCCTCTCTTAGCGTCTCCTCTTTGGAGAGTTGGAAGATGGCTGCTCCCATGACGGTGAAAGAAATCAGCCTGCAATGAAGAAGCAGGAACTCTGTTCCTGTGGCTAACCAGTTATATCACAGGCTAGACAGGACGATTCGTATTGGCTCTGGTGAGGAGTCCAGGAAGCAGCATGGTAAATCTTTATGATGAGTCCAGACTGTTGGACAGAAGGGAATGAGACCCCTAACCCTACCCCAATTTTCTTTTTCATTAGCCTCCTGATACTATCTCCTGAATAACATTAAAAGTAAGCAGCCTATAAATATTGCACAAACTCCCAATACTAAAAGCTGATAAAGTTTATTGTACTTATAAAATAAATAGAAGGAAATGCTTTCACTTTCCTCTTTACAGGTCTATGGGGAGATCCTAGGTGTAATTTATTGCTTCAATTTTAAAAATGTAGTCTTCCTTCACGCATGCTTCCCCTCACCCCATGTCTTCTGTCTGAAGCAAAAGCTCATGTGAGTATCCCCGCTTAGACATTGTCAAGACTTTTGCTTCAAACTCCAGTTTTCATGGCAATTCTCTAATGAGATCTTTAAAAGTAATTCTCTTATAAGTTTCCATTGCCACCTCTATTTCTTTTCTTATTTCTCCAGTACTCCTTTAGTTAACACAGCAACCATTATTTCACTGTATATAAGCTTCCTCCTATTCTGTTGATGTTCTGTAGTACTTGTTAGCACAGCCTTTCCTTTATAAAATTATAAGATGGACATATGGCTGCAACTGAATATGTAGAATTCCTTCTAGTAATGCCCATAATAGACTTTGTCATTATTGAATATTCAGGCTTCATCTGAGTGCTTGATGTACAGTATCTGAATGTCAAATAGTCCCCAAATGTGGAGATGGGAGGGGGAGGGTAAGGTAACTTCTGAGCCTATATATAATCTTTTTTATTATCTTATACTGCTCATAGGAAACCAGGTCTTTGTTGGACTGCTCATGGGTTCCACTCTTTTTGTGATACTGTGTTTTGAAAGCAAGATTGGACTTGAATTACCACCTTATATTTTTGGGATCAATATGCATACAAACATTTTCTTCAGTTAGCACACTCTACATAATATAAGGCAGAGGCATAAGTAGCATATTTGTTTCAGAATGAGATGGGACTGTGGTGTTGAGTTCCTTTGTAATCAGAGTGGCCAACTTAAAAAAATACCATCCAGGAATTCCACTTAAAGATTATAGAATGTAAGCCTTGCCAAGAGATATATAAACTATAGACATGTCTTTAACAAAGCCTGCTATAAGAGGTTTATTTATACTCATGCATATGAGGGCATGTTTCAAAATGATGCATACTCTTTTAGACAATTAAGAAAGCACCTTATTAATTATTATTTCAAATAACAATACCAGATATTTAGTAGTGCTTACTATGGGACAGGGGTTCAGATGCATTAATGTATTATTCATCCCTTAAGTTTCACCATAAAACTGAAGGATAAACTATTTGTCTCAAGCCAGAGAAGAGAAAAATGATATAGCAGGGGAAGCTATAGGCACAAGTTGAGGTTCCTAACCTAAACCCATGTCCTCTATAGTTTATGCCAGTGACTTAACCAAGTGAAATTTGAAAGATCTGAGTTGGTAAGGTTCCTATGGTTAGCACTCTGGTCCCTAGAAGATCTGAGTCTTCTATAAAGTCATGTTTATGATTTTTAAAAAAGAGATATGGACACTTCAAAATTGTTTGCTTTTTCATCTTTTGCTTTTGTCACAGTAAAAGAAACCTACATAACACCTGGCTACATTTGATCTTTCATTAAGAAGGCACTACAGGGGCTAGAGACATGGCTCTGTGACTAAAGGGCCTTCCGTGCAAGCGCAATGATCTGGGTTCAGATCTCGAGAACTCACATAGGAAGGTGGGGGCAGCATTACACCTTTGTAACCCCAGTTCTAGAGAACTGGAGATGAGAGGACCACTGGAGCTCCTTGGTTGGCCAGTCTGAACAAACTGGTGATCTCTAGGTTTGATGGGAGAATCCCCCTACTCCTTTTTTTTTTAATAAGATGCAGAATGATAGAATAACATATATGATGTTACCCTCTGGCTTCCACACATACATACATGCACATACAACTCCCACACATGTGTACAAACACAATTCATACATATGCATATACCACACACAAATTAGAAAGGTATTTTACAACAGAGGTGAAATAAATAGGAAACATCATGACTAAACAAATTATATATTGACTTAATCTTACCTGAAAATCTATATTTTTAAAACAAACACATTCTCTCCATTCTCCCATAGCTTTGGAGGTGAAAATACCATTATAACTCATGTCAAAGTTGTATTCTCTGTTCAGTATTATTTTGTAGGTTGTCCCAAATTTACTTGAAGGAAAAAAACTCTATCCACTAGTGGTTTTAAAAGGTTTATGAGGAGTACAAAAGTAACAATTTTTGATAAATTCCCAAACTTTTAAGTAGATACTCAAATCTATTTCTGTTTCTACCATATGGTATCAGACAAACTGGTCTCCAGTCCAATTTTTTTTTGTATTTTCTTCCATTTGAAATATCTTTCCTGTTAATCTTACCCTTTATATTAGTCCACATTCTCCTGATAAGAACCAACAGACAAAGATGAATAAAAGATTTATTAGAGCACTTGGTTTGGATGATGATGGAGGATGAGACTCCCCTAATGATTTCAGCAGCAGCACAGATGCCATGGAGTGTCAGCATGGCTCAGTACAAGGGTAGAACCTCAGAACAAGATCAGTTGATGATGTCACTGTCAAGCAAAGACCAGAGGACTGAAGGTCTGGGAGTGCCTGGTGTAAGTCATCTCTTTTGAAAACACTCTAATAGACACACCCAGAGATGCTGTGTCTGTTTCCTAGGCCTTCCTTAGTCCAGTTAAATTGATACCCAAAAGGAAAAAAAGCATCATCTTGTCTTTGCTTCATATACTTTCTACTGATTCTTACCTTCTGTACACAAAACAATCTTGTTCTATTGTGTAATAGCTTTTCTTATCAGTAATAGATATCTTTAGGTTAAAAACTAGGTTAGTTACCTTCTCACAGAAGTCTTTAACTAACTTCATTCACTTATGCTATTATGTTGAGACAAACTTATTTCTAAAGCCAGATTTTGAAAATAGACTTTAAAGGATAGATTTAGATACACAGAGAAATTAATAAGGTAGAAGAAAAAAAAAATCCCTGCATAGCCTGTACTCAGTCTTTGCTGTTAGTGTTTCATGTCACTAGTATTGTACACGTATGACACAGACAACTAACATATTGATATATTAGCTGAAATCTTTTTTTTCTTTATTTTTTATTTCTTCAAGTTACATCTCAATCGCAGTCAGTCCCTTCCCTATTCCCCCTCCAGTCCCACCCTCCCACCCTCATCCCCCATCCTCTTCCCTTTTTTTTTAAGTTTAAGGTATATCTTATTTCCCCCTACAGTTTCCCCTTTCAGTCCAACAAATGACTCTTTCTCTTATAATAATAAATACACTACAAAACAACAGAGGTAACTAGGCCACACTTATGAAGGTTACATGGCTTAGCATACATTCCCAATGTCCAGTCCATATGTATTTGGTACCTGACTTTAACATTCTACTATCTAACCATCTCCATGAGTTTAAAGTTCTATATCAAACTCAACATTCATACTAACTTGCAACACAATTTTAAAAGCATCTTCTTAGATCTAAAACACTCTCTTGACTCCTAAACAACTCAAAATTTAATTATGAGACTCTAGCTATCTGTTCTTCAGCCACCTCAGAGACCTGAGAGGGATAAATATATCTGATTTTATAGGAAGTACAGGGCCTGCAGCTTCCAAAACTAAGAAATGACATACCAGTGGCTGCCTGGACAGTTCCCATTTTCTCTCCATACATTACAGCATCCATCTTCAGTCATTTGGCTCCGTTTCTCTGACAGACATTGATTGTAGAGCAGGGGTTATGAAGGACTTACCTACCCTGTCTTGGCAAAGCTAGACTGTCGACTTACCTGCTTCCAGGTTTTGTCCTTTTTGGACAGCATTCTGTCTACAGTTGGAGCAAGGGGCTTTTCCTACCAAGAGATAGGCTTGCGACTAATTCAATCATCTCCCACTGGAGATTCTTCGATGCTCATCTTCTACCTGGGGTAGAATAGGGGGTGCTGTCAGGAGTTGATATATCTTGATATTAAAAAAATCTAAAGTTACGAAAACATCTTTGAATGCCATATTCTGCATATCTCTTGAGGTTTTTGAAGAGGCCCTATCTATCTCTTATATTAGAATAAGCAGATGTTGCTTATCTCTTAGCAGCTTTATTTCTGATTAGCTTAGAAAATAACTATAATAGGCTGTCATAGTACCTAACAGAATGACCGGATTGCATAACCATTAGTTTGCATTTCTTAATTATCCTAAACAGTTTATGACAATTAGTAGTAAAAGGCCAAAACATCACATTTCATTTTTTTTCTTTACCTCCTAACCCTTCCATCCTATTTCTCTGGGGTGGGGTGTCCTTATATAACAGTCCCTCATCTCAGTTGAGAGGTCGTATGAGGGCCAAGAGCTTCCTCATTCATTGGGGGTCTACGAGGCAGTACCACCAGTGAAAAGTGTCTCATTGCCCGGGAGAGAGAACTAAAAAACAAACAAACAAATAAACAGACAAACAGATGAAAAAGAATAAAAAATAGAAAAATATTTTAAAATATATAATAAATAAATAAAAATAAAAAATAAAACGTCTATGTCCAAGTTCCCTTTGGTGTGTTAGTTGTAGTATCGATATCTTCTACTATATAGTTAAAATTCTACTATAAGTGAATAGATGCCATATGCATCCTTCTGAGTCTGGGTTAGCTCACTCAGGATGAGCTTTTCTAGTTCCATCCATTTGGCTGCAAATTGCATAATTTCATTGTTCCTGATAGCTGAATAATATTCCATTGTGTAGATGTACCACAGTTTTTTAACCCATTCTTTGGTTGAGGGACATCTGGGTTGTTTCCAGTTTCTAGCTATTACAAATAAGGCTGCTATAAACATAGATGAGGAAACTTCCTTATGATTCTGTGAAGAGGCATTTGGGTGTATACCCAGAAGTGGTATGGCTGGGTCCTGAGGCAAAGCTTTTCCAAGTTTTCTAAGATATCACCATACTGACCTCCATAGTGGTTGCACAAGCCTGCACTCCCACCAGCAATGGAGTAGGGTTCCCCTTTCTCCACACCCTCACCAGCATGTGCTATCATTTGAGCTTTTGATCTTAGCCATTCTGACAGGTGTGAGATGGACTCTCAGAGTCGTCTTGAGTTGCATTTCTCTGATGATTAAGGATGCTGAGCATTTCTTCAAGTGTCTCTCAGCCATTAGGGATTCCTCCTTTGTGAATTCTCTATTTAGCTCTAGCCCCCATTTTTTGATTGGATTATTTGGTTTCTTGGCATTTAATTTCTTGAGTTTTTTGTAGATTTTGGATATTACCCTCTGTCAGATGTGGAGTTGGTGAAGATTTTCTCCCAGTCTGTAGTGTCTTTTTACTTGGATTTTACCAAATGCCTTTTTCTGTCCCATGATCTCCTACATACTATCACATCAATGTTTATGACTCCCTAGACTCCTGTTGATTGTGACAATTTCTCAGATTTCCCTTGTTTCTGATCACTTCAATAGGTATGAAAATTGGACAAACATTTGAAAATATTATCCACTACTAGAGTGTTGGATTTTTCTTGGTTAAGAAGAGTTTATCGATCTTTATGAGAAAATTCTTAACTGCAAAATACCATTTTGATCACACCACATCGAAGGGATCCATAGGAACATGATCAGTCATTGTTGATTCTCAACTTACCTAGAGGAGTGTTTTCAGGTTTGTCTGTCACCGGATCCCCTTCCCCTTCTTCGTATCCAGCCTGTGCTATTTGGAAGGAAGTCATCAGGACTTACAACTAGATATCGAGAATTTATCATCCCCCTCCTTGGGAACAGAGGGTCAACATGATGCAGCGACCTGTTATGCATTCTAAATTAATTGCTCCCAGAGGCTTGCTTTCTGGCTATTACTTTGCTTGCTAACCATTGTCTCAGATTGGTTGAATAAATGTTGAGGCCTGAGATTAGGCAAAGAGAGAGGTAGGCAGGTGTAAAGTGTGTGGGCATTTGAAGCAAGGAGATAGATGGGAAGAAGAAACCAGGTGGGTAGAAGGAGACACACAATGGTGTAAATGGAAGAAGATCACTCCCCGTGCCCTAGAACATCAACATAGTGTAGAGAGTAACAGTCCAAGGGGACGTATGTTTATGTTATGGAGTTTTATTTGGGAAATAGAATAAGCTAGCTTAAATGGGCTAAGATTGCACAATCCACGCTAAGACCTGTTAAAATCCATCAGGTGTCTGTGTGAGCTCATTTATAATGGCAGGTTAAGGATTAACACTGCCGACCAAGTAACTGTAATTTAATTCCTGGTAAATAACTTTAATAATCTATCTCTACAGCAACATAAATAATTAGCAGTTCTTTTGTAAATGATGTTAGCTTATTTGCTACCATTTACCACTCATTCAAATGTCTGTTGGCGTGAGTAGAGAGTTACAGATAGTTGTTTGATATTTTGTCTTATAGTTCCAAACTACCTTAGTTTAGTCTTTAGAATGTTCTGCCCCTGGCTGTTGGTCATTTATTTTCTTACTGAATCTTTTTTGAAACAACTTATTGATAAAGGAATTATTTTATTTAGTTTTTACTGGTTTTCTAAAAAGTCAGTTTCTTAATCTTTGGTATTGTAGAATAATTGGATACTTATTTTGTATATTTTGTACCTCAGGACAAGACAGTCTTGTCTTCAAATAACCCTTGTGTTTCTTAATAGAAAATGGTGCTGGGGTCTGATGTGAGTGTTGTTACTCACTGCTAGCAGGATGTTGCTGTTTCTAGTCTCATTTTGCTGATATAGCAAAGAAGTACATATATATATAATATAAGTATGTATATATATATTTATATATGTGTGTATGCTTATATATACATTTTTTCACAAGTATGCACATATCAATAAATATTTCTATACTGTGAAGATCTATGTCTTTATTAAGCTGCAGAGAGCTCATACCAATGTCTACTATTCTGATCTATTACTACATGAATCAATCTTGCTTCCTCCTTCTGTGTATCTGTAAATTCACACTCCAATAGTAGAACACCTGGTTCCTACAAAGTGCCATCTGCTATATATACTGTATTTTCTGAAATTTTAATCCAGAAACCCATGCACAGAGGACTTTTGTGTAGTTTCTTTTGCCTTTAGTCATAGATGTTTCACTCCAATTACCTTCTAATTCTATTAGAACTTAATTAAAAATAACCCTATTTTCACTGATATGTAAAAATTCATATATTAAGAGGCTAACATGATGTTTTAATGTGTGTATACATTATGGCAAGTTTTGAACAGATTAAATCCAACTATCTTCTTAAACATTCACAATTTCTTTATGGTAGAATCCTTTCTACTTGCTTTTTCAAATGTAGCATACATTATTGTTCTCTGCTCTGTGAACCACCTTTCCCTCAGCTCTTCAGGAAGGTCCTTATACACATGTAAGGCAGACAGGTACTCCTGTCATAGTCAGCTTTCCTTTATGGGGTATTGATTTTCCAAATAGTTTTTAAATTTTCAAAATATCCACTCTCTATGTTGTAAATTTACATAGGTTTGGGGGAAAATACACAATGTTTGGCATATAGGGTAGTTTAATTGCTGTCACCTTCTTCTTTGTTCTATCTAGTCAATCTTTCTCTCTTTCCCCAAACGCCTATTAACTAATCAGGCTCTTCCTGCCTACTATTTTTTGCCCTTTTCTACAATGATATGTGCAGATTTGTAAAGTATGCAACATGTAAAGTATGTATTTTCCATCTTTGCATCATCATTGAAGAAATGACTATTCAGATATTTTGTGAATTTTAGTTGTTTTCTTATTGTTATCTATTATAGTTTGTATTTATAGTTTTGATACAAACATATACCACTTGTGTACTTTATGTGTATTTGTCTAAGTCTATCACTTTTTATGTTGTCTCTTAATAATGTCTTTTATAAAGCAGATTTAAATTGTAATAAAATCCTGTTATATTTTTCTTTAGAAAATTTTTAATTAGTTTTATTTAGTTTATGTATGTGCATGTGTGTGTGTGTGTGTGTGTATGTGCATTTGCACACATATGTACCACAAATTGGTGGAAATCAGAGGACAATTTGTAGGAATTATTTTTCTTCTCTAGCATCTAAGTATCAGGACATGAACTCAGGTTCTCAGACTTGGTTGCAAGAGACTTTACTTACAGATTGTTTACATCAATCTGTGCTTTCTTTCATGAATCTTGGCTTTGGTACTTTATCTAAAAGTTTATTGTTAAGCTCAGTGTCTCTAATATTTTTCTGTTGTGTTTTCTAGAAATTCTAGATTTGTTTATTTTATATTGAATATGTGTTTTGTGTAGCATTTTTCAGAAAAGTATAAATAGTATGTTTAGATAATGCTTATCAAAATAGATATCCAATGTTGAGTACCATTTGTTGAAAAGGGCTATAAATTACATGTTCTGTATTAAAATGACTTTGTGCTTCTGTCAGAGATCACTTAACTATTTGGCAACATAGTTAAGTTTTCTTTATCTGGACTTTAGTATTTCACTGATTTATGTCCTTTCAACAATTCCCAGTATTTTATCATTGTATCTTTATCTTGACTCTTGAGATTGGATAGTATTGGTCTTCCAACCTAGTTCTCTTTCAACATCATATTAGATATTCATAGTTTTGGCTTTCCATATTCAATGCTTTTAGTATATCTCCCCAAATCTGTATGATGGAAACTTAACTCCAATGCAACAATTTTGGATGGCCATGCATAACAGATATTTTTTAGGTCATAAGGGTCTGCTACAATAAATGTATTAATACTATTTAAAGAAGAATTCAAGGGAGTTTGTTTGACCTCTTATGTCCTTGTCCTTCTGGCTACTGCCATGTGACTGTGGGAGTAAAAGTTTCCTCACTAGGTTCTGCTGACTCTACCTTAAACCAAGAGGACAAATGTCTGAAACTTTTTAATCTAGTCTCATATATCCTGTTAGGACAACACAAAGTGGACTAAGTCACCATGTAAACTGAAACATATGTGCATGGATAACTACCAAAAATATATCTCGCAGACAGTTTAATTTGGATTGTGTTGAATGCATGCATTAACAGGGAAGAATTAACAATATTGTCTTTTAATCTGTAAATATTTGATCTTCCTACATTCAGATCTCCTTTGGTTTCTTTCATCAGAATTCTACAGTTTTCTACATGTGGATATACATTTATTTCACTTTATTTATACTTTGAAATTGCAATCCCTCTTTCTCTGTGATGTATGTGTGTGTTGGCATGTGTGAGGGACAAATGTGTGTGAAAGCATATATCAGATGAAGATTAAAACTGGGTGTCTTCACCCTGTGTATTAAGACAGGGTTTTTCACTGGAGTCCAGAAGTCAATTCAGCAAGCTTGACCAGCTAGCTTTTTCTTGGGGAATCCCCTGTCTCTGCTTCTCCTGCTTGCCCTGGGATTAGTCACAACAATCTGGCATTCAGGTGGGCAATAAGGGTCTGAACTCTAGTCCCCACACTTGCATAACAAGCACTTTTCCCCATGAGCCACCCCACCATCTTTTTTAGTTGTTAAATTTAAAATCACAATTATCTGTTGATGGCTTATTTTCATTTTTAATTACTTCCATTTTTTTTTCTTTTTTCTTTTTTTCACTAGAGATTTTTTCTTTAGCTTAAGTGTCTTTTATGTGCATTGTCAAACCTACAGACATTTTGAGATTTTCCAGCCATCTTTCTGTTATTGATTTCTACATTGACTCAGTTTGGGTCAGGGAGCATACTTTGTGTAGCTGCTATTGTTTTAAACATGTCTGGGTGTTCTTGAGGGCCAGAATGTGGTCTGTCATGATGAGTTTGCCATGAAATCTTAAGAACAACGTTTATTCTGCAACTGGATAGGGACTTCCATAAATGTCAGAGAGATAAAGTTGACTGATGGTGTTGTCTGGGTGAACTCTATCCTTACTGATTTTCTGCCTGCTTGATCTAACAATGACTGTAAAAAGGGTATTGGTGCCCTGACTGGAACAGTGGATTTGTTTTCCTCACCTTGTTCTATCAGGGTTTTCCCTCACATGTTTTGACACTCGGGTGCATACCCTTAACAATTGCTAGGTCCTCTGGGAGGGCTGACCTTTCATTGTTTGTAATGTCATTAATAACTTTCCTTTTCCCGAAGCCCTCTTTTTCTAAAATTAATATAGCTCCTCCTACTTTTTTATATTTTTCTGAACAATTTTATTGGTTTAAAAGACTGTTGTGTTTTTTTTTAATTTAGAGTTTGTTATAGAAACTGTGTAGTTGAAAGCTAGTTTTTTTTTTTTTTTGGTTGTTGTTTTTGTTGTCTGTTTTCACAGTCTGTCCATTAATAAATTTAGATTGATATCTGGTATGTTGGTATTGTCTATCCTTTGTATTCTTATTTGCTTCTTTTGTTTTCTTTCTCTATTATTTTTATTCTCTGAGTATAATTGAATATTTTATATGATTTATTTTATTTTTCCTCTGAAACATAGAAACCACACCAATCATATTTTAGTATTTGCCTTTAAGTTTGAAATTTATGAGGATTCTACATATACTTTAAACACCACCATAATGTTTCACAAGTAATGAAAGTATCTTTCACAGTGCACTGTCAATTCTTCCTTCTAACCCTCATGAAATTTGCTTCTCTAATAATTCCATGCAGTTTAGTCACTCAGTACATTTTTGTTACTGGTATGTTTAAGAGTCATCAATTAGATTAACCAGGAACAAGAAAAAAAACACACTTTACTATGCTTTTATTTCTTCTCTAGTTCTCTTTCTTTTCTCTATGTAGGTCCAGGTTTCTGATCTATATCATTCTTCTTTTCCCAGAAGAACTTCTTTTTTTTTTTTAATTGAAAAAAAAATGAATTTCACATCATGCCCTCTATTCTCCCCCCATCTCCCACCTCCCCCGAGACCCACTCTCTACCCTTGCAATCTGTCCCAGCATAAAAACAAAAACAAAAACAAAAAACCCAAAAAACAAAACAAAACCCCCAGCTCATTGTGGAAGCTGCAGTTTATCTCAGTATATCCCACAATATTCCCCTTTGTCCACACATTCTGCTTGCAAATGTTCATTATAATGACTCCTTGGTCTTGTATGAGGCCCCTAGTTTTCGCTACTCTGTCAGTACTGGAACCTCACTGGAACTCCTCTCAGATATGCCGTAACTGTCCTGTGTCATCGAGATCCTGCAGTCCTGGGTTGGGAAGTGGCCTCTTCTTGCCCTCCACAGTTCATCCATGGGATAGATGTTGGGGTGGGCCATCTCAAAGCCCTGGTTCTGGATCTGAAACCCCCACTTGCATGGCCAGTTCTACTATGGAAAGGTGCAGGGCTTGCTCTCCTGAGTGCTGTAGCATGTGACAGGCAGGGACAGCTCTCCTTCTCTTGTGACCCCTTCTGGGCCAGATCATCTCTTGGCCAATGGTGGTGAGGGAAAAAAAGAGGGGAGAGTATCTCTCCTTAGCCAACACCACCACAAAGCAGACCAAAGGCAGGGCTGGCTCTCCCACACTCACTCCCTCAGGGCTGGCTCACCCACAACCCCCATAATCCAGGACCAGCTGTAGTGTATTGTCTGGGCAGGGAGCAGGGCCTGCTATCCCGAGTGCTGCAGCATTTGAGGGGCAGGGACAGCTCTCCTGCTCTTGTGACCCCATCTGGGCTAGATCTTCTGCTGGCCAATGGTGGTGCAGGCAAAAAGGAAAGGAGGGCATCTCTTCTTAGTTAACACCACCACACAGCAGACCGAAGGCAGGGCTCTCCCACACTCACTCCCCCACAACCCGCACATCCACAGCCAGGCAGAGTTCTCCTAGTTTCTGGTTTGCTTTATGTCCTGGGAGCCCATCTGGTGGTTGCCTGGTACTGGTCTTGTAGTCATCTCAGGTTACCCCATGGTGCCAAAGTGGTGTTGGTATCCAGCTTGCTTTTTTTTTTTCCCAGGAATGTTAAGCTACTATTCATTCAGATGTTCATAGGTTAGAACACTGAATGTAGATATAGCCTCTCTTCTCTCTGCCACCTACTGATGCACATGTGACATAGCAGCCACATCTGCAATGCCTCTAGGGGAAGGCAGAAAAACTTACAACATTTTATTTTAAATTATTTGTGAGACATCAAACCCAGAACATTTACACATGCCAGGCAAGTGTTTGTCAAAGCTAGTTGTTGCCACTACTAACAACTTATATAGTGCTGCTTCACCAGCCATGAATTCTCTCCTTTTTTGTTGACTATGAAAGTCTTTATTTTCCATACTTTATATACCTCCACGGAATAGCAAATTCCAGGTTTGTCATTCATCCATTTTTAAGACTTTTAATAATTCTATTCTCTTATTGCTTACATGGTCCCTGATGAGATGTCTGTAGCAATTTTTGACATCTTTTTTTTATTTGTTTGTTTTGTAAGATGTACTTATACACCATTGAACTTCAAAATCTTCTTCTTTGGTTTTCTGCAATAAGAAGATATGTCTATGTGTACTTTTTGGTACATATATTTTGTGATTGTCTTTGAGCTTCCTAGATCTTTAGTTTGTTGTTTTTCAGTGTTTTTAAAGCACTAAGTCATTATTAACTCAAATAAATTTCCATTTTTGATATTCTATTTAAGCATGTTTACACCATTGGAAACTATTCAATGTTTCTTAACATTCTGTTCTATTTCTACAAAATTATTTTAGTTTGTATTTTAGTCTGTAAACTTCTATTAACATATCATTCAATTTGTTCTCAGCTGTCCAGTCTACTAACCATTCAATCAGAACCTTCCTCCATATCTTTTACAGGGGCTTCCTGTTTTGTGTTTACTATTTTCAGATTTGCATCTTTTTTTCTCCTGTATCAGCTTCTTCTTGCATGGTATCTTCTTTTTCATTAAGAACCTCAGCATTCTAATTAATCACATATGTTTTAAGTTGCCTTTGTGATTGATACTTCCAATTCTGGATGATGGCTCAGTCTTCTGATGCTTTTGCTCTATTGACTGGGTTTTAACTTTCCCATTGGTGTTGTGTGTTTTTTGTTTGTTTTGGTTTTTGAGACAGGGTTTCTCTGGGTAGCCCTGGCTGTCCTGGAACTCAGTATGTAGATCAGGCTAGTCTCAAACTCAGAGATCCATGTATCTCTGCCTCCCAAGTGCTGGGATTAAAGCATGTGCCACCACTGCTTGGCCTGTTTTTGTTGTTGTTTTGTTTTTGTCTTTTTTATTTATTCTTTTCTCATATATTACATCCTGACCATAGTTTTCCCTCCTTCCTCTCCTCCCATTACCTCCCTCTTCTCTAGATCTGCTGCTCTTCCATTTCTGTAAAGAGGCAACCCATTAAGAGGAAAGGGGTCCCGAAAGCCAGCGCAAGAGTCAAAGGAAACCACGCTCCCACTGTTAGGCATCCCACAAAAACACCAAGCTACATAACCAAAACATATATGCAAAGGACCTAGGTCAGACCCATGCAGGCTACCAGATTGGTGGTTTAGTCTCTGTGAGACCCTATGAGCTCTGGCATGTTAGTTAATCAGTTAGTTGAATCTGTGGGCCAGGGTTCTTTTTCTTTTTCTAAATTGTAAGCCAGATAAAATATACTGGGGAATTTGGGATCGAGTTTGTCCTGCAACATCATCATTATTATTATTTTTTTGTATAGGCCTGTTTCAAAAAAATCTATTTTCAGTTTCCTCTTTGTTGTAAGAGTAAAAAATAACAGCATTTCAGCTCTTTTCAGGGATCTTTCTAATACATCAGTAAGGTGCCTAGTGTTAGCAAGTATTTCCTAAAACACAATTTTAAATAATATCCAATTATGTTCATGTTTTTACAACTTCAAACATTGTATAAGCACAAAGATTAAGATGTGAAAATAGCTCATCAGCCATAGTTTTCCCTCCTAATTATTTCATTTTTAAAAATATGATTCTATAGCACTATATGCATGCTTATCTGAGTTCTTAGTCTTTCAACTGATGAATGTCTGTTATATGCTTATTAACTATCAGTACTATTCCAGATGCTTGGAGTATGGCAGTGGACAAAACAAAAGTGCTGACTTGGCAGATTGTATAGATATAAATAATGAACACACATAAATGATAAATGCATTGAAGAAAGCTCTAGGGCTAATGACAAACTTAAGGTATTCTTTATACTTTCATTCTTAAATTTCTTTCCAATTACTCAGGTATTATACATAAGTATATCCCTGTGGAGTAAATATTGAGCTTAGCTTAATACTATTGAAATATACTCTCTAGAAATTATTAAAATATTATGGTATACTTACTGTTATTTTTCCTAGTTGACCGCTTTCCACATGTCAGAACTCTTCTATATGCTGAAGAATGAGAGATGGCACTCTATATCTGGGAGTATTTGGTAGATATGAACATTTTAGATAATCTCAGATTGAAGTCACCTGATATTGGTTGTAAGATACACAGGTATTGATTTCAGTCATTCTTTCCTTCCCAAAGCAGAAACAGAAAACAAGAGGTTTCAGTGTGTCCACCAAGTGTGAGAGAAGACACAGGGCTAGATTGTGTCTAATCTAGATGATGAAGATAATAAATATTCACCCCACCAAAGAACAAAACCACCCTACCTCCATATAAGACCTCCAATTTGAATGAGTATTCTAAAGAGACTAGGTTAGTTTAGTCACAACAACATGTCGCATTAAATAAGAAAGGAGGCAAACTCACCCCCAACTGAAATAAAATAACACTAAGGAAAAATAAAACACTAAACAAGCATATTACATGCTCTTTTACTTTCCAATTCTATTGTATATTTTGAATTAAAAAATAAAACTTTTAAAAGCATGAGAGTCAACAATCTTGCCAAATATTTTGGAAAATAGCAAGAATTGATAATGGCACTCAGTGTTCTCTAGCCTAAAAGTGATAACAAAGTTGGAGGATAGGCAAAAACCCAGGAGGCATTTCTCCAAATAGGCTTACATAGTGTAAATAATAGAATCAATGAATTTGCAATGTGATTAACTATTATGGAAATAAAAAATTAAACCATAAGACATCATTATATACCTATCAGAATGTAGATACATCAGAATGTTTGTGTGTGTGTGTGTGTGTGTGTGTGTGTGTGTGTGTGTGTTATGAGACTAAATGTGTATTAAGGATTTAGAAACCATAGATCACTAATTACCAGTAGAAATACAAAACAATACAGTCACTATAATTTGAAGTTTCTAAAATATACTGTTTAATTGCCATGTGACTCTAAAAAGTACACCCCAGGCATTCATCTCAGAGAAAGAAAAATGTTTACATGAGACCTTAATACTACTGATTATTGTAGCTTTTTTTCATAACAGTTTAAACTGTAAACAATCCAGGTGGTGAATGATAAACAAATTGCAGAGTATTCATGCCACAAAATACCTCTCGACAATAGAAAAGAATGGAATTGTTTTCTACTTAATCCATCATTGTCAGTATCTTGACACCATTACAGAATCAACTCTCTTTTTCTCTAATCTTCTAAAATGTTAAGTATCCATAGTTTTATAACGTTGGTATTTTGTATGTTCTAAGTTCCCAATTGAAGTATGCTCTTCTTGAGCAGGCATGTGGAATTTCAGGTGATACAGAGCTCTGAGACCCTGGGAAGCATTCAAGGCATGCTTCAGCAAATCATCAGACTATTTCTTTCAGCAGCCCTTCTTGGTTTCTCAGTATGAGAGATCTGTAATTGCAACAGCTTGCACTCAGCTCTTTGAACTTCTTCACAGCTCTATAGAACCTGACTCCTTAAAATCATTTTTCTTGTTTTGTGTGACACACTACTATTTTGATTCCTCTATTTGATTTATTTCTATCGTTTATTATCTACTGAAGAATATAAATATTGCTTAAATTATTTTATCTAAAGCTGGGCAGATGGCTTAGTTGATAAAGTGATCACCAACTAAACATGAAGATCCAAGTTAGATCACCAACTCCCAGATAAGAAGCTGGACATGGCAGGAACTGCCTGTAGCCCCTGTGCTGGGCTGTGGAAGAGACAGAACTATCTCTATGGTTTGCTTGTGAGACAGTTTAGGCAATCTGTGAGATCCAGATTCATTGAGAGATCCTGGTTCAAACTATAAGTGGGAGTAGTAGAGAAAGACATCCAACATTGACCTTTGGCCTCCACACATGCCCACCACACACATACATGTGCAACGCTAACACATACACTTCACACACCTTAAATACATACATAAATGTTCTATAAGCCTTTTTCTTATTTTCACTTTTATTAGCATATTTATGACTCTTAAAATAGCTTTTAGGTAGTTCCTAATCTTTAGCCAGGCTTAATTTGCTGAACAATGCTATCTTAATTTCTCTGTGGCTCTTCCAAAAGAATATTCTCCAGGTAGAGCACATTGT
The DNA here is from genome assembly GCA_907164525.1 of Lophiomys imhausi. Taxonomy (NCBI): domain Eukaryota; kingdom Metazoa; phylum Chordata; class Mammalia; order Rodentia; family Muridae; genus Lophiomys; species Lophiomys imhausi. Next base: position 4,346,193 of record CAJQZJ010031868.1, read on the forward strand.
CTATTCTCATCAACTTCCAAAATATCATCCTTATTTTGTGCTCTCTATGTTTTATAAGGACCTCACAGATAACATATGTTCTGTACGATCAGTCCTGAGAATGACCAAGACAACTTTCAAGATTTACCTGAGGAAGGTAAATCTTTCTCATTTCTGTACTGGAAAAGACATCTTCCCCTGTAGCCTCATCTCTAATCCCTATGCATTATGTAGCTCCTCTGTTTATTCATTGCCACAACAGCTACAGGAAGGCATGGGCTGACAGCAGGTCTGCTGGACTAAAGATTTTTTTTTTTTTTTTTGAGACAAGGTTTATCTGTATAATAGCCCTGGCTGTCCCGGACACACTTTTGTAGACCAGGCTGTCCTGGATTCACAGAGATCCACCTGCCTAGGGCATGTGCCACCACAGCTGGCAATTACAGACAGCTGTGAACTGCCATATGGGTCCTGGGATTTGAACCTGGGTCCTTTGGAAGAGCAGCCAGTGCTCTTAATCACTGAGCCATCTCTGCAGCCCCTGGAGTAGAGATCTTTTACTTTCTGATCTGGGGCTGCTATACTGGGCCATTTCCTAAAGAATCCACTTAAACATTCTGACACAACCCTGTGGGACAACCTTTGACCAGTATAGAGTAAGAGATTGAGACCTTAAGTATAAATCCCACCAATCTGACCCATCAAATGGATATATCTGAAATCTGTTCTTCATGGAGTCTCCAGCAGGATTGGATCAGCTCTCAGTTTTACCAGCCATAATACCCCTCAGCAACACTTCCTTGAAGTGGCATTCTGACTTTTGTCTGTCAGTCTTCTCATAACCCAGTTAAGATTTCTTTTCCAAACAGATTACAAAATTCTAACCTTTTTTTCAGGCTTCAATATTTTAAGGGAAGACAAGACTAAGAATCAATATCTAAAATGCCAGAGTAAGTTACTTGAATTTCATTCATGAAAAATGAAAAGCCACTGAGAAGTTAGTAGCTGTAATTTAGCAGGATTTGGTGCATTTTAGGGTTTATGGTAAACTGAATAATGGCTTTTGCTAGTTCAGGGATAGTGAAGAGAACCCAAAGCACTGGATTAAAAGCTGGGGACTGTACTAGGATATTGTATACTACTTCAGACGATTTGATGTTTTGTGCATGTGGGTGGTTGGAGGGATGGTCAACAAGATGATCGCACACCTTTATATCTGGGGGTTAGAGGTTGAGTTGTGTCCTCACCCTTCCCAGATTCAGGCATTGATGTCACACCCCTTAGTATCTTGGAATGTGACCTTAATTGGGAATAGGGTCATTGACAGTGTACTTATTTAAAATTATATTATATTGGAGTAGGGTTGACCCCCTAATTCAGTGTGATTGCTTTCCTAGAAAACTAGAGGACATAGATGTACAAAGGGTGATTACTAGATGAAGATGAAAACAGAGCTTAGAATAATATTACTACTAATCTACTGTCACCTTGATTTTCAGTTTCTAATCTGAAAACCTTTAAGACAATAAAGTATCTATATTTAAGCCACCTAGTCCATGATAGTCTGCTACGACAGCTCCAGGAAACTAACATACTAAAATCGGTAACTAGACATCATTAATGTAAGTAAAGAAGCCAAGAAAGGAAGCCTCCGAGATGAAGAGGAAAGCGGGAACAGACAGTTCTTCAGGATTTTGGCATATTTGACTCATTGAAAGAGATCTATAAGAGACGCGGGTGCAAATTGGAATTTTTGTGTGATGGGGTGAGAAACATGGTTCCCATTAATTGTGTTGGAAAGCAGAGCATTATGAGGAAAGGACAGAACTCATCTTCTGCATGTAACTAATGAATCTGTACTTGAAAAGCATACTCTTCTCTCTAAAGCCGGTGCAGAGAGGAACCAATTAGGCAAACTGAGTGAAATTCAGATAAGGAATTTATGAGAACTGAAGACTGGCTTTGAGAAAAGATGAAAGGAAAGAAATGTACTTAGCTAGACTAAGTGATGATTAAGTGGAATTTGACGATAAAGGACACATGTTTTAAAGAGGAAGCATCAAAGAAGAAACAAAGTAATACTGCAAAGACCAAGATGCATGTACTGTAACAATTTTAGTAGCAGTTTCATTTTTTTACAAACAGGAAAATATATTAGTAATATACCCTTGGGAAAGCATTTCTAACAGGGAAGCAAATGCACAAGTCACAAAATAAATACATTAAATTACAAATATTTTAAAGTATGAAACAAATTTTAAGTCTGTATTAAAAGCAAAAAAAAAGAGAGAAAAAAGTCTATCTATGACTGGTATACAGTTAATAAATAGCATTTATGATGTAATCTTATTATTAGAAACTTTAGTACATTTAATTTTAAGTTAGGAAATTTATATGAAATGATAATATGTTAACACAGACAAATAGTTGAAAATATGCTTCAAGTAACTTCTCAAATCATTTATATTCAAACATTATATTTTGTTTTAAGACCTGTGTGAGTGAGTACACAGGAAAACTGGTACTTTTATATTTTAGTGAGGATACTAAAATATGTGTAGCTTCTTCGAACATAATTTCAAAATTATTTTCAAAAACTTAAATGTGCTTTTGGTTTATTTCAGTCAATCAACTTGTAGGAAATTATTCTACAGAACCTCTCAAAAATTCACGGAGGAATAAGTAGCATGATGCTTTTCTGAGTAATTGTTTGGGTTGTGGAAAATTAGAAACAGAGTAAGTGCCACTATTAATAAAGGAATGCTTAAGAATGAATAGCAAATTACATATGGTGGTGATGGGAACAGGAATACTATGAAGTCATTGTAACAATGAGGTTGCTTTACATCCATATAATTGTTATGACCTAGAAAGACATTTGTTACATATTTTTAAGTGTAAAAAGTTATGAGCAAGGTGTTAGTAGTTAGCAAATAGATACAGACATGGTTGTTAAAAATCCTTACTAATATTTACTGCAGGTAGGTGAGAGTGAGAATAACTTTTATTTCAGTTTGAATATATGAGTTATTTGCAATACTTTCAGTGTGAATGCATTTATTTTATGACCGTAGCTTCTCATAAAAAGATGAAATCCTAGTTAAGAGAGAGAAAAATCAAAGATATTTCATGAGTGTTGCTGAGAGAATAAAAGAACCATCTAGAAGATACTTTCAATGTGAGAGGGCTAAGAGTCAATGTCCTTATAAGACAGTATTTTATTTTCAAGATCAGTAAATCCAAGATGAACTTTTACCTTGATTAAATCCATTCTAATATATCTTTAAATATTATGGATTTAAGTTTAGTGTTTTATTGAAAATTTTATGATGCCAAGTGAATTTTCATTTCTCCAAGGTGAAAGCTTGAGTTAGATGCTGAAAACCTAGTTGAGTGCAGCAAGCTTGAAGAATGATGAGTATATGCGTACTGTCCAGGCATTGACTCCTTTCTAATTTCAGTACTGATGCCAGGTATCTTAGGGATTCTGTTGCTGCACTCAAACACCATGAAGGAAAAGCAAGTTGGGGAGGAAAGAGTTTACTCAGCTTATACTTCCACATTGCTATTCATTATTCAAGGAAGTCAGGACAGAGCAGAATCCTGCAGTCAGGAGCTGATGCAGAGGACATGGAGGGGTGCTTTTTACTGGCCTGATTCCCATGGCTTGCTTAGCCTCCTTTTTTTATAGCATCCAGTACCACTGGCCCAGGGAAGGCACCACCCACAGAGGTCTGGGCCCTCCCCCATTGAGTACTAATTGAAAAAAGGCCTTACAGCTGGATCTCATGGAGGCGTTTTGTCAATTGAGGTTCCTTCCTCTCTGATGACTCTAGTTTGTGTCAGGTTGACATGCAACCAATAAATCACTAGGTAAAATATTATCTCACTTTATTTTGAGAAAAAAGTTACCAATAATGGATACAAAAGGCAGTTTTAGGTAAGACTATTCCCTTAAAAAAATATCAAGTTATTTCAGCCTGTAACTTGGGGAATGAGCCATATTATATTTGGATTATTATCTAAGGTACATCTATTAAGGTATTCCTATTATCTAAGGGTGTCCAGCACTCGGCTTCTTCTCTTTGACTCTGAGTGACCTGCCCTTTCTTCTTGGCTTCAGGCATGAGCAGGTGGCAAAGATTTACACTGTCATACCATCTCACTCTCCTGGTCACAGCAGTTAGTTATGAGTTGGGATAATCAGAATCTATCTTAGATTCAGTCCTGCCAAAACCCCATGACATGAAGAATGATGTGTGAGTGATTTATTGGAAAATGTGATCAAGGAAAAACTTAGATGGAAGCTGAGGAAGAGGTGAGGATATTTGGTTCAGGGAAGAATCATGCAAGGGTACAGTGGGAGGGAGTGTCCTGTGAAAGGAACAGTGAGGGAGACCTTCCCTCCTACTTGGTGCTCAAGTGCTCACTGGGAGGACTTATGGTGTAGTTTATACTTTATTGTGGCATCTGGCTACCAACTGGAATCAGAACAAAGGAAAAGCACATGGGACAAGGCTAAAATAAAGAGAGCTTTGTGCTTCTAAGACCTATCCCACAGGACACATTCAAATCCTACATTACAGGAATTGTGACAAATTATGAATAATGCCAAACCAGAATGTTCATTAGCAGTACAGGGTTCCGTGATTTTTTTGTTTAAACCTGGGGCCAGTTGTATAGGTAGTCTCTGCCCAGGACATACCCAAATTTCAAGTGCCCTAAGGAAAGCAGGTATTCAGCATCAACCACATTATTTGTGCTAATGAATCCATTAGGTATAGTGACTTTTTTTTTTGGAGAATGATGGACAATCTGCTGATGTTCACATCCTCAAATGCCAACTAGGGCCAACCAGCCTTGAATAGTCCTCCCTGAAACTCACAATTTCCTCCAGCTACATTCTTTGCCAAACAGATACTCTGGGCTCATTCTCATAGGAAAGCTGTAGATGCCATGCAGGCTACAATTCACTTTTGAGCAAGGCAGCTAAGAGTCTATTTCCACACCTGTCTGTCATTGTTTGAAGGACACCTGCCAGGAACAGATTTCCAGGCACTGTTGACATCTATAAGTATATCGAAGCCAGTTCCAGCTGCCTGGAGGGCAAGTCCTGCAACAAAGGAACATAAGTGCTGATTGCTGTGAGTGGCAGCTCATGGTGAGAGTCAGGCCTAGAAGGTGGACCGGGGCCTGAGGGGATGTACGTGAAGGACTGACAGCATCTGATACTGCCACCGACCCTGGGATTGCATATCCTCAACCAAAAATAGAGACTTCCCTTTCTTGAGATGAATAAACCGGCAGAGTGTGAGCCTCAAGCTGCGTGGAGCTGTATTTCCCACTGTGGGTAGAAGAGCTTTCCATGGTGGCTGAGGGTGACATCTGCACCCTGAGAAAAGTCAGCAGAAGTCAGAGTTTATAAACCACACACACGCACACACAAAAACCACCTGTGATGTCTGCTTCAGGCTCCGGTCACTCTCATTTGCTTTTAGTCAACGGTTGTAGGTTGTATCCCCTGCTCTCGCTGTGTATTCTGCATCTGCCGGTTTAAGTTAGCTTTGTGACTTTCAAACACTTGACAAAGGGCTTGACTCTGTAGAAACAGACTGTGTTTATTAAGTGATGACCCTACTGAACCATGAAAACCCAATAAAGACATTTGAGGGTAAATTTTATTTCCCTCAAATGAAGGTAGGAAAGGAAATTCATATTTGTCTGTTTTCCAACAGATTTTTGACAAGCTATAACCAGATTCACCATTCCTACCCATATCATGGACCACCTCTTTCACTCTGTTTTTATAAGGTCTGTTTACATCTTAAAATTAATTAGGAAGTTCAGATTTTAGTGTTCATAAATGTGCTTTTGAATTTCATGAATAAAACGTATGTGGAAGATTGTTCTCTCTTTTGTCTGCACACTTACACAGTACCCTTGATTTCTGTCTTCTGGCCAACAAAGCCTGAAGTATTTATCTTCTTGACTTCTTTCAAAAGTATTTGCTAGTCCCCATCTTTGAAAACAATAAAAGAGTAAAACAGATTTCTGAGGGAAGAAAGTATCTTATTATTATAGTTTTTTTTTAGCAATTTTGTATAATATTACATGTAAATCCTTTAAAAACATTTAAAAATTCTCTCTGGCAAGAAATACATAGGTGGTTGAACTGAAAAAAAAAAACAACAAAAAACATGATGACATGCAGTAGAAGCATCATTGTTGGATTTTGACTCTCTTGTCTACATTAGGTAGAGGCCAAATTCCAAATGAGTGGAAACTACACATACAGTGACTCTTCACTCCAGTCAGTCTCCACTGGGAGGGGCTCTTTGAGATCCACAATGAGAAAGAACCCTTGAGCAGGACCTCCCTTGATTTAGAAACTTACTATTCAGAAGCCTTAACCTGAAGCCTTCATTGGGGCTGAATTTCAAGTTTCTAACTTGAGGATTCTGTGGAGATCGTTTAGCACATATGTATGAAGTGCAACTAATGCTCCTGTCACTCTAGCTAGACACAAGTGCAGGTAAGCAGAGGGAGAGAGCCGCCCCTTGTGATCCCATCTATCTGTCTGATAACATTTACCTGTATGACTTGCCTGTCCCCAGCCAGTCATTACATCCAACGCAGACTGTGTTAAGTGTCCAGTGTGTGGCTGTTACAATGTTCATTCCCACAAGAAATGAACTATCAAATGCGTTATTCCATGTCTTTATCCAACCCTAAGTGATAGTCCATGTAGTTTTCTCATTTTTCATATGAGGAAATAAGAACCTAGAATGGCTAAGTCACTTCTCCTAAATCAACTCAAAGTGGATATCAGAACAAGGCTAGTAACCCTTACTCAGGGCTGAGTTCCTGACCAATGGGATACAAAAGTCACTGATTATTGCCAGTAGTAGTTGATTGTCAGTATCTACATTGACTAGGCAAAACAGTCCACCTAAACGGAAAGGCCACAAGCCAGAGATGCAGAACTGCAGTAAGGATTGGAGAAGCACTGTATTCACAATGGACAGTCTTTTTTTTACCAGCAGTGATGAGCCACATCGAAAAATCATAAAAACCAAGATTTGGGTAATGGGGCATGCAGAAAACCTTGAATGTCCTTAATGCAGAACATGCTAAATGTCATAGTTATGCAACTCAAGTAGTGGTTTGTAAAATGGATTTGAGTAGGTTGGCTTTGGATGATAGTGTTTAGTGAAGATGTAGAATGCATGCGTAAGTCAGCATTTTGTGGATATATATATATATATATATATATATCATCTACCATAGATAAATAGATAGATAGTAGATAGATAGATAGATAGTAGATAGTAGATAGATAGAGTTTTGAAGTACTGGCATATCTGATTATGGTTGTTGAGAAGTGCCATAATTTTCTGTCTACAAAGGAGAAATTTCAAATCAGATGGAAGGAATCCTATTTCTCAAAGTTCTGAGAACCAGGGGAACCAATCCTAAGTCCTAGGGCCAAGAACAAGGAGTACCTGTGTCAAACAACATGTGAGGATTAATGCTTCAATGATAGGATAGAATAAATCCATTTTCTTCCATCTTATGGTATATTTACAACCTAACAGACTGAATGATACTCACCTACCTGGGTGAGTGTGGTCTTACTTATCCAGTCTACCAGTTAAAACACTAACCTGTTACAAAGCGTCTTCACAGGTATCCTTTGCAACCGTGTTTTACCAGTTATATGAAAAGCTACAATAGTGCACACACACACACACACACACACACACACACTCATACTCATACACTCACAAATAGCCATTGCAAGTACCAAGAGAGAGGAGAGAAGGAAAAGGTGAAGTAATCAACTAAATTTTGAGTACCTGTAGACACAAAGATGGTGTTTACTAGTTATCTAAGTAAGTGTGTTCTGTAGCCAGTTTGAATGTTTGAATGTTCATGGTAGAGTCTGAATGAACAATGTGGGATGGGGGACAGTTGGGATGACTGACAGTTAAAGATATGAGCAAGAAGAGCAGGTGCCTAAGAATTCAGCTTTTATGGATACCACAGTTTGAGTGGAAGGAGGGAGCCAGCAATGAAGACAAAGAACCTTTCACTGGGGTTATAGAGCTAAAGGGAGCAGGGTGATGGAGCCAAGAGAATACTGGGAAAGAAGGAACAGATGCTGAGTAGTGTTGACACCATTCAGAGAGCAGGAGAAAGAAAACAGAGCACAGGAACGACCTGATGAGCTGAGGTCGCTGGGGACAGGTGAGAAAGAATTTATTGAACATAAAAGGGGCAGGGCACACTTTATGGATTGCTCAACCAGAATATGGAGGTAAGTACATGGGTCTGTACCTTAAGGATATCGTCATCAGAAGGAGAGAAATTGAAGTGTTTTATTAAAACACACCCATTATTCATATTTAAAAACAATGGGGATATGAGATTCATTTGAGAGAATTTCACTTCCCACCACTTTCTTTTCTTTTGTGGAAGATAAACTGATTGGTAGAAATATGTCTTTTTACTACTGCAAACTGAAATGTACAATTCCCTAAGTTGCCTTTCCATCAGTATTAACTTTACATTTTCCTTAGCATGTCATCTTTCTGTGCTGACAGGAAGAGGGGAAAAAAAAACCCACCTAATTGACTGAAATTAAAGTGGAATTTCTAAGCCTGCCTATCTACATCATTTCTATGCTGGCTTTTCATGGGTAACAAAGTGTCTAATGTTCAGGGACAAGAGGATTCAGACCACAGGGTGCCTGCCAGCTCTCTAGAAGGCAGAAACCCACATTTGCATGCATATGAATGAGACCAGAAATAGGTTGAGAGATTAAACAAATAATAATAATAAAAAGGAACAGTGTGTAGGGCTGTTCACTGTGTAACAGAACCTGTACTCCCCTGATGGAGTGGAATTTGGCCCCTGGATAGATGGAGTACATATAACATTAGAAAAGAACTATTCGGTGGTATGATATATTTTCCCAGTGTGCTATGCCAAGGCAGCACGTTGTTTAATTGTGTAAAGTATGAGATGTGGTAACTTCTTTCTTCTCACCTTCCAAAATGCTTAGGCTCGCAGAAGGAAAATTTGGCATCCATTTCCATTCATTTCAAAGCATGAAAGAAAAGGCCAATGTAGAGATGTATTGATCTTTGGAAAGGTCAGGTGCAGAATCATAGGTCAAGGTGCTACTTCTGAACAGTTAAGATATGATTTGAAGGTATGATCCATGGGAAAAATACATTAAAGTGAAAACAATGGAATGTTTCATGCACACACAATCAGTAACATTTTGTAACCTTTTTTTAAAAATAAAAAACAACATAGTATTATATATGTATATATCCACATTATATATGTACATATATATTGTGTACATATACATATATATCTATATCTATATATATACATGTATATAGGACATGATCATTATTAACTTTAAAACAGAAACCAATTTCATAAATTAATTCAGTACTGTAAAATTTGGAAATCTGTTTATTTCACTGTGTAGCCTTGAAATTAGAAAGATAAAGATAGATCAAGGAAGTTAAGGGCAGATGGAAAATAGGAATGAAACCAGTGAAGCAGTAGACATATAAAGCAGAAAGTAGGAGGGTAAAGGGAACATTAAGAAGATGAGGGAGAACGAATGAAAAGTGGCTATGGAAGCGAATATGAGTACTGATCCTGAACACACACCCAGCATATGTATCCCATGGCATTGCAAAGGGCTAAGCGTGCAGACAAAGAAAGCAGTGGACAGAGGGACCTGGCATATCAAGCCTTCTGAGATGAGTGAGGTGTTTGGAGATCTTCTATTCTTTTACATACTGTTTTTTGGTTAAGGGACCCAGACTGGATCCATATAGTGACCCTTTAAAATGAGAACAACTCTGTTGTGTTTCATTTTCCAAGTTCACAGCTAATGTTTGAGGTAAAATGTTAGTTTCTTTGGGGGTCTTTGATGTTTCTTTTTACGTGTAAAGGAATTGGCACATTTCAGAGGGTGGCCCCAGAGTTCTAGGGACTCAGACTATCACTGTGGAAGTTGGCTGCAATTGGTTCATTCTGTCCCTTTCCATTTTGATCTGTCATTCTTTGTGTGTTGTGTATGTCTAAGTTGGAATAATACCTAACTGGATCCAACCATCAGCCCTCCCATCCTGTCTGCATAAGGCTTACTTTGTAGTCTATAACTCTATAAGTAACTTTCTTACAATGCCAGAGGAAGGATGTTGTCTCCAGTCACCACCCTTAATCACCTCTTCTGAAACAAACTAAAACCATCAGCGTGGTGCAAACTGTCTCAACTCTAGCCTCCCCACTAAAAATGTGTGTACCTTAGACTACACAACACCTGGTTCTTCCTAAAATGGTTACATGATGACCACAAACTTCTGAAGAATTAAATATCCAAATACCACATGCATGTAATTATATTTTGCCATATGAAAAACATCTAAAGTACAATTTCCATAACCAGAAAGACTCTGGTTTTCTCTTAGATGACTCCCATGAAGCACAACAAACATGTTCTTTTTATCCTTGCATAGGGACAATCTAACACACTGTATCTCTCAGACAACTTCTGATAAACATTTGGATACATATATAACTGTCTACTCAGCAAACTTTGCATATTTATAAATGCATCTGCACTTTATAGATGAACTCTTTCTTGGCCACTGAGAGCTAGCACAATAGCCTTGCACTTTGTGTTCTTGGCTAAAGAAGTTAGTACATTGTTCTGCAAATGTTCTTAGTACATGAGGCCTCTTCTATCATGTCCATAAGCATATTTTTTTAAATGATGTTTTTTCAACCCTGGCCTTTCTTATTGCCACATTTTATCTTCTGGGATATAGTTTAGGACTCTCCTAGACAACAGAACCTCTGCCTTTCCTGTCCTATTGCACTGAATAGTAACACAGGCTGAAGCAGACCTAGTATCCTAAGATACTGTCAAGAACCATGAATAAAGGGCAACAAGCAATTGGAGTTTTTGGAACTTTAGCCTTATAAAGGATGTTGTAAATTATTTAGGATTCTACAGGAGTGGCCAACTGTTATATGCTCCAGATTGCTGGAAGAAACACTGGGAAGGCCTAGTGTGGCATAAATGGCTGCTTGCAAGGAAGGGTAAAGAGCACTTATCTTTTGGTGGTGGACTCTTACTCTGCTTTGCCTGTTGCTGACAGAGTGTTCCTAGCTCACAGATGCTTTACCCTCCTGCCCACACAGGGTATGTGTCTAGAGTAGACACAGACAGACTGTGGACTGCAAGGCAAAGTCAGCCCAGCATTTCATCTTCATAAAAAAAATTCATTAGAACATAAAACACTTTATGGTATTTTGAGGGGAGGGGGTACTTTTCTTTCATAGCAATGAAGGTAGAAATTGTGGGAAAGATTTCTTGGTACATAAAGCATATAAGATTTACCATGTGACCCTTCATTCTCCAAGTGTGCCATCCTTAGGGCATAAATCAATGTTAAATGAATGTTTTACAAAAGAAACACCAAAGAGTAGCTTAATTCATATACAGTGTACTACAAGAAATTCAAGTTTCACTGTACCTTACTTAAAATGTCTCATTGTTATGAAGGATCTTAAATGTTGTGAAGGCCAACTCCTAACCCACCAGAATGCAGGTAGGAATTTGTCTTTCTGCTTCATGAGGAAATTGAGCTGATAAGACTGAGAACAATAAATACTCAGCTGAGAGACTCATTTGTCCATTTAGGAGAACTGAGAGAGCAGCTGACTTATAAATCATAAGTGTAACTGAGACACCAAGGAGAGCCGCATATGCTTCTGCTGGTGTCTTCTACATGTTCACAGCCCAGCATTTTCCAGCCTTAAGTCATAAGTAAGTAGAAACTGCACTTTGTGTCTTAAGTTGTAATCTTCCCTCAGTGTAGCCATGTGCTGGACAATACTGTGCCTTGATGCTGGACAATGTAGAGAGCCACAGCTCTCACCAGCCAAGAAATCATAAGGAAAGCCAATTCCGTAGTATACTGTATTGATAACTATGGTGTTCGACAAATGTAGTAAGTGTATTGCCTTATGATACTGGGATGTTAACTCAACCTAAGTTTAGGAGCATCACACACATACAACATACAAACAAACATGTACACACACACATACACACATACAAACAAACATGTACACACACAGTTTACTGCTAAGATACATTTCAAAGTATTAATTTCAGGAGAAAAAAGAGGATGTCCTTTGAAAGAATTATAAATTGACTCAGTTTCCCATGTGGCTCAACACCTGGGTTGGTTCCATAACTCACTGTGCATAGTGTTGTAGAAACATTGCCATGTAAGTATTTCTATGACAGGTTGACTTGGAGACCTAAGAGTGTCAGCAAAGGGACAATCTATGAGTTAATGAGTATCTCTTAGTTGGGAGGTAAATAATTCGCAAGGAGAGAAGTTTAAAAAGAGAGAAAACACAGTGCCCAAATCATTGACAAAAACCCACGGTGTCTGAAGAGCACAGTGACTTTCATGGGTCAGTCACTGACTCTTCCTCATTCCTGTCCATTTCATTATGTGCCTTTTCAATTGAACTTTCACTCACCCCACGGGTGCCTTTCCACTTCATATCCTAATTCAAAACAGACCAGTTCTCTTCCATTTGCTAATTGACGTAGAAGACTCTAGTGGAGATAAAGAACAGAAAAAACAAAAACAAAAACAAATTCTAATGTTGTATGAAAATATCCTCTAAGCCCTATGCCACTGTTCTGGGTGAGTACCCTTACTATGTAATATTTTTTTCTCAGATCTCTGATGTGGTTGAAGACTAGATACAGTCTCATAGTTAACTTTTAAGTTGTTTAGGAATTAAAAGGATGTTTTAGGTCTAAGAAGATGTTTTTAAGTTGGTAATGCATGTTAGGATGGAAACTGAGTTAGGTATAGAACTTTAAAGTCATCGAGATAGATAGATGATAGAATATTATTATTAGTGGCCAAATACATGTGGACTGGACATTGGGAATATATGTTATACCTTGTAATTTTCATAATTGTTGCCTAATTGTTCTTATTGTTTTGTAATGTATTTGTTGTTATAAGAAAAAGTGTCTTTTATTGGACTAAAAAGGGGGACATGTTGGGGGGGGAAGATACACCTTAAATGAAAAAAGAAAGAAAAACTAAAAAAAATGTAATAATTTGCCTCACACATAGCTAATCTGACATATTAACTATGATGACTCAGAAGATGGAACAGAACCAATGGTGCCAATTGTCCGTGAATAAACATGGTGTTTTACTAGACTTGGACCTTAAGTTGTCTTGTGTGTTAACAGACACTTTAATCCATCCGTTTCAAGTTGATTTTGGTTGTCCAAGATGTAAAGATGGCCCTCACTGACTCTGAACAGCATAGTGGAGCAGGTGACCTGCTGTCTGTTATCCATGTCTATATAGAAGTCGAAGCACTGACTTTATTATTGGGATAAATAAGTTCTCAGCTCTATATATTAATATTTACCTTCAAGGATATAAAGATGGAAAATAAACGCCTTATGAAACACTAATGAGTCAGCAGTTAGCCGACAGAGAGTCTCCAGGAGAGTTTGTTTTGTCTGGGTTAGTCAATAAAAATGTCTGAAAATTATACACTATTTGATTTAAGTGGAACAACTGGTTATAATATTGAGAAGATTCTGCAGGTAAATTGAGATAACATAGACATCACAAAATATTGAATTCATAAATAATTATTGTATCATTTATGTGCTAAGTTCTCAGGATGCAAAAGTGAGAAAGACCTAGTCTCATGGAATCTGAGGTCTAGTGAGAGGAAAATTAACAAATAAACAAAACAATTGCAAATTAGAATAAATGTCAAGATGAGTAATTTCTTGTAATATTAGTAATGAATGAGTGTGGGGATGTCCCTGTTGGGTCAATCCATTTCATAAGACCTTTCTGAGAAAATGAGATCTAAAAAATCTGGTCCTGGGAAAGATAGGCATGGACAAGCAGTCCTGGCTGAATGAAATGTGTGTGTAGAAGTCCTGAGATGTGTCAAGGTGCTGAAAAGCCTAGCATCTTTGGAACCGTGTGACCAAAGGCAAGAGAAAGAAAAGATGAGGGTATGCTTGGGTCAGGTGGTGTAGAGGTTTGTACTTTAGAAGCAAAAGTACAAAAGTGCTTTGTACTTCTAAAGTTCAAAGCCCCAGCTGTCAGGTAGAAGGATGTGTGTTATCTGGTTTATATTTCAGAAGATAACTCCTGATTCCACTCACATGCAATGAGTGATCAGTCACACAGACACAGTAAGATGGCTCAGAAGATGGTGCTGTGTGTCAAGTGGGCACTGCTGGGGTCTTACACAGGCTGAGAAGATGGTGTAGAAGCAAGTGATGTTTAGATTAGAGATAGGATTATGATGTAAGTAGAAGGAAGTAGAAAGTGTCAAGTGTTTTGAATATCTGTATGAGCCCCTAAAGAACAAGCTGTGTGTATGCTTGTGTGTGTGTGTAGTTGGAGTTTCTCAACATGCAATGTTTTTCACTATTGTTACACTGTTTGTCTCTTGTCTGTCATAAATAGTTTTGTATTTTTACAAAGAGAGGCTTCCTGTGCTATTAATTTACTTTCTTGTCTAATGGAAGACAGTTTGACTTTATAAGTTTATTGATTTGGAGTTTCATTGTGTTTGGAACTGCTTAACCTGTTTAATTCCATTGTGTCATTAAAAAGGGATGACACATTCTGTTTGAATGAAGTGGATGTTTTATTCATAGCAGTTGGCATGCACCTGACCTGTCATGTCAGAAAATGACTCAGCTATCTTACATCTCTTATGTATCTTTTATATAAGTACTTCATATGTTTCATGATTGTAACCCTCATTGTGTTCCACATTCTTTGGTGAAACTAACTGGTCAGATACAACTCTATAATGGTGCTGTCTATGTCTTCATCTATCCATTTGCAGGAACTATATGATAAAAAGATTTATCAATTAGGTGAGCACACATTCTACCATTTTTAAAATGTTTTCCTTTTTATTGGTCTTTTGTTTTGTGAATTTCACATCATGCAACTTGTTTTCCCACCTCTCCTCAGACCCACTTCCACCCTTGCAACCTCTCCCAACACACACACACACACACACACACACACACACACACAATCTCATTGTGGAAGCTGTAGTGCATCTCAGTGTGACCCGCAATATTCCCTTTTGTCCACACTTTTTTTGCTTGCAAATGTTCATTATGATTCCTTGGTCTGGTACCAGGCCTCTGGCTTCTGCTACTTTGTCAGTACTGGAACTACACTTGGCCTCCTCTTAGATATATTGTTGTTATGTGTCATGGAGATCCTGTAGTTTTGGGCCTGTGAAATTGGCCTCTTCATGTATTCCAGCAGTTCATCCATGAGGTATATGTTGGTGTGGGCCAACTCAGAGGCCTGGTTCTGGGCCTGCATCCTCCACATCCAGGGACAGTACTGCGTGCTACCTTATTAAGCTTCGGGGTGTGCTATCCTGAGTTCTACAGTAGGTGAGGGGTTGGAGCAGTTCTCCTCTCATGAGGCCATCAGGGCCAACTCTCCTACCTGCTACCTGTGTTGAGGTCATCAGAGAGTGGATGGAATCAATCTCTCTCTCACCAAAACCATTGAAAAGCAGACAAGAGGAAGGGCTAGCTCTCCCACACTCACATCCCCGGGACCAGTTCACACATCTACCCCACATCCAAGGCCAACTATACTGTGCTGTCCAGGAGAGGTTCAGGGCCTGCTCTCCTGAGTCCTGCAGCATGTGAGGGGTAGGGCCAGATCTCCTGTTTACCACTGCTGTTGAGGGCAAAAGGGAGGGGAGCAGATCTTGTCCTCACCAACACCACCACAAAGCAGACAAAAGGCAGGTCTGGCTTTTCCACAGTCACTTCCTTGGGGCTGGCTCACCCACAACCTCCACATGCAGGATCAGGCAGGGTTCTTCTAGTCTCTGGCTTGCTTCCTGTCCCATTTGGTGCTTGCCTGGTGCTGGACTGGTGGTGGTCACAGGCTAGTTCCCTGTTTTGGCCCCATGGAACTGAACTGGTGTTGATCTCTGGTGTTGATTTTTTTCCCAGGAATGTTAGGCTACTATTGATTCAGATGTTCATAGGTCAGAACACTGAATGTAGACCTAGCCTATCTCCTCTCTGCCACCTACTGATACACATGTGACACAGCAGCCACATCTGCAATGCCTCCAAGGGCAGGGAATTCTACCATTTTTTTTTCTTGCTCAGATGTGAAAAAATTTGCTCAAAGAGTTTGCCACAATATTTGCATCAATTCAAAATTTTGTGTAAGGTATACATTTGCAGGTTCTGAAGCATGTGTTATTTGTGCAAGCATGAAATATTCAGATGCTTGTGCATGTCATCTTTAGTTCCCTGCCTTTAAGGAGATTTTCTGCCTAACACTGCCCTTAATATAGTGTGGGATTTTCCAGATGTTTACAGAATGAGTTAGTGCTTTTCTTGTGGTAGTGATTTTACACTTGGATATTTAATGGTCATTTCTTTTTTTTTTTAAATTCTTTTGTTTATTTTACACCTCAATCACCATCCCCCTCTCTCTCCTCCTCTCAGTCCCATACTTCCACCCACTTCCCCCATTCTCACTCCCCCATTCGCACCCCAATCTGGCACATCAAACTACATCAGGACTATGTGCCTCCTCTTCCACTGAGGCAATACAAGGCAGCTCTGCTAGGAAAATGAGCTGCAGAGGGAGGCAACATAGTCTAAGTCCAGGATAGACCCTATTCCAATTGTTAGGAGATCCACTTGAGGATGAAGCAGCCCATCAGTTTCATATGCATGTTGGTTAATGGACATTTCTTTGAATTGATGCTAATACTGTAAAAGTCCTTTGATCTAAAAAGGTTGGGCATAAAAACACAATGTAGTATGTCTACTTAATGGAATACTATTCAATAAAAGAAATAATGTTCAAAAGGACTTCTAAAAGTCAACAACAAAATAAGTAGCATAACTTTAAAATGAGAAAAGAACTAGAGCAGAAATTTCCCTAAAGAAGATACACAGATAGCTAATAAGTACATGAAAAGATGGCTGATATCACTAATCATTTGGAAAAAGCAATCAAAAGCAAAATGAGATGCAATCTCATATACAATATGATGGGTACTTTCAGATAACATGGCATAATACTGACAAAGATATAGAGAACTTGTACATGCATTTTTAGGTAACAATGTAAAATGTTGATGCCATTGGGAAGACAGGTTTGATAGTTTCTTTAAAATTAAAAATAGATTGGTATTTTAAACTCATTCTTCTCTGTACTGGTTTACATGAAGGCTGAAGGTGATAAGTACTTTGTTTCTCATTTTCATAGGGTAAGAAAAGTTTTCATTTTCACTTCTTAGCTGTTTCCTAGTCTTTTGAGACTTGGTGAAAAGAGTAGAAGCTTCCAAGAGCTGAGATTCAAATTTTAAATAGAAAAACAAACAATAAATGGCCATCTATATATAGTTATATTTATATATATAATAAATATATTTATACAAAAACCCATAGATAAGTGCCACTCTCAACCTTTGTAAGAGAAGTTTTCTGTTTTGTTTTTTTACAATGGATAGGAGACAATGACGAAGCAAAACTGGACAGAGTGCTGGGTTTAATCCCCTGTTGTGTTTTCAGCCATAAATGGGACATCCACATTAACCTCCTCGAGGCTTGGGTAACAACACCGAAGAGTGAGTGGAAGGAATGTAAAAACAGAGGACAGGGAGGAAGCTCTGATATTCTGTCTTCTGGACATGGCATGATCACAGAACTAATGAATTCATAGTAGTTATGGCTGCCTGGCAGACTGTATAAGATCAAGCCATTCAACATTCCTGCACTGATGGGGAAGGAACCCATAAGGCTTGACTCCAGATGAAGAACCGTTGAAACTGATAGCCTCTGTGGAGGAGAGGCACTTTCCTTGAGAATGTGGCCACCAGCAATTTACTTATATTCCTGCAGGTAATACTATTTGGACTTAGTGTGCTTTCATGAAAAGAAAGAAAAACGAGCATGTGAAGGTGGAAGAGAAATGTATTGAAGGATCAAGAGAAGGGGAGTGTTAGATTGATTTGACCAATATACATTGTACATATTTATAAAACTGTCAAAAGATAAGTAAAATATTTTATGTGGGAAAAATACAGTAAGTGAACAACAATAATGAAGAAGAGGAGGAAAAGGAAGAAGAAGAAAGAGAAAGACACAATAAGCTAGGGAAATGCTGAAGCTTTTACCTTTGTGAAAATAGCTTTCCATTATTGACTGGAGTGACACAGCTGTTGCTTGTCATACTGTATGTAAGTATCATAGTGATATAATAACTTCAACAGAACCAGACCCAAGTCCACTAAATTACACACAGATAGGAAAACTGGAGAGTGAGAGTGAGAGTGAAAAATCAGAAACCAAAGACCTGAACAACTAAAGGCAACTTGTAGGAATACGTTAGCTCACAACCCACTAGTTCTTTAAAGTTCAATGTATTTTCATCCACATGTTTTTCTTAAACAGTAAATACCACTTCTTTCTACTTTCATGTTATCAACATCTTCTATGTTTCTAACTTGCATTTTGAGGATGTCACTCATTCCTGCATTTTCCTGTGAGTCTTCTTCATTTGGAAATGGATCCACCTTTGCTTCTTCTTTTTCCATCCAGCACTTTTTCCAACCCCCACCCCCACTTCAAAGCTAGATCCACATGAGCAATTACTCCACAGAACCTTCTTATAACTGACAGGCCATCACTTCTCTGTTACACTCTGACTTCTCTCTCCAAGGTTGTTTGTGTTGTCACCCTCAAAACGAAGGATGTGATTATTCTGTGGCGCTCCACAGGGCAGAATGAAGATTAATAGTGGGAAATAAGAGGAAGAAAAAATTGTAGCAGCTTCTGGAGGCCCATTCTAATAACTCTAATGACGTGACAGTCCCTGGAACTGTCCAGGTAGGAGCTGGCCATTTGTCATAGCTACTATAGAAAGGATGCTGCTACTGCCATGTCATAGCAGAGACAGCCTTTCCAGGTCCCTCCCAGCTCTGTGAGTCCATCATCAGAGAGGATATTTTTCTCAATTTTTTTTTCACTTCCAAAAGCTGAGCAGAAGGTCCTAAAACAAAATAAGAAGAAAACCTTTTTGGCATGGCTCTTAACTCAGCCCTTCATGCACTTTTCACTTTGTAATATTAGACACTAGTGCTTCCCCTGTTCAGTGCAATGGTGGATCTTACATGTGTCGCTAAGTCTCAGTTTTATTTTCTACTTTTAAAAGATTTAAGACAAATTGACATTAAAAGAGACTGAACAGAATCTTACATCAGTCTCCTAATTTCATAGCCTTCTTTTCTCATTTGCCATCACGTCAGGTTGAACTTCAATTTCTTATGCATCTCTACAACACTGTTGAAAATTTACACTTGTGGGATTAAATGGTTTTCTAGATTTAAACTGAGTGTATTTCTCCATCACTCCTCCCTCCTGTTTTAGCTTCTAGAAGTCATCTATTTCTTTTCCCTTTGGAAACTCTCTGTTATGCTCACGTTCTTAATGGAAACCCTGTTCAAGACAGCTTTTTTATTCTGTGTGATTAAATTTTCAACCTGATATCTAATATAGAACAGCAAGGAGACAGTGGAAATTCTTCCTAGGCAGTATAAAATGTAGAGTAAGACTGAAGCATTTGAGATTGACTAGCTTTGAAAGAAGCATTCTCTGTGCTGACCTAAGATAAATGTAAAGGTTTCAAAAGTGGAAATTATGTGCTCTTGCAAAGATTTAATACACGGTGTGAGGGAGCATATATGACCTAAGATAATCCTATGCACTGTAGGATGGGAGGGCACTTACTCACTCGGTGTCAAAATGACCTCAGTCATTCATTAGCCACAGAAGAACTTCCCTGGACATTAAACGACAGTCTCATAAAGGCTTCCATAGCCAATGTCATATCTAGATCATTATTGCTGGAACATCCTTTGTGGAATCATTCATGCCCTTTACCAGCTGAGTCATTCTAAAACAAAGGAAATGAGACATGCAAAATACCAACACAGTCACTGGTACCTGGAAGGCATTCAAGACAAAGCAAGCTTTCCTCTCCCTCCCTCACAAGTAACTCACTCTCTATCAATTTTGCATAAGCTCTTCAGCAATAGATAAGCATGCAATGAAATAAGAATGATACTTGCCATTTCCATTCCTTTGAGGTGGAAATATGAATGGAGCCTTTCTTGATAGGTTTATCCCACACTATCTTCTCAAATGCAAGGGCTGGGAGAGGGGCTCATAACACAACACCACACACACACACACACACACACACACACACACACACACACACACACAATGCCACATCAGCCTTTTGTACAGTTTTATAAAGTCATTAAACCTAGCAAATCTGCTCAGTCTATTTACATTTTTTTTCACTGCCAGTTTTCAACTGCTTTCTTTCCCAGGAGTCAAACATTCATTCCTCTACACCCTTAATGTTTCTGTTAAATAAAGAAGCAGCAAACACACACATACCACCTTCCATTGTCACTGTAACATACTTTTTTTTCACCTACCTACTTTTAGATGTAACAAAGATTATCTTATATATTTTATACCCTTGGTATTCAGCATGTTAATTCATCTCCACGGCTACTTATTTGAAGATAGAAACTTGAGAAAAAGTTGTGATTTCTGTCTATTTCTTAGAGGGGGCAAGGAGGTTAAATACTACTAGGACCAGTGTAACAAGGTGGCTTTTATTATTTCTGTTTTACTGTACACTCTAATTTATTTTTACCATACTTAATACCTCTACCTCCCTTCCAATCCTTGTTCCTTTCAACACCCCAGCACTAGGTGGGAGAGATGGAAGGTTAAAGGAAAAAAGGATGGAGTTCCCTTTGAGCTACTTCCTGCTGATTAGGGTCATTGGGTTCTTGGGGGGGGGGGGCGATACCAATCTCAGTAGTCACACTATCCAGAAGTCCAGCAAACCAGGAAACAGCAGCAGGAAGAACCAGCAGCAGTTTGGAGGAGCACCAGCAGCAGAGAGAGCAGTAACCTCTTTATTCTGTGTAGCACTCCTCTCTCCCCAGAGCTCTGGCTTTTTATGGCTCAGTCCTCAGAATTCATGTGCTGCAGGTGGCTAAGCTACACTCCTGCCAGCTCATGAGGTACATATTGATTACACCTGGGGACTAACTGAAGCAGACTCACACCTGGGAATAAACAAAAACATTCTCATAACTGTTTTTTTTTTAATAAACAAAACTCTTACCACAGACCAGCCTTAAAGGAAGCCTGTGCCATCCTGTATCATGCTAGCACCCCACAAGCTGCAGCAAACCATTACATTTCTAGTCTCTTGATGATTACAGACCTCAGGGAGTGGGTCACGTGGGAAATGGCTCAGTTATCTCAAGAAATGAACAAGTGTTCTTTAATTCACTGGTGTAAAGTTTATCATTTTGAAACAGGATAGATATTTTAAAAACTATAGTAAATATTCAAATCAGAAAGTATAACAATGAGCCAAAATAAGAGATGGAAAGTAGTTACTGTTTTAGGAGGGGAGGGGAATGGTGTCTTTCACTCCAGCTGGCACTTGGACACCTTCCATTCTCTGATCTTTGCTACTACGCATACATTGATGATCAGAAGGACAAAAACCAGACTGTAAAGGGTGTGGAGCAGTGACAGAAAGCTACATCTTCTCCACCAGTCCCAGTATCTAGTGATCGTTTTTTGTTGTTGTTGTTTGTTTGTTTTTGGTTTTGTTTTGTTTTGTTTTTTTGAAAGTTAAGCACTGGGAGTATAAGGCCTGCAAGAACTTCCTGGAATTTCTTTATTTTGAAATGAAACTTTTTGTACTTCTACTTTGTTTTTCTTCTGATCTTTCTCCATGTTTCTAAAATCCTCATATAGTTGTCACCTCTTTTGGAGACTCCATTATAGAGATGTCCTGCCCAGGCAGCCTACCACAATCTGCCAATATGCAAACCTGCTAATTACTTCGTGGTTCCAGAGTTAAATATAAAGAAATCCAGATTCCAGAAGCTTTACTTTTCACTAACACATTTACATCAATCTACACTGTATTATTAAAAACTGGAATTAACCAATTTCTGAGATTATTTGCAGTTTCTCTCTTTTCAAAAATTAATTAGAACACATTTACAACATTCTCCCTCTCTTCCTCTTCTCCCTCCAACTCTTCTCATGTCTCCC
This sequence comes from Lophiomys imhausi, assembly GCA_907164525.1. Lineage (NCBI taxonomy): Eukaryota > Metazoa > Chordata > Mammalia > Rodentia > Muridae > Lophiomys > Lophiomys imhausi. The sequence goes on from CAJQZJ010031868.1 coordinate 4,368,460, forward strand.
CTTTCATTTCTTTTCAAATTTATGGCCTATTTTCTTTAATAGTTATTGTTAGATAACTACGCAAAAATAAATATGTAAGTGTAACTATCTGAGTCTGTTTAGTGTTGCTCCAAATGTCAAAATTCAAGGCTGACCACTTGTTAGTGGATCATCTCTGGGAAAGACTAATTATCCCTCTCACAGAAGTTGTTAATTACCTATAGCTGTTCATCTAGGCATGAGGCCCTGTGAGATTTATCTCATTCACAGTAGAATGTCAACTGTTGTCATTTGCAAATTTTAATCTAACTGAAACACTGTTGAGAAGTCTGAGTATATTACAGATATTGGAGAGAAGACTTTTCACAAGGTTCTGACCTCTCCTACCCCTCCTCCTCCTCCTATAACAAACCATCAGTTGATTGAGCTTTGCTTCATCTAATAACCATTTGTGAATTCTTGTAAAATTCTGCATTTCATGGTGCTCAGTGATACGGAGGGAAAGCACATTATCAAATACATATATCAGAAATGGAAACGTGGATCATGTTCTCTTTTTTTTTTACTTTATTTTTTATTTCTTCAAGTTACATCTCAATTGCAATCCCCTCCCTAGTCCCCACTCCAGTCCCACCCTCCCACCCTCAACCCTCCATCCTCTTCCCCTTTTTTTTAAGTTTAAGGTATATTTTATTCCTCCCAAGAGCTCCCCCTTTCAGTCCAACAAATGGCTCTTTCTTTTATAACAATAAATACACTACAAAACAATAGAGGTAATTAGGCCACAGTTATGAGGGTTATATGGCTTAGCGTATATTCCCAATGTCCAGTCCATATGTATTTGGCACCTGACTTTAACATTCTGCTGTCTAACCATCTCCATGAGTTTAAAGTTCTATATCTAACTCAGCTTTCATACTAACTTGCTTTAAAAACATCTTCTTAGATCCATAACACTCTCTTGATTCCTAAACAACTCAAAATTTAACTATGAGACTCTAGCTATCTATTCTTCAACCACCTCAGAGACCTGAGAGGGATAAATATATCTGATTATATAGGAAGTGCAGGGCCCACAGCTTCCAAAACTAAGAAATGACATATCAGTGGCTGCCTGGACAGTTCCCATTTTCTCTCCATTCATTACAGCATCAATCTTCAGCCATTTGGCCCCGTTTCTCTGACAGACATTGATTGTAGAGCAGGAATTATGAAGGACTTACCTATCATGTCTTGGCAGAGCTAGGCTGTTGACTTACCTGCTTCCAAATTTTGTCCTTTTTGGAGAGCATTCTGTCTACAGTTGGAGCAAGGGGTTTTTCTTGCCAAGAGATAGGCTTGCCACTAATTCAATCATCTCCCACTGGAGATTCTTGGATGCTCATCTTCTACTTGGAGTAGAATAGGGGGTGCTGTCAGGAGTTGGTATGTCTCGATATAAAAAAAATCTAAAGTTAAGAAAACATCTTTGAAAAAAAAAAGAAAACATCTTTGAATGCCATATTCTGCAGATCTCTTGAGGTTTTTGAAGAGGCCCTATCTGTCTCTTATATTAGGATAAGCAGATGTTGCTTGTCTCTTAGCAACTTGATTTCTGATTAGCTTAGAAAATACATTTTTTAGGATATTTATTTATTTATTTTTCTTTTTATAACTTATTTTTTATTTCTTCAAGTTACATCTCAATCACAATCCCCTCCATACCCCCCCCAGTCCCACCCTACAACCCTCTTCTCCCTCAATCCCCCATCCTCTACCCCCCTTTTTTTTAGTTTAAGGTATATATTTTTCCCCCAACAGCTCCCCCTTTCAGTCCAACAAATGGTTCTTTCTCTTATAACAATAAATACAATACAAAATAACAGAAATAAATAGGCCACAATTATAAGAGTTATATGGCTTAGCATACATTCCCAATGTCCAGTCCATATGTATTTGGCACCTGACTTTAACATTCTACTATCTAACCATCTCCATGAGTTTAAATTTCTATATCTAATTAATCTTTGTATATTGATACAAAATTAAGATTATATTTGGCCACATTGGTATTGATCTTTGTATTGATACAAAATTAAGGGTAATGTGTCTTAAAGGTATTGTACCTAGTAATGCTTAAGAATGAAATGTGAAGTTTTGGCCTTTTGCTACCAACTGTCATAAACTGTTTAGGATAATTAAGAAATGCAGACTAATAGTCATGCAAGCATGTCATTTTGTTAGTTACTATGACAGTCTATCACAGTTATTTTCTAAGCTAATCAGAAATCAAGTTGCTAAGAGACAAGCAACAGTTGCTTATCTAAATGTAAAAGATAGACAGGGTGTCTTCAAAAACCTCAAGAGATCTGCAGAATATGGCATTCAAAGATGTTTTCTTAACTTTAGATTTTTTGATATCGAGACATGTCAGCTCCTGACAGCACCCCCTATTCTACTCCAAGTAGAAGATGAGCATCGAAGAATCTCCAGTGTGAGATGGTTGAATTAGTGGCAAGCCTACATCTTGGCAAGAAAAACCCCTTGCTTCAACTGCAGACAGAATGCTGTCCAAAAAGGACAAAACTTGGAAGCAGGTAAGTCGACAGCCTAGCTCTGCCAAGACAGGTTAGGCAAGTCCTTCATAATTCCTGCTCTACAATCCATGTCTGTCAGAGAAACAAGGCCAAATGGCTGAGATTGATACTGTAACATATGGAGAGAAAATGGGAACTGTCCAGGCAGCCACTGGTATGGCATTTCTTAGTTTTGGAAGCTGTGGGCCCTGCACTTCCTATATAATCAGATATATTTATCCCTCTCAGGTTTCTGAGGTGGTTGAAAAATAGATAGCTAGAGTCTTATAGTTAAATTTAGAGTTGTTTAGGAATCAAGAGGGTGTTCTGGATCTAAGAAGATGTTTTTAAAATTGTGATGCAAGTTAGCATGTTCTCTTTTCCGTAGGGCACAGTCTATACAAGGATGGTGGCGGGAGCTTGAGGCAGTTGGTCAAGTTGCATTTGCCATCATGGAGAGTGACACAGGGGATGCTCAGCTCCATTTCTCCTTCTAATTTAGTGCCTGGACCTCAGCCTATGAGATGGTGCCACCCACAAAGAAAGTGAATCTTCCCTCCTCAGTTAAGCCTTTCTGGAAACATTATTATAGACTTTTGTAACAGTGTGTTTCTATAGTGATTCTAAGTCTGGTCAGATTGCTAAGAAAAACTAACCAGTACATCAGTCTTACACTTTTGAGCACTTCAGTATTTTTCATCCTGCGAAAAAGATTTTCTCTTCTATTTCCTTTTTAAATTTCTAGATAGGGCCAATAAATAGCCTGTTAAAGAAGCAATTGATGTGGAGATGGGTTGGTACCAGGAGAATAGTCATTGCCTATTACTTCTTTTTTTTTTTAATACTTTATTTTTTTTTCTTCAAGTTACATCTCAGTCACAAACTCTTCCCTATTCCCCCTTCCTATCCCGCCCTTCCACCCTCTTCCCCCCAGCAGCTTCCCCTTTCAGTCCAACGAATGGTTCCTTCTCTTATAACAGTAAATACTATACAAAACAACAGATATAAATATGCCACATTTATGAGAGTTAAATGGCCCAGTATACCTTCCCAATATCCAGTTTATACATATTTGGCCCCTGACTTTAACATTCTACTATCTAACCATCTCCATGAGTTTAAAGGTCTATATCTGACTCAACATTCATACTAACTTGCAACACACTTTTAAGAGTATCTTCTTAGATCTATAACACCCTCTTGATTCCTAAACAACTCAAAATTTAACTATGAGACTCTAGCTGTCTATTCTTCAACCACCTCAGAGACCTGAGAGGGATAAATATATCTGCTTATATAGGAAGTGCAGGGCCTGCAGCTTCCAAAACTAAGAAATGACATACCAGTGATTGCCTGGACAGTTCCCATTTTCTCTCCATACATTACTGCATCAGTCTTCAGCATTTGGGTCCTGTTTCTCTGACAGACATTTGTTGTAGAGCAGGGATTATGAAGGACTTACCTACCCTGTCTTGGCAGAGCTAGGCTGTCGACTTCCCTGCTACCAAGTTTTGTCCTTTTTGGACAGCAGTCTGTCTGCAGTTGGAGCAAGGAGTTTTTTCATGCCAAGAGATAGGCTTGCCACTAATTTAACCATCTCACACTGGAGATTCTTCGATGCTTATCTTCTACTTGGAGTAGAATAGGGGGTGCTGTCAGGAGCTGATATGTCTCGATATAAAAAAAAAAAAAAGAAAATCTTGCCTATTACTTCTTAACTTTGTTCTTCAGATTTTTCTTGTACCATATTCCCGAAATAAAATATGGAACACATCTATGAGACTAAGATTTTGCATTTACTAATTTAAAAATCTTATGTTTATAGCAAGGTTTTTTTCATTAACAAAACTTACAAGTTAAAATTTGTAAGTTCTATTAGTCTTCTTTGTATCAAAATACCCCCCCTCAACCCACTTAAAACAGGATAGCCATGTTTTGGGCCATGGTTTCAGATATTTTGGGTCCATAGTTGGTTGACCCCTTTGCTTTAGTTCTGTTTTAGTAAGGTAGAAACACCATGATGGAAGAACATAGTCAAGTAAAACTACATACATCATGATAGACAGGAAGTAGAGAAACAGATAGGAATGTAGTAATCTGCTTCCATCAATCTTGCCTCATGAACTAATTATCCACTAAGTTATGAATTATTCTACTGATCCAGTCACCTCTGCATAGTCCCCCAGCAGGGAATCCAGCATTCAGTACATCAGCATTTTGATGGAATATTTCATACCCAAATAGTAATATGTCATCATGAATCCGATACAATGACATGATATCACATTAATAATATACTCATTTATTTATTTTAAGGTATTTACATGTATTACTTTGAAAAGCTCCCACTATTATCTAAACCTATTTAAGAATTATTAATATACATTTAAAGTTGTGTTTTTCTGGTAATTCTCGTTTGTTATTTGGGTTCAGGATCGAGTTACATGTATTTCAGTAAAAAATAGTTAATTCTGGCATGGATAAATTATTAATTTAAACATATGGACTTTAGAGTTTATTAACACCTGTGAAAATGTTTGATGAACATTTGATAAGTCAAGTAGTGCCAAAGAAGACAAAGTATTGTCATGTATTTTCTGTTTATTGTCTGTTGACACACAAACAGGAATTGAATCTCATGTTCATTTAAAGAGTTCTGAAATTTCAGTATTCAGGAATCATTATAAATGAAAAATCAGCTTAAAGAACCACTCAACTGATGAAATATTAGAAAAATTTATGGGTCGTCAAATGTACAACTAGTGACTAATCACTGATAACTGCTCTTGTACAGGACTCCTCTCTAGTCCAAGAAGGGGCCATTGCTTTCAGTGAGGTTAAGAGGAGGAAGCTAGGTATAACTGTGTGAGACTTACCACAAAGATTCAAATCCTATTTGAAAAGACAACCATAAGTGATGGTCCAACAGGTGTATTAACAACTGCCAAAATAATCAAACAATCTAAATATTTTTTTTCAGGGGAAACTGCTTAGTTTTTCCCACAGATAATGAAATAAGTTCTATTGCTTTAAAGCCTGCATCACACAACTTTTTAGTAATTAATATTGACTCTCTTAATTTAGATATTTTGGTGGCATGTCAGCATAAGGCAATCTAAGTGATAAAATACACATTTGAATACATTAAATATGAACTTACTAAGAACATTCTACTTTCAAATGCAAGACATTTTTCTTTTGGATGTTACATGAAAGGATCCAGGAAACTGTGCTTAATATAAGAGGAAATATCATTTGGCAGGGTGGGGATGAAGTTGACCAACTAAAGCTTTCTAATTTTGTGGATTTCAGGATAGATCTAAGCTTTTGAAGCATGCTACTGTAAAGAGCTTGTAACAACTCCCAGAGATGGATAGTAATTACCTATTTCTGAAGACACAGTGCACTTCAGACACAGAGCGCTCTTAGCTGAAATCAACATGAATACCTCTTCCATGAAAAGTAGCTTTCATGGGACCAGAAGAGTCATGCAGGCTCTCAAAACTCTCTTTTGAGGGTTGTCCTACCAAGCTATGAACCCCATCAATGACCAACATAGCACAATAATCCTACTTTACTTTATAATAATACTTTAAAAGTGACATGCATATCTTGGAGGTAACCAATATCTCTCTAATTGGACTTCAGACTCACTCAACAAAAGGGAGACCATACCTGGTACTGGAAACCTAGCCTACTACCCTGGGATAGTGAAGTCATGGATATTGGAGAAGAACATTCAACTACAACTTTACTAAACCAGCACTTTTCCAAACTGTTGGGTTTATCTGGAAGATGCTTGTATTCAAATGTTAATTGCTGGCCCCTAAGATCTAGTTACACTCCACATAAGCACATCCTCACATACAGCAAGTGATGCTGGGTAATCTGGCCTGCTAATTTATCCCTGATTGGCTGAATAAAGTTGCCTTGGCCTGGAATGGGCAGAGAAGAGAGGTAGGTGGGGACAAGGTTCATGGGCTTAGGGGTCAGAGGAGCATCATGAGCAAGAAAGAGAGAAGAAAGAAGGAGCAGGTGCCATGGGTTAGAGCATGGACAAAAAGCATATGTGGCTGGGAGCATCCTGCTCATAGGACCAGACCAAATGGAGCTTGTGTAAGTAATTATGGGGTTTTACCTGAGGAAACAGAAAGCTAGCTTAGAAGGTTAAATTCTGTCAAGCCCCAGTGCTTAAGGCTTATTAAAATCTAACAAGTCTCTGTGTATTTATTTAGTAAATATCAGGTTAAGGAATTACTGCTGACTTAATAATTATATATATATTAAATATTAATAATTCATTATGTATGTACCAAACTGCATTCTAAATACTTGTCCTTATACCCATAGGTAAGTGTAGTCCTCACCCTCATCTAGAAAATTTCTCTTTGTTGCAGACAAGGAACATTACATAATACCTCAGCCAATAAAAATGCTGATTTGTGAAGCCCAGTTTCAAGAGATACATGTAAAAACACAGCTTTTGTACCTAAGGCCCAGGGAACATTACAGAAGTAGGGTTGGAAGGAGCCAAATGATCAGGGACTTTGCAGAGAAACTGTGTTTCCTCATAACGACAGAAGCTACACTTACAAAGTTTCACTAACATGGTTGCCTAAACATGGGTTAAGTGAGGGTACCATGTTAAACCTTCCTGCCAAAATGGATGGGGAAAGCCCAGTAGGCTTCAACTGGACAGAAAAAAAAAATACTGCAACCATCTAAGGAATAACGACAGTAGGAGAAACAGTCTCACCCGCTGAACACATCAATTGGTCATCCAATAACAGACAGTCAGCCCTGAAAGCGTATACACAAGTAGCAAAAAATAGACTATTCAAGTTTTAGGAATACGTATGGATATACATATACACATGCAACAGTTAGTGAAAAAAGAGGGCATGAATTTGAAAGAGAGCATAGAGAAGTACGTGAAAAGGTTTGGAGAGAGAAAAGAGGAGGGGAAAATGGTGTAATTATAATCTCAAAAATAAAGGAAATAATTCTAAAAATAAAATGAAAGTCAGAAGGCTTTCTGAAAAAAAGGATTGGTAACAAGGCTGTGGATTGGTGGCGTGACTGCAGTGGAGACAATGAGACTGATTCCTCTAGTCAAGGATTGTAGCTCAAGATATTCCACCATCTTCACTCCCTTTTCCCAACTAGTGAATGAATTCAGATCACACGGCATCTTCTTCTTTCTTGTCTTCCCTCTGTTCTGTCATTCATCACAACAAAAGGAGACAAGAAAAAGGGTCTTATTTACCCAACGTTGACCTCGAACATCCTATGTAGCTGAGGATGACCTTGGACTTCTGATCCTTCTTCTTCTACTGCCTGAGTGTTGGGCATTTGTCATCAAGCCCAGTTTACAACATGTGCTATACCACTAGGTAAACGCTCTACCAACTGAGTGATGATCCACTCTTTTCTTTGTACTTGGTTATCTTTTTAAAGATCATCCTTATCTGGTGTTGTTTCATGCACTATGCTGCATATCCTATTGTAATGGGGGTGAATATTTTACTTTAGTGCAAAGGAATCTGGAGATTGAACTTATAAATTATCTTTCAAGAAAGAGAAATGGCGCAACGGATAAAATACTTTCTGTGCAAGTATGATGACCTGACTTTAAATCTCCAGAACCCATATAAAAGCTGAGCAGGTGTGGCTGGCTACTTACTATCCCAGCTCTCAGGAGGTACAGGTAGGAGGTTTTCTAGGCAAACTCTCTAGATGGATTAGTTGAATCAGTGAACTCTGGGTTCAGGAAGAGACCATCTCAGTAAATAAAAGTGGAAAGTGATGGAGGAAGTCAGCTGAAAAAACCACTGGCCTCTATCTACTCAGGCAGGTGCACACGTGTGAAAACAAATATAGACATGCATACATACCACATGCACATACACACAAAATGAAAAGGGAAATTATCCTTCAAAATACACAAACTGTTGTATAATATGTTAAATGTAAAGAAAACAGGTTTTCTAGTTTAGCTCTGTAAATATAAAATGAGATAAGAAATCTCAAACACTAACAGGATGATCAATGTCATCCCATATTGTTCCTCTTGTCATTGATAGACTAGCAATTTCCTTGTAATATAGTGTTAACATGTACACGTTTCAGTAATTACTATTACAGAAGAATTCCCCCACACTATCCTGGAACAAGATTTCAGGCATATAATATCAACTCAGATAGTCTGGTACTTGGGATTTTTATCAAATAAAAGAAACTGAAAGCCAGATGCGAATAACTGTTATTTAATTGTTAAAAACAGGTTTACTCAATACCATAGTGGGTTGCTTTGTGAATAGACTCCCAAATTTATGAATCACTAATTACTAAGAATAGGGATAAAAATGTTTTTCTAACATTTCCATGCTATTGCTTCCTCTGGTTTGGAAATAAAGGCAGGAAGTAGGTCCATAAAAATAGTGGTCACCAAGCTTGGGCATTTTCCTTCATCTCCTTTCCATAACACGTATCATGGAGGGATAAAAAGAAAATGCTCAACCCTCAAACCTTTCTTTTCTTCTTACAGCTTCCTTTTTCTGCCATCCTGGGCACCTGGCTGCCATTTCCTAAATGGCAGTGTGATTAATGAGTGCCAGGCATAGCAGATGGGAAGGTAAGTTTCCCTTGTCTGACTCTTACATTAGCCAGTAGGATTTCATGTTATTTCCCATAATACTCCATTCAGCTGATCACTAAACAATTAGATACAATGAGAGAGGCATTTGGTATTTGTTCAATACAAAGATCTGCATCAGAGATTACCCAAGACTCTGCTGAAAACATCACTCGTGAATTCATTTACTAATCTCCCTTAAACCTCAACCAGGAAAATACTTTCGAGCCCCTCATGTGATAGACTGCCTCCACAGCTCATTGCTTGTGTTTCATCCCCAGACCTATTGGAGGCTTACTAGACAGTGTGAAATTTTACAATACATCTTCCCTAACATTGATATGAAAATTGGCTTCATTATGCTACAGACTGTGGTTAATTCCTACTGGGTTTGTAAAGAAATCTATGCTTCCAAGGATATGTGCAGAGGCCTAAATTGTGGTGGGCAAGCTCCGCGGAGCAGCTCCCATTATTTGTGGGCTATTTTTGAGTCAGAAGCCAGTGGTGTCTTTAGATTGTTCTTTTCTTCCTGTAGCAGTGTGCCTTTTGGTCATTTTGCTTCTCACTGGAGCCCAGTAGGTGGCCATGGCAAAATGAGTAAAAATCAATTCTATTTTGGTGGTTGTGGGTAATAAAATAAGCTATTGTGATGATGGAGAGGATGTGGAAGTTCCCAGCTGTAATGAGGTTTATGGATTATCTGTGCCTGGGTGATCAAGGCTCACCTTTCCTCTGTGGGGGGCTGGGAGACAACTATGAATCAAAAAAAAAAAAAGATCTGGCTTTATAAATTTGTTTTGCTATCACCCTGGTTGTTCATTTTTCTTCAATCATAAAAGCAGTGGTAATAAAAGCTCAAACATGATATGCAGGTATGGAATAAGAACAGAACTTTCCCTCTCCCATACCTCCACTCCCAAGAAGTAATCTGGTTTGGGATGTTTCGTTTTTAAATTTCTGGTTAATGATCTTTATTGATACCAACAATATTCTTATTACTCAAGTAGGAACATAAGAATTCAGTCCACTTAAACTGTGGGGACCCGGGAAGATGGAGGCTGATGAGAAATGCCTCGTGGCTGGGAAAATAAAAGTAACTTGTGGGAGATATCTAAGATGGTGCTGGCTGGAAGATGCTGGGGTGGAGGTGAAGCCCAATTGTGGCTATAACTGATTGGGTGAGCAAGACTTCCATGCTCGTGACCATGTTACCAGGCTTGTGTTATGAGATCTAATAGGATGACCTTTAATGTGATTGGCTCACATAGCCTCATGTGGAAACATATATTTGGTTCTTTATATAAGCCAGGGAACAAAATAATAGAAATGGGAATGCTTAGACATAACCCAGGAGTTTGTCTTCGAGGTAAAGGTTGGAGGTTTGGGTGGGCAGTACACTCACTTTTCTCTGAGAACCCCCCTTATATGGTGATCAACCTGTTGAGTGGGCTCGAGACATTAAACTACCCTGTTCCTCCTCTCTTCATGCTTGTTTTAATATTTTAGCTCTTTCATTGGCTATTTTTATAATTCTAAACAATATATTTCAAACAAACACTGTAAATGCTTATGAAAATATATATATTCATACATATATAAACCATCTATAACCTACTTGTCTATATCTATTGTAGTTTATTTTTTACTTTCTATCATGTAAGGTAAATAATGAATATTTATTGCCTATTTATAGTTTGATTATGGAGTTTATCTAAAAAATAAAAATTAAATAAATTGTATAAATATTCATTTAACATAAATCAGTGTGGATGGACTTATGAGGAGCTAATGTCTTCCTTGTATCAAAAACAGAACCCTCTGAGGAACACTTCTATTGAAATGTTCAAAATAATGCTTTATTCTAATTTTTTCTGTAAATATATAAAAACTCTTTAGTAACTTCATGTATAATAGATACTAAAAGTTTCACCGTTTTGTGGATTTTATATTATTAAAAGAACAATAAAATTTCACTTAATTCCAAAATTATTTGTATTCTGTAATAGGAGTCCATTTTTTTCTTGAAAACATTGTTTTTCAGTGTCCTCTAACTACCTGCTTTGATATTGCTTAACCTATTTTCTGGGTTTATTTTTTCATAGTTTTCTCATATATAGTTTAAATCACCCACCCCATCTTCTGGGAATGGGACATTTTTTTCTTAAAATTACTTCCTGCTGAAATGGGACATAGGAAACCTGTTTGGGGGGCCAACTAAGAATGGAAAATGGTTAAGCACGTTAATAGTAACATTTGATGTGCATTCTATTTGTGTTCAGCTATTTAAATGTCCTAAGTAGTTTGTAGTCAGAGGTTGATCTTCAGGGACTTTACTGAAGTCCTGGCTGGAACAGTCTGTAGGGCTGAACCATTTTAATTAGCCATTTTGAGTTGTTCTGGTTGTAGATTTTTTTTTTTTTTTTTTGAGGAAACAGCTATTGAGGAAGTCTTCAAAGATGGATCATCTGGGCTACTTGTCTTCTTTGGTGTCTGATCCCTTTTCTTCAGAAGTTTCAGTTGCCCAGCTGTCCCTGGATTCCTTAGATGGATGCTTTTAATCTCTTGGAAAGATAAGAACAGAGCTCTGCCCTAATCCTAACTCTGGGATGTAGCAAGTCGGCTTTTACTACTTTGTATTATATTAATTATACATTCTAATTTATTTTACTGTACTTAATACCTCTACCTCCCTTCCACCCTGTAACCGAACTTTTAAATTATTATTTATTTAACTCTTATTTATTTATTACTAAATTCACTTATAACAAACACCAACAATTTCTTAACTATTAATCCTATAAATTCCTACAACCCCTTTAACCTATCCACTAAACCTATTGATAATCATAACAACTACTTTCATACCCTTTTAGAATGATACAGTCTCTGGGGCAGGTCCTCAGTCGTCAGGAAACCAGTCTCGGGGGTAGACTCTTTAACGCACTTAGCAGTCCTTTTTCTGGAATAGCTCAGACGCAGGTTCGTCAGGGTAAATTGGCTATCGAAGTCTCACTTTAAATAAGGCTTGAGGCTTTCTTCTCTCTGGGAGACCTCAGCGTCTGTAGGCCACCTTACTTCCTTCGTATCAGCAACTCTGCCGTTCTGCCTCAGTCTTTAAAGCTGGCCACAGTTCCGTTCAGGCCACTGTTCAGACAGGTCAAACCCCTCTAGGCAAAAGCTGAGCCACAGGGTTTAGTCCTTGGCCTTTTGCTGTCTTGCCGAGGCTTTCTCTGCTCACCAGCTTCCTTCTGCCTCAGGGAGATCTGGCCATTGATCTACCAGAACTTTCTCCAGCAGGACTCTCAGAGCTCTCTCATATCGGGGGCCCTTAGCACGCACCTCTCTGGGCTCATCCACTTGTCCTTAAATAGGATCACTCCTTGTTCCACCTGCTTCAGCTTAATTTGGGCTGTGCTCACTTAGCAGTTGAAAGCAATGCCAGGTCATAAAGTCTTTCCTTGTTTCACCTGGCTTCAACCTTGTTTTTCAGTCCAAAGAAACTCCCCTCATTTCACCTGACTTCATCCATAAGCTGATAAGCTAATTGCTCACAGCAGTTGATCTTCATGCCCCGAATTAAGAGACTGTATCAGAAACTTAGGTATTCACTAAATCTAACTTATATTAACCTATCAGCCCCTACACCACCCCTTGTTCCTTCCAACCCCCCAACACTATGCAGGAGAGAAAGAAGGTTAAAGGTGAAAGGGGGCGTAGTTCTCTTTAGGGTACTTCCTGCTGATTAGGGTTGTTGGATTCTTTGGGGGTAATACCAGTCTCCATAGAAGTCCAGCAAACCAACAAACCAGAAGAACAGCAAACCAGGAGACAGCAGCAGGAAGAACAAGCAGCAGTCTGGGGGAGCACCAGCAACTGGGAGGGCAGCAACCGCTTTCTACCTTGTAGCCCTTTGTCTTCTCTGTAGAGCTTTCTCCTACTTCTCTGTAGATCCTTTTCTCTTACTTCTCTGTAAAGCTTCTTTACTCTTACTTCTTAATAAAGCCCATTCTATTTTACTGCTTTGTGGAGCTCCTTCTCTCTTTACTCTTTGTAGCCTCCTTCTCGTCAGGGCTCTGGCTTTTTATTCTCCTCCTTTGTAGAGCCTCCTTCTCCTTGGAGCTGTGGTGTTTTTATTTCTCTCTCCCAAGTCCTCAGAGTTAAAGTTGCTCAGCTGGTTAAGCCACACCCCTGCTAGCTCAGAAGACCATTAAATTTTATACCTGTGTCTTAAGCAGCCCACATATATAGGAAGTGAAGAGCAAGCAACGTCCAAAACTTTAGTAATGGCAGAGGTTGCTGGCTACCTGAACACCCATGGTTTCTCTGTGTCATTGGGGCATCCAGTCTTCAGCCTACTGGCCCAGAATATCAGACAACCTTTTCTGTGAAGCAGAAATATTAAAGGACTGGCCTACCTTTTCTCTGTAACATTAGTTGACTTTTCAGTGTCCTGCTTGTTCACAGATTGGACAGACAGCCTGCTATCAGTAATTTTTTGTCCATAGACTACTGTCACATTTGTTTCTTTAATGCCAATCATCTTTTTATTCAGGGTACTTCTAGGAGCAGATGTCTCTCAGTCTCATTCTCCTTGGGACTCTGAATTTTTATTCCCTCCTTTGTAGGACCCCCTTTTCCTCAGGGCTGTGGCTTTTTTTTTCTTCCTTTGTAGAGACCCTTTCTCCTTGGGGCTCTGGCTTTTTATTCCTCTCTCCCAAATCCTCAGAGTTACACTTGCTCAGCTGGTTAAGCCACCCCCCTGCTAGCTCAGGAGACCATTAATACTTTATATCTGTGTCTTAAGCAGACCACCTGGGATTAAATAAAACATTCTCACAATTGGTTTTAAAAAACTCCTACCACATTTCCCCCTGAAATTGAGACCATTTTTCCTTTCATGCCAGTAAGGCAAGTATGCCTTTGGTAAATTATAATTTGAAATTTTTATATTTTTTATTATATTTTTAAGCTTATTTACCCTTTTTTAAAAATTTAAATTGTTTTCTCAAGTTCCTTCTAGAACATAGTTTCCTCCCTCCTTCCCTCCCTCCTTTCTTCCTTCCCTTCCTCCCTCGTTATTCCTCTTCTCAATACTCTCCTTCTGCTCAGATGAGGTGGGCCTTCACATGTCATACTCCCTCAGTCATGTGAGGGCCAAGAGCTTCCTCTTGTACTGGAAGCCCAGTCTCTTAGCACTTCCATCACACCAGAGACCAAGCATACAAGCATATCCACCTTTGAAGGTCATACCACATCTGAGGCCCTCCCTTAAATTTTTTAAGAAGACAGTTATACTTTAAATTCCTCATAACTCTTTCTTATAGTCCAATTTATTTATTTTGAAATAGCAGTTTTTACTTTTTTTCAATTAATAACTTTGCAAATCTCTCTGAACATACTAAATGAAATATTTTTGAACGTTGAGTCATTCCTTATTAAGATCAGTGGTTTTAGTACTTCTCTTCCTTCTATTTTGCTATAGCTGTTTTTTCCCCCAAACTCTAAATATTATCCATTCTAATATATCCATTCTTCTGGACATCAAGATTTTAATAGTTGTAGGATCAAGATGCATTTTTGAATTAATAGTATTTCACACCACAATTGAAATGCATTCTTTTCTAATGGTATATAAAATAATAAGTTCTATCATAGATATCACTTTTGTGATATCAATAATTGAAAAAATGAATTGACATTTTATATCCACACATGTTTTGTCACCTACCCTGGGTTTTTATACAGATATTTAGGTTCCCACACCTGAGGATTTGAGCCATTGATAGTGGACTTTGACTGACAAGTTTCAGTTTAGGTTGTATAAGTAGAGAAAGCACAAGGGTAGATGAAGATACCTTTACCCTAGAATGTGAGACACAAAAGAGCCTGGGCATTCATTTTTAAAATGCAATTTCTCAGTCTGACAAGAACTTTTCCTACTAAGGGGTTAAAAATCAGACACTAATTATTGCTATTATTCTCTAGTAGGCTTGCCATTTGGACTTTGCCTTATTCCCTATGATGATTCATCTTGTCAACTAGACAGGATTCAGAATTTCTTCAGGATTTTTTTTTTTCTGCAAGTACCTGTAAGGGTATTTCCAGAGAGGTTTAAGCCAGGAATAGGAGGAGAACCCCTGAGTGTGGGAAGCTCTGTTCCGTGAACTGGGCTCCCTGACTGAATAAAAAGAAAAAATGAGGTGAGTACTGGAATTAATCTCTCTCTCCTTCCTGACTGTGTATGAAAAGTGACTGCTGCTTCACCCTGCTGCCATGGCTAGAGCTACTTCAGCCAAATAAACCCATTCTCGTTCCCTCCCTCCCCCCCTTCCTTCCTCTTTTCTCTCCTTCCTTACATCCATCATTGTTGATTTTGTCAAATAACAAAGACATTTATGCACTTCCTATTCTTAAGTCTCTAGCAGTTAATTGTCTTTGGATGTTTGGAATTCAACCACCAGAGCGCCAGCATCTTCCTGTACTGTTTTGCCTGGTGTTATCCACTTTGATTTGTCCATCGATATGATCAGAATGACCTCTGCTCCTTCTACAGTTAGCTTAGATCAGTAGTCCTGAAACTTGTCTGCACATTGCAGTCATCAGGAGAGCTTCAAAATAACCCTGACCTCTGTATCTCACTCCCAGAAAATTTATTTTTTTCTGGGCTGGGCTGGTTAAATCTAAATTGTAGCAAAGTTTGAAAGCTATCAGCCTAGAGCAGCTCTGATTTGAAAACATCAAGAGGAAGCAGGATACAGTATCGATCGCAACTCTGTAGCCAAATAGCCTGAGTTTATTTTCCAGGTTTTTCACTTAATATTGTGTGACTACAGGCAACTCCATTTCTCTGTGCATCTGATTTAAATCGTTGCTACAAGTCCAGTTAGTTTACTTGCATTTTGAGGAAACTACAAACTAGGCTGTAACTGTGATAATAATGGTCCATGAGGTCATTACATAGGTTTAACAAATTGATATTAAACAATACTTAGATCATACTGCTATGTAAGTATAAAATAAATATATCAGCTACAGAATGCTATTCTTATCTCCCTAAAATCTTAGTCTCTTACTCTTCAACATTCTGAACTCTGTTTTCTTAGTCCATCCGCAGGTTTTCATCATTTTCATAAGTACCCTGGACTATATAGTCCATCCACAGTCTTTGCAGCAGCCTCATGTTCAGCCTGTTGCTTTGCTGAGGATACATCTGTCCATTAACTCATTCTTATTTCTCAGACTATCGAATGCTGTTTGAGAAAAAAATGGCATCATTACAAATTTGGTGTCTCATACCCAGTACTACACAGCATTAGACTGACATTCTTTTTTTTTTTTTCATATGCCTTTGCTGGATTCTTCCATGCCACCCAGGTTCAGTCAAGCCTCTTCTCTTTCTACAAACTAATTGTTAGGTCTACTCTCCATCTTTGTCTTCTATTTCATGAGCAAAGGCTCTCAACAATCAACACTCTCTTTCTACAAATAGATCAATTTATGCTCTCAGCCTTTCTTCTCCTAGACCCAAAGAACAGGCTCTTCTGCTCAGAAAGAATTTATTCTCTCTTCCTGTCTTCCTCCACGTTTTTACACTCTTTTACCTAGACTATTTTTCATCTTAATTTATAAGCATGTTTAAGCCTTTTATGGGAAACTCTAACTTCCTAAAAACTATAGTCTCTTTGTCCTTCACTTCACAGCAAGATTATTCAAAGAATGGGGTACACTTACCTCTTTCCTTGCCCCGGTTCCTCTCTCTTTGTTCCTCTGAAATTAAATGATTCTGTCATGAGCCTATGAAGTTTTATGATCACATGACTTCCAGATTTATTGATTTTTTTTCCAATTTTCATCTCATTCACTTGTGTATAGAAAGGGATACAATGTATATTTTCCTGTGTCTTTTGAAACATTGCTCTCCTCTGCTTTTTCCTCTTTAATGTTCCTTTTCAGACTTCTCTGTGGGTTCATTTACTTGCCTCCTTATTTGCTTTTGGTGTGCCATATCATGCAGCCTTGGTTTCCTAATTCTGGATGTCTCCTCTAGTGCATTATTTTCAGTAACTGCTACAAATAATTTGTGTCTACAGTCTCAAATTTGTCCCAACCCCTTATTTCTTTAGCTACAATTGCCTAACAGTATTTTTCCATCTGGAAGTTCTGAGCAATTACCGAAGTTGAACTGGCTTCCCCCCCACCACTAATCTTATCTTCCTTCAAGTATTATTGAACGATTATAGTAATTGGCAAATGACTACTTTTGTGCGTAACTTCTAGCACTAAAGTCTAGAACCACCCTATATCATTTCTCACGTTCACTTCACACAGTAGACAGGTTTCTGTGTTCAGTTCCTTCTACTTCTGTAGCCACTGTCATCCACTCCCTGCCCTGTCACCTACCTCCAGGATTGCCATGCCACCTCAGCATGTAGGTGCTTCTGTGTCCGACTTATTTATCATCCCTTCACCACAAGCCTCTAGTAAAAGGAAGTGGACATTGAGTTATTCTACAATTAATAGTATACATATTTCGCTATATCCTGTAAACCATTATGAAGAGTGATGTGGCCCAATGGAAGAGAAGAGTAAGAGTAATTTCATTAAGGGTTCTGAAGTTAACAGCCCATCCTGCACTGGAGGAAAAGTGAGGTACATTTCCTCACACTGATTGACGGTTTAACTCCAAGTTGAAGCCACAGAGGTTGCTGTTGCAAAAGCAAAATAAAAGAACATCAGGTTTCAAGAGACTACAAATCCAAATGTGTCACTTTTATTTTTAGTAAGTAGAATTATGGCTCTTAAGATATATCTCTGGCCAGCATGATTGTCACCTAGAACTTGGCAGAAGCATAGACTCTTGGTCCTTCTCCAGATATGCAGATGTGCTGAGTCAGGAATCTGACCAACAGATGCCAGTGATGCTTTGGATGACACACTCTGAACAGTTTTTATGCAGGTGAAAGCTGGAGAACTTCTGCCTGGATTCATATTTCCCAGATAGTGGTAATGAGGAACAGTTCATCAAAAATAAGAATAAATGTTGTCAAAAAGCAGAAAAGATCTAGATTGTTATAAAAGACAATTGTGAAAATCTCTACGAAACATGTTAAATCAGAATTCTTCCCAGATAACCACATTCTTCATGCCAGAGGAATGTCTGGGTCATCTGTGTCATGGACCCTGGGTCCCTGGCTAGTTTTGAAGAATGTGAGCTCCCTTTCCATCTGTACTTGGGACTTTTCATTTTGCAGTCTTCCAGAGCAGCCACAACTCCAAAATCAGTCCCTGGAAACCAACCAGAAAATTCACAAGGAGCTGAGCTTGGGAAGAAGGGCTGTGAGGAGTCTGAGTAGGACCAGACAATGATGAACATTCTAACTAAATACAGGAGATATAGATAATAATGTAAATATGTTGGCCTGGATGTAACTTTTGTCATATCCCATACATGGCATGTATAAACTAGCATTAAGTACTTTCTTGCATATTACTCTTGATTCTACATGGGGCTCTGTGGCCAACAGTGTGGTTTATAAGAATGGAAAGAAACCACCTGCTCATGCTTGGGTTGGCCTGGCAAGTGACAATCTGTACCTTAGAGTAGAAGATGCCTGTCATAGTAGCACCTGGATTAGAACTCACAAGTGAAGTGTGCTTCTTGTGGTTAGTATACCATCAGAGTAGCAGTGCTGATGTGACTTTTATAAAATTCCCCAGTCAACTGACCCTAGCAGGTTTCTCTAAGAGGGCCAAGAATCATAACCCAGCCCCTTTATCAGGCTTTCTCACAAAAGTGTGACCTCATTCCAAAGGGATAGACTCAAACCCTGGGTCACATAGTAAGGGAGATAGGTTCCCTATTCAACTTCCTGTAAGATGCTAAAAATACCCTCTTACAGTTGCTTTTAGAGCAAAATCTCACTTCTGTGTCTGAGGATATATGGCTGTGAGGCATTGAGGTTTCAGGGGACCTGTTTCTCTAATGGTGGTGAAGTATGTAACTCTTCCGTAGAACGAATCATTGCAGCCACACAAAATACCAGGCTCACGAGCTTAAGAAGTGCTGTAGACAAATGAGACATGACAGAGCCCTTCTTTACCTGTCCAGCTGCAGAGGTTGGGGTTATTGGAATCCCCATACTGGTTAGCATTTCTAGCTTTGATACTGATGACTACAATTTATTGAACAAGTCTTTGCACAAGACAGAAACTGGAGCTCTGGGCAGGTGACCTGCCTCAGTGTCTGTAAAGTTATTGGGAAGGAAACTGCTTATATCCCAGTGCTAGAGAGCACCAGCCTGGGACCATTTAAGCAGAATGTTTACTGATAGCCACATAGTATCAATGTAGGCTGGGCTTCTCAGTAAATTTTCCATCCCCAACTCTGCTAAAACAGGAACACTCTCCTTGAATCTAATGAACGTCAGCAAGGGTATGTGTGTGTTAGGGGACAGATAAAGGAAATGTAACTATTTCCTGAAAACAAAATTTCCCCACCCACTCTGCCATGTCAGCTGGTGTGAAAGAAAATTATTACAATAGTAGAAAACCTCAAACACAGACTTATGAGGTTTCCGGAAGTCAACTTCTTGTGTACTCGACTGCAGGTTATTAGATATCTGCTGATGTCTGTGGAGCTCAGTATGCCTCAATGACAGAACAGGCCTAGCCTATTCTCATGGACATAGTCGAGAACAGTCAGAATGAAACAGTGCTAAGAAAGGTCCAGTGTTCCATAAGGCTTTCCTGGATAAATTCTGTGTGTGTGGGGGTGCGTGGGGTCTTTCAAATTTAAAATTTTTCTCAGGATTACTTATGCCTCTCAGTGGGAGTGACAGGGCTGGGAGCAGGAAGTACATTTTATTATTGGGTATTGAACTACCAGAGATCATTGTTTTAGCAGTGTTTATGGACAGAATGTATCCTGGAGGTAGATTTCCTTGGACCAGAAATAAGTATGTCTTGGGCCAAGTTGTCTTTTTTTGTTTCTTTGTGTTTGTGTGTTAGTGTGTGCATGTGTGTATGTGTGAGTGTGTGTGTATGTGTGCATGTGTGTGTGTGTTTGTGTGAGTGTAGTATATGGTGTTAGGGATTGAGCCCAAAGCTTTGTACATGCTACGCAAATGCTCTACCACATAGACAAATGTGCTACTATATAGACAAATACTCCAAATCCCCAGATCCCCTTTTATCTTTATTTTGACAAAGGATTTTGCTAAATTGCCCAGGCTGGCCTTTATCTCAATCTACAGAAAAAGGCTAGCCTTGAATATGAGATTCCGTAGCCTCTGCCTCTCAAGTGGTTTGGGTCACAGACCGCATCCACCAGGCCCAGCTGGACTGGAATTGCCTGAAATGAAAATGGCTAGTGAGCAGTTATGAAAGTAATTGAGTCAGTTATAGCTGAGATGGAAAGCAAGCATGGAGTCTCCTTGTGAACTGGAGACAACTGTGACTCGTCTAAAATGACGGGCCTACTCTGGGAGAGCATGCAGACTGGAAGCCTTCCATGTTTTCCTTCTTCTTGGTCAGTCTTTTGATGGCTACAGGGAACTCAAGACACTCTGTGATGTTCTATTTCTTTTTCAGAGTCTGTGCCTGATGAGATGGCTCAGCAGGTAAAGGTACTTGCTATGAAGCTTGATAACCTAAGTAGATTCTCAGACTCCACATGATGGAAACAGAGAGCCAACACCCACAAATAATCTTCTGGCCTCTACACATATGCCACGGTCCACCCATCCCTCTCCAAAATAAGTAAATAAAAATCCAACTAAAAATTAAAACATGTAACCTTTCTTTAAAAAGAAAATGAAGTAAAAAAAGAAATAGAGAATGGAAATTTAAACTGAGTGATATTCTCTGAATTGGACTGAAATGTAGAATGTACAATGTGTTCAGGATGAGAACACAGAGGTTTATTTGATGACCCTGACTGTTTGGATCTGGAAGGATCTGAGGGAGAGGTTTCCAAGCATTGACATATCTCTGAATGGGTGTCCTCCTTTTGTAGGAAAGCAGTTTTGAGAACTGATGCTGTGATTCTCAGCCCACAGTCTTCAGAGCTGAAGAGCCAAAATCTATGCATGACATATATGGTCCCCTAAAATGGAAGCCTTGAGAATCTCTGTGTTCTCCACTTTCAACAAATTTGTACTTTCTCAAAGGTGCATAGGCCAAAGGAAGCACACAATATAAAGGTTTACAAGACAACGAGTACTATATGAATCACATTTTCTAAAAAACTCTGCAAATCCAGTTTTCCATCCCCAGAGAGAGCAGTTACTTTTTAAACCTCTGTAATAGCATCCCGCCATTTGGGGGTCCATGTACAAAGAAGCATGAGATTCTCCTAGGTACATCTAACCTATAGTCTGATGTATCTGTGAAGTACCCAATAAATATGGAATGAATAAATGAATGAATACACAAGTAGGAATCTGAAAGAAGGCAGCAAATAGAATTTCTTTACCAAGAGAATTTTGTAGAATTGAGACCAGGGCTGATAATTAAATATAGAAAGTTTGGCCCCTGTCTCCTCAACAGCCTGCCACAAATTCTACCTCAGACGAACATTTTTTTTCTTTGTTTTGCATCGAATATCTATAGCTATATATAAAGTGAACGCCTGGTGAGTGGGTGGAGGATGGTGCTCACTCTTGTTTAGTGGAATGTGAATATGTCAGAATCACAAAAAATAGAAAGAGCGAGTTTTATGCAAAGCTGTCAGTTTGCATGCCTGTGCTTAAAAATCTGAGATGGTGCCGAGATGGTTCAAACTTAATATTCACATCCATTTTATCACATCAAATATGATCATTAGCAAACAGTGTTTGAATGGTAGCCATTTCCTGACTGACAATAGCCATCCGGTGGTGCCTACTTCCCCATATGCTTGGGACTGATAGAATTCTGATGGTCTGAAAAACAGTGGGAGGAAGGAAGTAATTAAAACTGCAGGGGAAGCTGTGGGCAGGGGATAGGCACCAATTTTATCTAGCACAAGAATATCCCTGCACCTATTCTTTTGAAATATATGGGTGGGGCAGTGATACTATTTTTAAGCCTATTTTATACCCTCAAGTTAGCAAGCAGTCTTCCTCATAGGATATGTCAGAAGCCCCTGAGGGTGAGCACTGATGTTTAAAATAAGCTTATGCCATGGATTTAAAAAACAAAAACAGGAAGATGTTAGATCTGAATATTGCAAGTGTAGAGGAAACTGGAAAGGAAGACAGTGCAAAACTGAGTTCTGTATTCCAACCTTACAGTAAATTACTTGCTTCCCAAGAACCCAGGCAATACCTGGCTGTCTGCAGCCAGTCCCCTTAGCCTGGCAGGGCAGGGCATGGAAAGTGGAAGTGACGTCTGTCGTCACAATCGTCACAATCTCTGAGTGCTGCAGAATCTTTTGGGGCAGCAGCTCTGCTTGGGAAGAAGGAGAAAAAGAAGGTTCTAGGCAACAGTTTGTGAGCACTGAAATATCAAAGCAAGATGCCCTAAATTGCATGGTGTGGTGTGCTGTGTATTCTGTGTATGTGTGCATGTTTGTGTGCGTGTGTGTGTGTGTGTGTGTGTGTGTGTGTGTGTCTGTGTCTCGTAGGGTGTTTTATATGTTGTGTCCCATGCCCAGGAGACTTGGGGGTGGGGATGAGCTGGTGCGGAATCAAGACCCAGATTCTGGGAGTCCCAATAGAGGCAAAAGCATACTCATTTATTTACAGAAGAAGGGGTTCCCTTTATAACCTCCACCCAGAGTCCCATTGACTCCCGAACTGAGGCTGCTGCTGCTCTTCCTCATTGGCTCATGCCTCACTACCCGGTGTGGCTTCATCAATCTCTAGGCAGGTCTCAAGCAGGGCATGCCGGGGCAGGTCTCTCAGGTTAGCTGCACATGGAAGCCCAGCCACGCATGCGCTATTTAACAGCAGGCCTTGTTTCTCCTCAATGACAGACCTTATTCCTCCTACAGTGTCCGTCTTATTGCTTTCACAAAGGTCTCTCACTGAGCTGGGACCTCCCCAGACAGAGCTGGGCTGGCAGGCCAGGGACCTCTGAAGGCTGGCCCCCATTCCCCAATGCTGTAGTCACATTCTCCAATGCCCAGCTTTGACGCTGAGTGCTGGGGGTTCACACTCAGGTACTCATCCTTGCATGGCAAGTACTCTGATGCCTCAGGAACACAGCCAGATACAAGGTGGCCACTGGCTGACTCAGTTAGAAAGAAAGAAATTCTATCTACTCATCTATGTTGGAGTCTACTGGTGAACTATAAGAGCTAGAGGCCTCCCCAACTCCTGATTTCCAGGGATAACCTGCTTGTTCTGAGTGACCCATCTTCCAAGGCATGTTAGCCATCACAGGCAATTTCTAAATCATACCTTTGTCTCCTCCCCTTCCTTCCTTTGCTATTTATTATTTAAACTTGCCTTTCCATGAGGACACTTCCATCCCTCATGCCCACACTGGTCTGTTGTTTCTAGCAGGTTTCCTACCAATTATTCTCTCCATCTCAGAGGGATGCTATATTCTGGTTCTGGCAGCCAGATTGAAGGAATATCCCTTAATGACAGTTGAAGATAAAAAAAAAATGTACTAGAAAAGTACTTCTCATCCCAAATCACATCATTATTGGCAAGTACCTTCTCTTCCCTGCAAATCCTTTGGCCTTTATTTATTTATTTACTAGCTTATTTGTTTACTCATTAATGTTGATGCTGAACTTAACTGTGTGATGTACACGAGCTAACGGAATGTAAACACATTCTACCACCTTCCAGAAATATTGGGAAGCATTTACAAGATTCTGTCAATTATTTCTGTTAGTTTCTCTTGCCATGAAAATGGTAAAATTCACACAGAGTTTTTTTTTTTTTTTTGTCATTATTCTACCCAGAAATTAAAAGACATAGGGAACAGAGCCAAGTGGAATCAAGCAGAAACAAAGCATCTGCAGCCATTGCTCTGCCATGTTGTCTTTTGCCCCTAAGAGTCTAGGTTTGTTTGTGAAAGCAGAAGAGCTGATAACATCTGACTCAGTTGTAAACACTAGAGAAGATTTTGTGATGGAGAGGTAAACTTTATTGGGTCAACTTTTAAGGTTTTTACTTGTTACAACTGTATTTACTCAGATATAAAGTCCCCCCCCCTTTTTTTTCAAAACCTTAGGGTACTCACGAGCCCCTGAAACAGGACTGTGATGATGAAGAGGGAGAAGAGTTTGTATCCTGGTTGAGACTGACAGGGACTAGCTTGAGACCTGTGCAAAGAGTCAGGACTATGGTGAGCACCCATTGTCTGCATTTTCAACCAACTCAGCACCTCACAAGTAGGCTATTTTTCTTGTATACTCTGTACAACCACAGAGATAAACTTGGCTTCTTTTTTCTTCTTTGTCCTAATTGTACCCCCAGCAGATTAGCTTCTTAGAGGCATAATTTATAAGGAACAAAGTCCTTTTAAAAACTGCCCCTGAAACCTGAGAATGCTCTTGCTCATGACCCTCTGAGCTCCCTGAGAAGCTTCTTAGATTCTCTGGTTCTCTCTCAAAGCCTTTGAATTGTTCCTTCTCTGTGAGTGAAGCAGAGGTCAGCCTTTCTCCCTACTCTATGCTAGACCCTACTCTGGCTTAATTATACTGAGGGTTTTTATTCTAACTCTTAGCTTTATTCCTTGGAGGTTATCTGATTCCCCTAACTTACTCTTCTTTTTAATCTTTCTCCTTTTTATTCACCCAATTACTAGCAACCTATGGTGTTCTACCACTGAAAAGCTGTTCTCCACAAATGCCTTCTGTATTTTGGCATATCTTGTGGGCATAAAAACTTGAGAGCCTTTTGCTCTCTTTGCACCCTACCAAGGATGTTTGTTGTAGTAAACAGCCTTGGAAGACAGAAACAGTATCTCAGGTGAGAGCTAAGGATGGGTATCTTTGCTGTTCGTTAGAATATAGAGAATGTCTTCCTCTGAGGCAAAGACTGGATACGTTTGCTCTTAGCCTAGCTACAGAAAACTGAGGTTTCCTAAGCTCAGTGTTCCATAGATGTGACAAAACCCATTGTATCCACCCACAGCATTTCTGTATGGCTATGTATGTCATTCCAGAGATCTTAGAAGTTACAGAGAGCTGGCATGGACATGAATCTTGTGCTACCTGCTGTTCTGTGGGCAATAACTCTTTGTCTCTTTGACAGAGGCTCAGGCTTCTGCCAGCATCTATAAAAAAATACTCTTGCATTTTTAACAGTACTTGACATATTTTTATCTCCTCTAAGTTATAATTAATCATAAACTAGTATCTGTAAGTACACATGTTTATATTTATCATATATCTTTTAAAAACATGGTTGTAAAACAGTATATCCATGACACACACCATCACTATAAATTTCTTGCTCAATAAAAAGTTGTTGAATGACTGATTGGATTTAAAATTGTAAGAAGGATTATATACTATCCTCCATAAAATGTTCAATACTTTTATACTTGTGGTTACTGCCAATGCTCCCTCAGTAGATGAGAAGAAAGTCAACATTAACATCAGATGCCCAAACCAGCAACCTAAATCCAGCCAGTACCTCCCAGAAGTGAATGTGGTGGTTTTACAAGAACAGACAAAACATCTCATTCCTGCTTCCCAAGATTATAGAGAAGACCTTTCATTCTGTAGTCTTTTACATACCCTCATGTATAGCTCCACCAACACTGAATCATAGATATTCCAATGAACAATGTGTGTGTGTGTGTGTGTGTCCTGCTATTTTCAAGGAAGAACTAGGCCTTTAAACTTTAATCATATAAATACAAAAAATCTAATCAAAAAGTATTAAATGATCTTAATTCTTTCTGGCTTTCTAGTCCTTGGTTTTACCATATTAATAGAATAATCAACTTTTGTCTCTCTTCTGATACCATATTTTTAGTTTTTCCTACTTAGCCTTTTCTTACCTCTTGGTTTTATTTTATTATTTTTTTAATCTCTCCTAGAATGTCATTCTGGGCATTTTATTTTTGTGTTCTGTTCTTCCTGGTAGTGACCTTACAGGGTTCTACCTATCTGGGTCTAGTACAGTCTAGGGAATGGCATCTGCAATTCTAAATAGGCCCTTCTATGACTTTGGTGTGAAACCTGGTTGTGGAGCCCATTCTAAGGCTTTCTACCACTCTACCAATTCTGAGTTTCAATATGTTATACTAACTTGTAAATATATCCCAGTAGGTAGAGTTTGTTCTATTAGCTTCTCTCCATGTTAGCCTAGATTTTCCCCGACTGCTACTTTATAGAGAACAGAAGAGATCTAGCTAGGATCATGTTAACATCATACTTTAAAAACTAGAGCTAGAAACCAGGTGTTTTGAGTTTTTATTGGTGGGTCTTAGACAGACTTACCAGTTAAGGACAGCTATAGATATCTTTAGTAAAACCTGTATTCCTATTAGGGCCGGAGAAGACAAAGTAGGGAGAAAGAGTATATAGTACACACGCTTAATGGAAAAAGGGTTGGGAGTTGCTATGGCAGCTTCAAGCCCCCTATAGGAAACAAACTCTGCCTTGCCTAGTGGTGGAAGAAGAACACCTTTCTCTGTGAGTCTCTGCAGAGACAACGTGTAGTTTTAAGATGAAATAGATAGCCTTGTCCCGTGGTCATAGCTGTAGAGTTGGGCCCCCTTTATTTATTCAGGAAGCAGCGTATTCCTGCTGAGTGTGACTAGGCATCTGGTGAAGGTGAGGCTTAAGCCCAAGAAACCCACTGCTTTCTAAAAATAGTTAATCACATATCAACCACATTCACACATCAGACATTTTCTTTGTAAACCACACCACCTGAATTACAGTGATTTTACAATAGTTGAATTTACATTTCAGTTCATTTATAGAAGATGGCTCTAAAACCAGAGAAAGTAGCATTACACAGTGGTGTTTATTGGCCTTCAGAACACTGGCTAGAGAGTCCCTTCCATTTGAAGTTGCTAGTGGAGTGTTGTGTGGATGGAGTGTTTTCAGGGATCTCCACCTTCATGTTACTGTAACTTGAGACCTGAGAGGGGTGTATGATCAGGTGGTTGTCTAATTTGGCTAATCAATTCATAAAACATGCATTGAAAGTCTATTGAGTACTAGTTGCTCTCAAAATGATAAGGATATGGGGATAAATAATAAGAAAAAAGCCACCTTTTCTGCAAGTTTCTGATAGAGAAGGGCCTAAAGTGACAATTTCAAAACATGGTGAGAAGTGTTGCAGCCATTGCTGAGGAAGTGTATTTAGTTATAGAAGAGGGAATGCCTGTATCTATACAGGCAAGGAGAGACTGAAGTCAAGAGAAAAGAGAGGATGTGACAGCTCACTTTTGAAAGAGCTAGTAAAAATTTCAGTTGTGAAATATTACAATTTGTCATGGAGCAGAAATTATACAAGCTAAAAATATAAAGCAGTGTATTACAAGTAATGCATACAATTTAGAATACATGAGAAGGAGGATATTGGTAGGTTGTGCATGTGTGTGTGTGTGTGTGTGTGTGTGTGTGTGTGTGTGTGTATGTGTGTATTCAGGAACATTTTAAAGACTAGGGAGTGGCTGTGATCAAGGCACTTTGGTGTAATTTCAGAGAAGGTAACCAATTAAGACATTGTGTATGAGCAGGCACCGTGGCACACACCTTTAATCCTAGAACTCAGGAGGCAGAGGTAGATGCATCTCTGTGAGTTCAAGGCTAACCTGGTATACAAAGTGAGTGCAGGATAGCCAGGGATACACAGAGAAACCCTGTCTCAAAACCCAAAAAACAAAAACAAAAATAACCCAAAAACAAAAATAAACCAAAAAAAGGTATATGTTCTACTCTACTATAGATTGTCCAGTTGACATCCGAGAAACTTCCTCTGGCAGCAGATGGGAGTGGATGCAGAGACTGGCAGCCAGACAATATGTGAAGAGAGACTTTAAATTGAGGGTCTCCATCAGGCCCCTCCCTTTGGATATCATGGAACCCCTGCAGAAGAGGGAGAGGAAACATCATAGCAGTCAGTGGGGATGGAAGGCCCCAGGAGAACATGGACTCCTGAATCAATTAAGCACACATAGACTCACAAAGACTGAAGCAACAAGCATGGGGCCTGAATGGATTTGTACCAGGTCCTCTGCATATATGTTTTTGGTGTTTTTGTGAGACTCCTAATAATGGGAACAGGTGTATCTCTGAATCTTTCACCTGCTCTTGGGACTCTTTTCCTCCTATTGGGTTGCCTTGTCTGGTCTTAATATGAAGGCTCTTGCCTTGTCTTACTGTATCCTATTTTGTTATGTTTGATTATCATCTCTTGGAGGTCTGCTCTTTTCTGAAGTGGAAACACAGTGGGAGTGGATCTGAAGGAAAGGGGAGCTGGGAGGAGTGGAAGGAGGAGAAACTGTAGTTAGCATGTATTATATGAGAAAAGAGTCTGTTTTCAATAAAAAAAATATGTGATATATGATAATGTCCTGACATAATTCATTGCTAAAGATACTAGTGAAATTGTAGTTCAGTGGTAGAGTACTTGCCTAGCCTGAGCAAGGCCTGGATTCTATTCTCAACACTATAAAAATGGGATATTTATGAAAAAATGTGCATTAAGAAGATTGTATAAATATGGGAAGGAAGAAGGAAAAGGGTGTATATGTTTTGGATCAGGTACTTGAGTGAAGTTTTCATTTATGAAAATAGAGTCAGAAATGAGTTCATTTGAATAAGGTGAATTTTACATGCTTGCAGAACATCAAGAAAGATGATTAGCTAATAACTACTTTTTCTTTCCTTTTTTTCATATGCATGCGTGCAAGTTCATGTGTTTGCAGTTATATTTATGTTGCTGGGGGTGTACGGGCACATGTAAACATGTGCATGCAGAGGGAGGTCAAAGGTCAACCTTAAGTGTTATGCCTTACAACCAGTTCATTTTGCTTTTTGAGATGGAATCTCTCACTGGGACCTGGGGCTCCCAGACTGGGCTTCTTTGGCTGACCAGGGAGCACAGAATTCCTCCCGTCTCTGCCTCCTCAGCTCCAGGATTATAATCATACCACCATGCCCAGCTTTTTACCTAGATGGTAGAGATGGAACACATGCTTATTTGGAAGTTACTTTACTATCTGAGATAGCTCTTCAGTTCCCCCTCTCCTCTTTCTTTTTCTTCTTTTTCCACATTATTCTGGGAATTCCACTTGTTAAGCAATTTTTCTACCAGTGTAGCTATCATGTAGCCTACCTATTGATGGTTCCATTTATAAGTCAAACCTTGAAAAGTGATAAAGAATAAAGGCATAAATTTGGAGTGTATGGCTAGAGATGGAATAGTATATCATATCTTTCATACAATAAATTAAATAGTACAAAATTCTGTATTGATGTTTCTTAAGCCTTGGTGTATATACAGATTGTCACAATTTGAATTGGAAATTTGCCCCCATAAATTTATATGAATGAATAGTTGCCTGCTACATGGTAGTTCTCATTTGGGAGGTTGTCAAATTGTTGGTATCTGTGTCCTACCTGGATGTAGGACTCTGGCAGCAGGCTTTGATTGTTACAGTAGCTCCTGGTGCATGCCCAAGCACTCTACTTTCTGATGCAAAAAAATATACAAAAGCTCCAACTACTAGAGAGTGAACTTCTCCAACAACCATGCCATCTCCATTATGAAATATAGACTATACTCTAAAACTGTGAGCCAAAATAAATCTCTCTTCTTGTAAGTAACTTCAGTCAGATATTTTGTCATAGCAACAAAAAACTAATATACAGAGCCTCTGAAGAACCTGTTGAAAAATAAGTTTTGATTCACTAGATCTGCTGATATGCATATAGCAAGATTTCAAGCTATCTTGCCTAACAAGTCCCTATAAATTATGAATGGGCAATTAGTGTGGTAGTTTGTATAATATTTAAATTATTTGTCCCCAGTTGGTGGAACTGTTTTGGAAGGGTTAGGAAGTGTGGCCTTGTTGGAGAAGGTGTGTCACTGAGAGAGGACTTTGAGGTTTCAAAAGACTATACCATTCCCAGTTCTCTCTCTCTCTCTCTCTCTCTCTCTCTCTCTCTCTCTGTCTCTCTCTCTCTCTCTCTCCCTCTCTCTCTATGCCTGCCTTGTGCTTATGGATCGAGATGTTAAGCTCTGAGCTACTGCTCCAATGCCATGCCTGCCTATCTGCTGTCATGCTCCTCACTACAATGGTCATGTACTCTACCCCCCATGGAACCATGAGCCCCAAATTAAATGATTTCTTTTATAAATTACCCTGGTCATGCTGTTGCATCACAGCAATAGAAAAGTAACTAAGACACATAGGTAGGTGACAAGAGGGTAACGGAGTAGTGCGGTGGTTAGAGGAGGGAAGAGAAAGAAGAAATATTATCTTGGAATCAAGGGAAGAAAGTTTCATAAAGAAGGAAATGTTCCATGTAGAAAAATTTTAATTAAATTATGTTGGGCACCATTTGTAGAAATAATCAATTAAATTGTTTACCAGTATTTATATTATCATTAATTGGTCAGTGGCTGTTAATCCTTAACCAGACATTATAAATGAGAACACACAGACACCATGTGGATTTTAGCAAGCCTTGGCCTGAATTGAGCAATCTTGGCCCACCTAAGCTAGCTCTTAATTCTATTACCCAAATATGACCCCATATATACATATGTCCCCTTGGACTGCCATTCTTCATGCTAGGCCGATGTTCCTGGATGTGGAATGAGGTTCTTTTTTCTAACCTATGGTGTATGTCCTCCTTCTTTCTTCTCCTGGCTGGAATGAATTAATCCTCTGTCTAAAATGCAGGCTTCCTGTTCAAATCTCAGGAAATCCCACCTTTCTCTGTCTTTGCCCAATCTCAGGCCTCAGCATTTTATTTAACTTATCAGAGTCAATGTAAGTAACAGACAGCAAGCAGGACCAATTAATTAACATTTAGAATGCTTAACCCTACCCCATCAGTTCCAAAAGGTCAAAGGACGCTAGCTGGAAAAGTGGGAACTGAGTGGTAAATGTCACCTGAGATGGGCAATTTGAAGGTAATATTGAGCTTTGGCATGACAGTTTTGTACTGTGAAGAGGACAGAAATAAATTGTAGTGGTGAGCTAAGTAAATGGCAGCTGAGGAGATAGAGATAGTACGGACTATTTTTTTTTTTTTTTTTTTTTGTCAGCAAAACTTATCTATCACAGGGAAAAGACAGATTCGGTGATAAGAGAGACAAAAGCTTGACAAAGTGGCACCATTTTTAAGACAGAAAAAACATGAAGTTTGTGGTAGACAGAATAATTCCCCAAGGGACTTAGTGGGTGTAATGAAAAGAAAATGGAGTATCCTGTAGCAAATTGTTGGTTCTCTTATCCAATTTAAATGCTTTTTGAAGAATGCTCTGCGTTTATGTCAAGTGTGGCGGGGCTTCACTGTAAAGGCATTCCTAAACAATTTCTGTATTAAACTGAGCTCTGTTGGATGTTGACAGATGGGGGTCATAGACCTTGACCTTGAGATTTCTTGGAAGGTTCCAAGGTCTCCTCTGAACTGTCGTTAAACTGAAATAAAAATTGAGAGAGAATTTGGTCCCTTATCCCCCTTTTATCTTATCTTATGCCTCTCTGCCTAAATTCTCTCCCCTCCTCATCAGGTTCACGTTAATCAGGAGACCTCTTTCTTCTTGCAGCTCCCTAAGGCGCTGCCTCACCTATAAGAGAGAACCTGGCTCCAGGGATGCGAGAGACTGCTTCTGGTTTCCATGGAGACCCTGTTTGATGTCCATGGCGGCTTCAGGAGAGAGGGAAATCAGGGAGTTTTGTATTTGAAGGATGGAGAGCCGGTGGAAGTTGGGGGGAGGGTAGGAAAAGGGAGTAAGGCTGGTGAGGGTGCTCCAGCCTGTGTTCGAGGATTCAAACAGGAACAGAAAAGTTCAGCTGGGTTATTCAGTGTCCTTGCACTTTGAGGAGAAATCCAAACGGAAGCCCCGGGGGTGGGGGAGGTGGGAGAGGGCTGGTTATTGTGCATGTGAGAAATATCTTGCAAAAGCCTTTTTCTGTTATCAGGATGTAGGGGGACTGAATTACTTAGGCGGCAGCTGGGAGTCCCTGTCCTTGTGGGTGGCTCCCTCCC
Organism: Lophiomys imhausi; assembly: GCA_907164525.1. NCBI lineage: Eukaryota > Metazoa > Chordata > Mammalia > Rodentia > Muridae > Lophiomys > Lophiomys imhausi. The sequence goes on from CAJQZJ010031868.1 coordinate 4,400,759, forward strand.
AAGCAGCTTGAGAATTTTCTCTTCTCCCCAAGTCAATTCTTAAAGGTTCCCACTGCTGTGAGCGGGCTGTGCCTCTTTCCTTCTCCACACCTCCCCCAAGAGGGTAACTAAATACAAACCCTGGCAAAATGCTTTCCAAAGCTTTGGGCTCCTGCTTATCTGCCATTTATTAGTCGAGTCTCTGTCTAGTAAGAGAAAGGGGGCAGGATGGGGGGGAGTACTCCGGCGGAATACATGCTAAAATCGAATTGCACCAGGATTCAGATGACGTCATCTTGGATAAAAGTCTGACCCAGTGAATGTTAAATGTGGCTGAGTGACTAAATCCTCTGAGAGAATCAATGGCAGAAACCTCTATGAAAGGACCGTGCCTCTTGTTTAAAATATTAAGCATGTGGCTCGGCTGATCTCCGGCTGCAACTCCCAGGGCGCTGGTGGAATCTCAGTTTTGTGCTATAATCACTTGAACATTACTTACTGCCCTAGATAACTGCAGTCATGTGATGCTTGCACCAAAAAAAAAAAAAAAAGAAAGTCTGAAAAAAAGAAAAGAGAAAGAAAGCCATCATCATAAGTTATCAGAGTGTCTGTCAGTCTTAGGGAATGAAATCAAGTCAGTTCATAAACACTTTCTGAGGTGTGCTACAATTTGAATGTACTAAAGCAGTGAAAGATTTTTTTTTTCCTTCAAGGTCCTGATACTCTGATGGGGATGACAATAATACACAAATGTCCAGATGGGCTGGATAGAAGTCATTAATGATATGGAAATTCCAAGGATGTTTAAATTAATTAAAAAAAAAACAAATAAAGGAAAAGCAACTTATATAGTTGCCTTGGAGTTCCCAGTATCCACACTGGTTGACTCATAATAGCATATGATTCTATCACATAAATATAGCTAAATATTTCAAAATTCTTATAAAATAAGGCATGTGTTTAAGATGAGGAAGAACCATGTGAGTATGGGAGACTTTGCACACCTCTTGCAACTAAAGCATCACTAAAATTAAAAAAATAAAATAAATTCATGCTGATCAGAGCTAGTCTTTAGAGTAATGGTGTAGGAATGAAATGAAGAGATGACTCCCGCAATGCAATTGAAGACTCTTTTAAATTTTCAAAAACATACCTGTCATTTATGGTATAAGTTGAATGCATGCCATTCAGTCATCAGCCTTCTAGTTTTGGTTCCAGAATCAGGAAAGTTTTGGACTAAGTTAAAGTACATGGAAGGCAAAAGCCAATTTTTGGCTTTAATTTAGGTGGAAAATATCTGAAGGAAAAGGAATTAGAGGAGGGCAGTTATTTCTAGAAAAATAATAAAACAAAGACATATGTGCTCAAATTAGTCATGGTTTCTGTGTCCCTAAAATGTTAGTTACTAAGATTTTGTTTTCAGTCCTTTTTGCTAAGGGACATACCTATAATAACAACATCTCCCCAAGAGTTTTGGCAATGTAGCTGAATATTAGCACTTTTAGATGAAAAACTCATAAAAGCACAGAATACCACAAGTCAGCTCATTTTAATTGTTATTATTATTATTATTATTATTTTCATTCTTAGTCAGTCACATGGCTGACTGCAGAGTCTTTGGACTTCCGGTTTGCTTAAGGCCATGCTAGTAAGGTTCTAAATCATGAAATAACTCCCCTGGCTTCCCAATCTCAAAGAGACAGCCCCCCACTCATTCATGTCAATGAACTTAAATATTCTTACATAGTGTGTCTATGTGTTATTAGCTGTCAATATTGCATGACGTTTTCTAGAAATGAGAATAATAATAAAATGAGTGACTAACTGACAGCTTTAGTAGAAGAAGCAGAGAAGACAAAATGAAAGCATAAAGGAGACAGTGAATCCCAAACAATAGAAAGATGGAGAAAAAGCAGTGAAGAAGAAGAGGAAGGGAAGAATGAAGTAGAGCTGGGCACCTGGTTTCTAAGCCCATGACCTGCCAGTGACTGTGTTCTGGGTTTAAGAGGACTTTTCAGTCTTAAAAAATATTTGATGATCATCCAGTCCACCTTCTCACATCATAGACCCAGAAGGACAGCAAAGTTGATTAGGGATGAAGCTAACTTTAGGCCCAGGCCCAAAGGGTAACTTCACCATGTCATTTCCTCTTCCTGAATGGTTGATTAAATCCAAAGCTCCTTTGGACTTTAAATACTTTTCCATTTTCCATTTTAGCAGTATCTTTATATTTATCAAGTTTCTTTTTAGCTTACTAAGTGTTTTAGCTTACAATTCTTGTACCAATTCTGAGAAAAGTAAATTTCAACTATAAAATGGCCCACATGGCACTCACCTAGTATATACCAATTTTCATTTGTAAGTACTGTGGTGAATGAAAAGTGAAAAAACTATAGTGTTTTTGCTCTTCTCTAGTGTTCCATCAAAGAATTCATTGCATTTAAAAAAAAAAAAAACAAAACTTCAAGTCAGCGAGATAGCTCAGTAAAAGTGCTTGCCTACAAACCTGAGTTCAATCCCCCATCCCCACTTAGGGGAAGGAGAAAAACAACTTCTTGAAGTGGTCGCCTGACTCCTGCGTGTACACTGCGGCACAAGTGTACCATTCCCAGGCACACCAAATACATACGTAAAATGAAGAAAGTTCTAAAGAAAATAGGAGGAGAATGGACAACCTGACAGGTCAGTAGAGAGAACCAAACAAGAAGGGGGGGGGGGAGAAATGATGGCACAGAAAGAAAAAAAACTGCAAGGTTAATTCATCAATGATGACTGAATTTGTACAGGTTTTAAACGTTCAGCATGCAATGATACTACTTGTAGTTGCAGTTGCTTTTGTAATGTTATCTTGGTACTTCAAAAAAGTTCCCTTTGAGGCTGATGAATTGGGTCCCCAGAAGAAGACCTGGGTCTGATGCTGGGGAAAGAGTTGCTCCTCCTGAGATTATGAACTCACTTCCAGAGGTCCAGGCACTCAGGCAGGACAGTCTCAATCACACTGCCATCCAGTCGTTGCTGACATGTCTTGGCAGCTGGCCTACCCCTAATGGAATGTGTCCTGCAGCTGGGAATTAGGTCATCAGTAATTCACTTAATAGCATTTTATGAGTGGGGGCTCTGGCACTTGTGCAATCTGGCCTTACCAGCAGGGCTTTTCGTTGTTGTGAAGGGAAGAAAGGAATTGATGCCATTGTGAACAATCAGACTCCACTTCCAGGAAGCAATGAAGGAGAGTCAAAACACTGGTATTTATTCAGTCTTTCTTTGTTATCAGGACAGGAATGTGATCCTGGGCATGTCACTGCTTGTTTCTGGACCTCAGTTCCTCCAAGGTTCAATCAAACTTTAACCTTGTGTAGAAGACCCAGGATTTCTTGTCTTTTCATTGAAGATGAGAGGAAGATGGTGGGCTCCCTTTCCTGCCTCTACTGTGCTCACGCAAGGAAATCCCTGATTTGTATAGTTGACTAATTTGTCTGGTGTAATTATTCTTGATAGGGCTGATTTCTGGTTACCGGTGGTATAGTAACTGATTATTAAATGTTCTGAAAAATGATTGTTTGTCTCGGAAGAGCTGGTGTGAGCCATTTCAGTGCATCATTAGTTCTCCTCACCTAGAAAGAAAGAGCTGTACCAATGAATACGGCTCTATATGTGCACACATTGCTGTATTCCCCACATACTACTTGGTGTGTGTGTATGTGTGTTTCTGTGTGTATGCTCTTTTCTCTGATGACTGTGTGTGTGTTGTTATTTTCTTTGATTCCACTCTGCATACCATACCTCAAAGTCTTCTTAGAAGCACATGGAGAATCCTCAGTAGAAAAGTGTCCATCCTCATATACTTCGTGAATTTCCATGTTTGCAACCACAGTGCTGATTCATCCAAGGACGTTTAAGGAGCCACTAGACTCTTATTTTCTTCTGACCCATAGGACCCCACAACTTTAGTGTTAAAAAACCCAATATATTTCTCATGAATTATTCAGAAGGTTCACTGTGATACAGGGCCTTCAAGTTAGAAATAAATCACTACACTCCCTTCTTCTTTTAACATTTTTTACTGATGACAAAAAAAAAAAAAAAAAAACCTCTGGCACTCTGGAACTTTAGTATACAAAATCTTCTTACCCAAGGGATATGGAGTGATTAGTGTTGAAGTCCACACCTGGAGCAGTGTTGGAGAATTTAGATCATCCCCTCAGGAAAGTAATATGTACAAAACTAATCAATTGATAGCTATCCACAAAGCATTTACTATCTAGACTGAGCCAGTACTGTAAGCTATTGGGAAACTCAACAGCGGGCATGAGCCATGATACAACCTTCAACTTCAACTTGGAAAGATAAGCTTAGTGTGCACAAATTAATGAAAATCAGTAAAAAAAACATTATGATTAAGTGTTTAATGATGTGACACAAATCATAAGTGAAATAGGAGTTCAAAGAAAATAGTCATGTAAAGCAAGCCTTGTCCAAGCTAAGGTAATGACGGCACTATAGGGTGAAACATGTCATTGATGTTAGAGTTGTGTTCCCATAGTTGGTAAGACACAGGAAAAGTTCATCCCTGGGGACTGAACTTAAAAGCTTGGGCGAAATGAGTAGGATGACATAGAAAAGGAACATAGTCAAAGGCAAAGAGAAAAATGCACCCGCTGTCCTGAAACTGGGGCCTGGTATTTGTAAATGGTAGAGGGAGAACGAAATATCACATGCAAGCGGTCAGATCACACACAACAATAGAACCCTGATCTGCAATTTCCACAGCCACCATCCCAGGATTTAAAGCCACATCCTCTGCAAAAATGGGCTAAGAACATTCAGGACTTGGTTCATGACTGTCCCCCTCCTTAAATTGTTCTTCTTGTACACATCCTCACTGTTATCAACTCTGGTTGGGCCAAAGAAGGAAAGGCACATAGACTCCCAAAACCAATCACAGATGATGTCCTACCTCTGATTAGAAAGCATCTATCTTCTCATGTCCGCAGCCTCCAGCAGAACTTACCTGAAACCTTCCCTTTGGTTTACGTTAGCTTTGTACTTCCTCCACCTACCTTAGAATCCCTGCCAAACATAAGTGATGGCCACTGAATCTCTTGCTATGCAGCATATTGAGAATAAATTTGTTTGTTCTCATCAGAATGGTCTTTATTTAATTCCACAGTAGGAAGGGAACATACACTGTGGTTCTGTATGAATCTTGTTGTTGCATGAGTATACACACACACACACACACACACACACACACACACACACAGAGAGAGAGAGAGAGAGAGAGAGAGAGAGAGAGAGAGAGAGAGAGAGAGAGAGAGAAGTTTTGATGTTCCTTCCTTTGCTTATAACTTCCCTCCTGTAATCTACACTTTATATAGGCTTCTTGGCTTTTCCACCAATATTTGTACAAAGTCCATATTGACAGATAACTGGTCCCTTAAATTCAGAGCCAGAAGTGCTCTTAACTGCGGAGCATCTCTGTATCCCCCTAACCTTTTTTTTTTTTCTTGAAAAAATGTCCACTTTCTCTTCTATCAGGTTTAATGTATATGGTTTTATGTTGAGGTCTTTGATCCACTTGGACTTGAGTTTTGTGCAGGGGGATAGAAATGGATCTGTTTGCAATCTTCTACATGCAGACATCCAGTTAGATTAGCAAAATGTCTTTTGCTAAGAAAAGTTTTCAACAAAAGTCTCAAGTTTTAAAATATTCACCCTAACATTTACTAACATTTAAATACTTTCATAGCACATTTACTATATCTAAAATGGCTAATCAGATGTATTCTTATCAAAACAAAATAACTGCACTATTATTATGTTTGATAATATATATGTGTGATCAAACTAAAAAATTTAACTCATTTAAGTAGCCATTACTATATGATCTCATACATATCATAGATGCTATTGGAGCTTTTTGAAATTCTGAAAATAATCCATTCATTTCTATCTGTTTGTACCACCCTTTGGATGATGATATAATAATTTTGTTATTACTTTATCATTTCCTAGAGTCTTTTACTTTGTGCTCTGAAAGCCTGAGGGAAATTCTTTTTGACTTTGCAGGCAGAAGTGGATCATTTTAGGTATATAGAGGAAGTTGATACAGTATGCAATTTGTATTACTGGGTACAAAAGTTAGTAGACAGCTGGCAGTGAGATTTTGTGATTGAACAGCCTTTTTTCCCCCAGTGATCACCACATGATTAAAGAGATGGAGGCAGAAAGAAAATGAGTCAGATGTAATATGACTATGCTGAAATTCTCCAAGTTTTTCTCTCATTGAGTGTCTTGGACCTGGTTCTCAGGTTTATAGGTTTAGAAATTCGATTTTCTATCTCATTCTTAAGTGATGATTCTCTCTGATCATCTTCCTTATGCATCACCTTGAGCATTACCTCATCGCACTAACTTCCAGCAGCCTGTGAGTCTGCCACTTGCTCTTAGAAGGATGTGATATTAGAAAGTGTCTCTTGTAGGTGGTTACTCTATTTCGTAGCCTGTATGATCTTGTTAAATGCAGCCTTCTTCAATGAGGAAACTTCTCTTTTTATTGAACTTCACTCAGTCATCTGTGGCCTTTTGTCTGCAAGATATATTTTGGGACACAATGATAAAGTCAGCTCGTATTCTGTAACAAATTTATCAAACTACACAGTGTTTCCATATGAAGTAAGTTTATTCAAGATCTACCCAGCAATCCAAACCTGCTATCTTTTCATAGCATATGGTTTTTTCCATCTAGTGATGGAGAACCCACGTTTCTTCTGTTTTGTGGATCTGCCATCCTCTAGAGGGGTTCAGAATGTAGATGGGGAATAATATAGACTACTACTTCTATAAAAAGTCCTAAACTAAATGGTACATTGCACACCTGTAAGCCTAGCATCTAGTGGTCTAAGCAAGAGACTTGGGAGTACACCGTCAGCCTCAGCCATGCAGTGTGTTTGATGCCAGCCTGGCTTCATGAGACCCTACCTCAAAAGAGCAATAATAAAAACACCACCCTCAAATGGCATATCCTCCTTCTGAATGAGGACTAATGAAAAGGGTCTAAAAAATTTAGATCATCTCTTAGCCAAGGTCAAGGAACAATGACAACAACAGAACAAAATTCCTAGTCTAGAATTAGCAATCACTGCTTCAAGAATGGATAGAATCTGAGCCTTGCTACTCATTAAAAATATTGGAATATAAATGGGAATACAAAGAAATTTATCTAAATAGTATCTTCCTTCTCTTGTCTCTCTAACTTACTTCACAACCAATAGTCATTTTGAGGGAAGAGGAAAATTGCAGTTGATCTATCATTTCTTACTTTCTTTAGTTTGTTAGTTAAGAAGAGTGCTGATAATTCCTGTTACAATTACCTTATAATATCTATTGGGTGACTTCTTACTGTTCTCTGCTACTGTCACAAATTCTATGATCAGAAACTCCTTTGGATCAATCCCTGTTTGCCCTGAGATGCCTCTGCCTCTATAGTGACATATGTCAGGGTTTGAGCTCAGCTCCACCCCCTAAGCACTGTCTCATATCTGAGTTTATGTTCTCCTAGGACGACTCAGGGCTCCACTTCAGTGAATGACAAGATAAAGATCTAGGAAAAGCATCTGTCTCTAGTTCCACCAATCATGGAGGTGCAGGCCTATCACTTGCTTTTATTAGCAACTCTGTAGCTAGTCAAGCTTCCACTAGTGGAGTAACAGAAAAGACAATGAGAAGCAGATTCTCTCTCCCTAAGTTCCAAATGATTCCCCAGAGCCCAATATGCCTTTGCTCATAAGAGAGACATTATGATATTTAAAATATGATTGGATCAGATAATATGGAAGATAGTAGTATGCTATACTTGGGAAAAAATAATTTCTCTTTATTCCTTATATCAATAGCTTTGATATAACTTATACTGTCTATAAACAAGAAAGAGCTTGAATTATTCATGAAATGATTCTTTATCCACTCTCCATGAACTTTGAGCATGCACTAGATTTAAAGTATGGAGAACGTAAGAGTAGATGATTCAGATACAGTCTTTGTGAGATTTATTTTTTGTTATTTTAAGTATGTGTATGTGTGTGTGGGTTGAGTATGTGCACATGCGTACAGACACTTTCAAGGGGCAGAGACATCAGATCCCCTTTGGAATTGCAGTTACAGATGGTTGTGAGCTGCCTGGACGCTCCATGGATGTTCCATGGGTGCTGAAACTCGAACTTGGGTCCTCTGGAAGAGCAGTAAGTGCTCTTGAGCACTGAGTCATATCTCCCACCCTTGAATACAGTCTTAGTATCATAAAATATAAAGAATATCTCAGGAATATGTGCATAATCTGGAGCTTTAAAGCAGTTACATCTCTCAGCTTTGTATGTCACCACTATTCACCCTCCTTCGAGTCCCTTTACCCTTCCTTGGAGAGACTTTAGGGTGATTCAGAGAACTGTTTTCCTGAGTAAATTCCTTCAGTTTTAACTAATTCTGGGTCTTTAACATACTTAGCCAGCTACAGAAATAGTAGATAATGTCATCAAATGCTAGCTGTTGTTACTGTTAGCATTATGCGTTTTAGGAAATGGTGGGAGAGGTGGATCGGTCCATGTGACAATTTTGATTTGACTTTGTCTTTGAAAGACTATCAGGCATCAATAGGTCTCATGTGCTTTTGCCGACCTCTTCAATTCATTTCTCTAAATTCTTACCATAGGCAGTAGCCAGCAGTTGCTCCTGGAGAGGGATTAGGTCTGCAGACTGACTTGGGCAAGTGTCACAATGCAGCTCCATCATGACTGGGTTACTTAATGAATTCCATGAGGATGAATATCCAAGGCAGTAGCAGTGACAACGTAGTATGGGGATGTCTCTGGCCTTTGTGGAGCATGACAGACACTGTTCCTCATCAGTCCCTCTGAAGACTCTGTAGAATGCAGAAAAGAATACAGGAGTAGAGACTGGGAAAGTGTGAGTCTGGCAAATGAAAGTGATTATTTTCCTCCTGTTTCTACACACTCCACCTTCCCCTGTGTTGTAGCTGCCACTCTATCTGAACAAAGAGAGGTTTCTAAATAAATGATTCATGAGGATTACAATCTCAACATGAAGATGCCATGCCACTGTCACCAGGGACTGGATCATTGATCAACCTCAGCATTTGGTAAGGGCTCTTCCATGTCCAGAGCTGCATGAGGTACTACAGGAGCTAAGAAAAATTTATAATGCTGTCTTCGCCCTCAAAGAATTTATAACCTCCACATGGGGACAAGATAAACACATGAGCATTTACAGAACAATTCAACTCAAAACTGTCTGCCACTGAGAATGGCAGTTTAAACTCCAGCCTGACCTCCTGCCTGCCTATGGAGAGGCATTGTGGGGCAGTGTGGGAGCATATATTTGCAGGTTACCTGACCTAGATTCAAACCTTTCTGTGCTGTTTAGTGAACTGGAAGACCTTGAGTGGTTTCCTTCATTTCAGTTCCAGAGGCTCTACCCATTAAATGGAGAATATGCTTTCTTGTACGATTGAGTGATTGCAAAGTGGCTTAAAATATATCAACCTGGCTGTGCATGGTGGCGCACTTCTTTAATCCCAGCACTTGGAAGGCAGAGGCAGGTGGATCGCTGTGAGTTCAAGGCCAGGCTGGTCTACAAAGTGAGTCCAGGACAGCCAGCTACACAGAGAAACGTTGACTCAAAAAACCAAAAAGAAAACAATATTTTCACACACACACACACACACACACACACACACACACTCATTCACACACACACACACACACACACACACACATATATATATATATAAAATCAACCTCTTGGATGTAGTAGATTTACAAAAAATGTAGGTGTGTATTCTATGTCCACATAACTGTCCTATGAGAATATCAGAGGTAAGTAAGAGTTTTAAAACTGGGCATATTGTCTTCTGATTTCCAATTTCTTTGTCCTTTGCTTCTGATGAAACTTCTTTTTAGTGATCAGACTTGAAACCAACATGTTAACTTTAAACTCCTTTAATTCTGTATCTAACATACTTCAACACTCTATTTACTCCCTTCCACAACTTTCTAATGACCTTTTCTACCCTAGAGTCATGAAAGGGCTGTAGGAGTTTTTGCACGCTTTCCAATACTCTGCTGAGAGAATGATCATAACTTACATAAATTTTAGCTTATTTATATTTTATGAAATAGGGTCTCATGGCCCAGGCTGGCATCAAATTCTTAATTCCCTTCTTCTACTTTCCCAGTGTTGGGATTCCAGGCATGTGCCAGCATGCCCAGCAATTTCCATCAGTTCTTAAGAGGGCCTTTATTAACAAAATTTACTGACTCCAATCATTCTTTTAGTTCTATCTCCTCTGCTATGGTGTGGTTTCAGGTTTACAAAACTCACCTGCTACCCATGTACAATAGCCACCTGGCTCATCATCTTCCAATATGGTTCATTCTTTGTACAACTGTCATAGCGATTTGGAATGTAGATACAATTAGTCCATTTTCCCCCTATCAACAGTTTTTAACACTTCTCAATTAAAAAAAAAAACAACTATACTGAAGGTGCTTAGCTTTCTGGGCTGTCTTTGGGATTTTCATATTTTGCTACTCCATCTCAAGTTCTATACTCCAGAAAATAACTTTGTGTCTGGTCTTGGGCCTTTTCCACTATGGAACATAAGAGGAAATGGAGACTGCATCAGAAGATATAATGTGCAGATTTTCACAAGATTACAAAGTTTTGTTCCAAGATATACTCCTCCTCATAATGACCCGACTTAGAGAGTAGATGTTGAGAATGGGCCTGTTTAAAACGGTAGAAAAGAAAATGCATCTTCTTTTGCTCTTTCCTGATAATCAGCCATAGGAGTTCTTCAGAATCCAGGCTTGTTGCTCTAAGCTTTGCAGCTAGTGGCTGTCCCTTGCATTCGTTAGCAGGTCTGGGAGTCTGTAGTGAGATGGACTTGGGTTTTGGTGTCTACTTCACCATGGAGGTGCTCTCTCTTTTTAAAGAATCCCCTCACCTATGTCTACATGCAAGAGTGAACTTTTCTGACCTCCAATGATCTGAGAGTGGGGTGGCTGGATCTACTCTTGTTTAAGAATACAGCAGGTGAGTTGGAAAGGGGGCAGATATGAGAGAGAATGAACACATCCTGATGTCTTCCAAGGTTCTAGCTCCCTTTCTTATATACCTCAGCCTCCATAGATCGATACCCTTCCTACACTCTTGTTTAATCTGTGTTGTGTTAGTTTCTCATCCTGGCAGCCAATGAGCTCTAACTAATGTGATAAGTCAATGTCACATGCACATTCCACCTTCTTTCCTCACCTACCAACTGACTATCTATTATATGGCAAGCTCTCTCTTGTTAGACTCTATACTGGAGCTTAGAAAGAGAAGGTTATAATGAGATGTGCTCTGCTGGATATATACATACATACATATATACATATATATATATATCAAATAAATGGAAGAGAAGGAACATAGTTACTCTCAAAAATGGCTTTCACATGAAAAATAGGTTAATCAAGTAAGAAAAAGAAGGATGCTCAGGCAACAGGGAGAGGATGGAGGCCCTAGGATTGGAAGCAGCTAGACATCAGGATGTGTTAATTCTCTCTCATATCTGCCCCCTTTCCAACTCACCTGCTGTGTTCTTAAACAAGGGTATATCTGGCCACCCCACTCTCAGATCATTGGAGGTCAGAAAAGTTCACTCTTGCATGTAGACATAGGTGAGGGGATTCTTTAAAAAGAGAGAGCACCTCCATGGTGAAGTAGACACCAAAACCCAAGTCCATCTCATTACAGACTCCCAGACCTGCTAATGAATGCAAGGGACAACCACTAGGGATAGGCCAGCAAGTTTGTACAAGTGTGTTCATTGAACTTATCCATGCAGAGAGGAGCAAAAGGGATATGCGGCCTGGATCACATATAACGAATATAATTTGCTACACAGTTGTCTCTTCGTGGGAGTAAAGGAACCACTGAAAGTTCTATGCAGTTAGTTGCCTTAAGAGCTTACTCACAGTTTATAGACAGAAACTTTGAAGTGTGCACTCTGAATCTTTTCAAGTAGAGTCATATGAAAGAGCATTTGCTACTGAAAGCATTAGGATTCAGGTGAAACAATACCTGTGTCTTTCGGGAGTAATTGATACATTCATAAAATTTTGCACTTCTGTAGTGTAGCAATTCTTTAGTTTTTCTCTTTAACAAACTCTATCTGTATCTCTCTGTCTCTTTCCTTTCTTCACTCTTCTTTTCCTCTCTTCCCCTTTGTTTCCTCCCAAACTCTCATTTTGGTCATTTTTATCATTCTGCATTTTAATATTCATGATTTGTCTCTTAATATAAATCTTTTTCTAATTTATTTTTATAGTAATTATTATAATTATACCTTAATTGTAACTACAAAGAAACCAGTTTCCTTACAATTAAAATTGATATAAAAGACTAGAAGGGATATAAAATATTTCTTTGGCAAGTCAGGACCCAAGATATCTCTAGAAAATCTAGACTTCTTGTACTCTGTGAAAACTGAGGTAACAATGATAAAATGTTTTCTCTATGAGATTCTGAAAACTGGATGCACTACAGTAATAGGGAAGATTGTCTCAGCAGGGAAGCTTATACCTATCAGTAAAGTCAAAGGAAGTCAGCAGCCGGCTGTGGTATTCCCCATAGCAGCTCTAACCTTAAGAGCTATGTGAAAAATAACATGATAATGTATGAGTATATTAAAGTGTAAGCTTTGGCTACACACAGCTCCATATTTGAGAACCAAGAGGATCTAGCATTTTACAGAAAAATCTCCCTCATCATTCAATGTGTAAATATTTTTTGTAGACTTGCATCCAAGCCTCTGTACAATGTAAGCTTGTGGAAAGGAAGGGACTGTGTCTTCCTTGGTGCCCTTCTCAACATATAGAAAGACCGCCTTGCCGGGCGTGGTGGCACATGCCTTTAATCCCAGCACTAGGGAGGCAGAGGCAGGTGGATCTCTGTGAGTTCAAGGCCAGCCTGATCTACAAAGTGAGTCCAGGACAGTCAAGGATACACAGAGAAACCCTGTCTCAGAAAAAAAGAAAGAAAGAAAGAGAGAAAGAAAGAGAGAGAGAGAGAGAGAGAGAGAGAGAGAAAGAAAGAAAGAAAGAAAGAAAGAAAGAAAGAAAGAAAGACCGCCTGATATCAGTTGACTGGTGGAACAAAAGAATCTGCAAATGCTGTGATGATTCAATGGCTACTCAAGGTTAATTGAGGAAAGGCTGTATTGAATTAAAATACTGAGTAATTTTTAATGAAAAGTTTAAGTTAATGAAAAGAATAATATTGAACTCATCTGTCCTGACTACAAATCTAGAGCTGACTTTGAAAACCAGAGCCATCCATATATCAGAATGAAGTAAGTCTGGCATAAAGAACCAGATAATTATTTAGGCCTCTTCAAAGTCCTGCAGAAAGGGAAGTGGAAGGTATTATATACTTAAGCAAATTAGATTTTCTGATTAAAAGTATCAACCATAGCATTAATCTGTCTCTAGTACCTGTATCACCAGGCTATCTCTTACTTTTCAGGTTGATGTTAAACACAGCTGTCCTTCTAAGCCTGTAATTATACAGAGGTCAAATCAGGTTAGGTTGGATGTGGTGGTGCACATCTTTGATTCCAGCACCCCAAATTTGTCAATTCAAGGCTAGCTTGGTCTGCAGAGCAAGTTCAAGACAGCCAGGGTTACATAATAAAATCCTCTCTCAAAAAATTTTTTAAAAGGGGTTATGATTTTGTCTTCGTTACTTTTCTATTGCTGTGTTATGAATCCATGACTAAAGAAACGTACAGAAGAGTTTACTGGTGTCTTACACTTTCAGAGAGTAAGCTCATGACTACCATGTCAGGGAGCATGGCAGCAGGCAGAAGGTGTAGCACTGGCACAATATCTGAGAGCTTACATCTGATTTACACGCAGAGACAGAATAAGTTTTGAAACCTCGAAGTCCACCTGTAGTGACACTCAATAAGGCCACACCTCTCAATTTTACCAAACATTTCCACCTACTGGTAACCAAGCATTGAAATATTTGATCCGAGGACCATTTCCTTCAGACTACCATAGGTTTAAAAGCCCAAACTCCTTAGTCAGACAAGCTCCCTAAACTTGTCCAAGTGCAGACCTCTTTAGTATATTCTGGAAGTGGAAATAGTAATAGCTCTACTGTGGAGGAAGCATTGTTGTGAAGATGAAGTTTAAAAAATTAATGTAGGGATGTGCAAAGGAATGAAAGTTTTCCTTCTACCCTCAGAGTTTGATTGAATTTCTTTAAATAGAAAGATACATTGGGAAAGATGGATACTTTTTTATGAATTGGAGCATCACATGAAGTATAAGTGAATATCTGTAAATCTAGTGTGATGTATAAAGAAACATCTACCCCTTCTTTATCAGGGTGAAGTGAGGGAGATGTAGGCAACTTAGGGGCAAGAAGCTTACATGGGAAGCCAGTGAAAATTCTAAATAGCCATGTTAAGAGCTTCTTCACAATAGTTCACACACACCAACCTCGGGTGGCATAGCACAAACCTTTTCAAGCAGAATCATATAAAATAGCTCTTGCTATTTAAAGTATTAGGATTTTGGTGCACTTCTGCCTTTGTCTTTCTGGAGCAATTAATTTTGATATATGAATAACTGAAAACCTGCTTATACTGACCTCCACTCTTTTCTGTGATAAAATTCCTAGAGAAGTACCCTGTGAAGGTGAGTTCTTTCTGGAAGATCTGTCATTATGCTGGTAAGGGAAATCTAGAGAAACTTCTTCTTTGCTTGCATTTGCTGTTCTTGCATGTCCATTATCTAAACTCAGAAGTGTTTTTGTTATATTTTGTTGAGATGGGTTTTTCTATGTAGCTCAGGCTGTTGTTAACCTTGTGAGCTTTCTGCTTTCACACACAGAATGCTCAGATAACAGACCTGTACCACCACACCTATCTCATGAAATGCCATTTGTTTGAGTTGCCATTCCTCAAACTCCTTCAGACCTTTTAAAAGTATAGTTCTGGGTGCCCTTAACCCAAAATTTAATACACAGTGATTGCTCTGTGTTACATTTATTACTTTTTGATCTCTTACCACCTCCCACTTCTCTTTCCCGACAGAATTCACGCTTATACAAAATCATGGAGTTTTAGGATAAAACAGGCCCCTACACATCAACTAATCCCCCATCCCCATTTCCCAGAAGAGTGCATAGAAACCTGATTTTTTTTAATTGCAAGTATTGGTTGGATCTGCTGCAGGGGGTCTGAAACTAGGAAAGACCTCCCCCTGTCACATCACACAAGTGTCATGGCTGCAGTCTTCGGTGTACACACTTATTGGGTATTGTGTACCTAGCAATGAACTATGCCCTGGAGATGAAATAACCATATAGGGGCATAAGTCCTTCTGGGAAGCACTGGCAAGAGAGTGAAGTGGTTAGAGAAGTGTAAATTGATTAAAATTCAAAAGGATACTGGAACTAAAGTTGGTGGGTTCAAATGAGGCCCTCAGATCACTTGTCTCCCTTAGAAATTCTGGGTTTTAACAAATCCTTTCCACGGTTCCCAAGCTGTTTTTGAAAAGACACCTACAATCGTGGTTTTTAAACAAAATACACATTGCCACATTTGATGTGTTGGTCAATTTAGGGCCCACTCAATACTTCCAATAATACCACATCCCCTTTGGGTCAGAGTTGATAAACATTTATCTATGACTTCTTCACTTTCAAGATAATTATGGGTTTTTATTTGAGAGAGGAAAGAGATGAAACAATGAACTCAGAACACAAACTCATTTGTCTTAAATCTGGTTGTACCACTGACAAGTTGTATGGCAATCACTCTTCACTTTGCTTTTATGTATCTGTCTCTATCAAGATCTCATATCTCCCAGGGATATTGAGGGAAAGGTTATTCCCAAGTGATATGATGCCTATAATGACAAAACATTTTCACATTGAATATTAATTGCATATGTCTGTCCACTCTGTTGGATACAATGATAACATTTCTAAATATGCAAATTTACCAGGAAGCAAAGTAACAAAATAGTATTTAAAAGAATTTTAACATCTTCTTTGTGTCTGAATGAATATGTTTAACTTTTTTTGCAGGCAGAGAAAAAGATTTTTTTTCCTCCTTGGATATATATTCAACCTGACTGAAATTTCAGTATTCACAAGAGAAAAGTTAGCATTTTTGGAAGTCAGGAACACTGATAATACTGATTTTAAGAGGCTGTCATCTTGAGCCCTATGATGAATCACTGAGCACACCTTATTCATTCATTCATGCATCCATTTGAAAGTGGTACATTGAATTTTAATATGCCAGTTGAAGGCCAGACACCAACAATACATGGTTGAATAAACACTATGGCCAGGACTTAGTGAATGAATGAATAAATGAATCTATGAATATTTGTCTCTGCCCCATTGAGGCCATCTCAGCATGGTAAAGAGACAAAACTATTGATAGATGACTATAATACCATGTTATAAATGCTATATTAGAATGATGCTCAAGATGCCATGGAATGTAAGATCTTAGCCCAATGTGATAGCTATGCCATTCTTCCTCTGGCAATATTTAATGGGGCTATTAAAGAATTGCTAAATCAGTCCCAAAACCAATTATGAGAAGTACATTATATTCTGGTTCATTTTATTTCAAGATTAAATATTATTGAGTTATTTATAGCTACATGATTCAAGATTAAAGAACCACAAAATGGTATACATGAAAAGACACTATCACAGACTTGATGTCAGTATTTCAACTATTTAGCTCTTCCCTTGGTTGGGGAAGCCAATGTTATTAACATCAACAGTTTTATTTAAATATATAAAAAACTAATAATTCACTGTCACATTTTGCCATATTATTGGTATTGTATTATGTGATATTATATTTCCTAATAAGTAATTATTTGAAGTATTATTTGTATATATATATATAAAGAATATAGATTTGTAAATATACAAATAATTGTTCACTTTTTCCATAAGTAGTAGTACATATACATACATATATATGTATTATATATGTGTGTGTATTTCTAGATTCACTTGGGAAATGTGTCATCTTTATAAAAATCTAACATCCCCAGGAACATTCTAGCATTCCTTCATTCATGCCTTCTTTTATTGTGTGATTGATGATCTTCTGTCTTATCATTCAAGTCTTATATATTCCTTAGGTTTTTATCAGTGAATACTTAGTATTTTACCATCACACTAAAGCCATATGTATATGGCTTACTCTTTAGTGAGTTACTACTTACTCTTCAGGTGAGACATCATCACAATTTAATACATGAGCCATTTGTTTTTTTCTGCTGCTATCAATTGCCTCATGTCATGTGTCATACTCAATTTGTGCTAAAATTTCTTGTAGCTAAGCCTTTCTGCCTTTTATGGTAGTGCTCTTAAACATCCCTCAATTCTCCATTGCGCCATCCATTGCGCAACTGGCCCGACACACATCCCTCAATTCTCTACATGTTCAGGGCTGTGCTATATCACAGTGGGGGGGTGTTTGATTAGTATACATGAGACCCTTGATTCAAGTTCCAGCTACACCAAAAAGAATAAAATAATCCCATGTTCAGACCTAACAGATATTTCAGCATCTTTATTCCCTGAAGATACGCTTCTTAGGGTCATCTCACTTCCTACCCTAATCACAATTTTTTGCTCAACTTTCCTGTCCCAGTTACTCTGCAGATTACTTTTGCCTCTGCATTCTGGTGCCCTGCTTCCTGAATCCCTTGTCTTCCTCATTCTTGGTTTTGCTTCCTATTTTCATAGAGCACAGCTTCTAGTGGTTCATGATGAAGGCTTTCAATTTTCTCTCACTCCTGATGGAGGTATCTTGGTAAACAGTTAATTTAATAAAGATCTTGGTTTGGCAAGAAATTCTAGCTAGTGAGGATTCTAAGGCCAATATGTTTTACTGAAGCAATGAATGGCAGGATTCAGTTATTGGGTCTGTGAGTGCTAAGACATCTCTTCTCTGTATTGTGTTTTCCTCTCTAGAAATTCTGCAATCTAGTGTTTATTCCTACTGCTTGAAATTTCCATGGTGAAAGTGCCCTTGTGAGGCTTTTGTTCTGGAGACTTATTTGAGACTCCAGTGTTTTGTTTGTATGCTGGTCCTTTGAGGAACTGTTTCTCCTCTTATTTGTTTTTCACTTTTGTGGGTACCCTACTTGTGAGGTTTGGGATAATCAATAATAAAATGGGCCCAGATTTATGATGCTTAGTCTTGATTTGTGAGATTGAGAAGTCCCCAGGAGATGATTAAAGTACAGACTGGATGTTTCCAGAGACAACTAACTGTGGGGGCAGACATTCACCAAATATGGGTGCTACTACCCATGGGCTGGAGCCTAGATTAAATAGAAGGAAAAGAAGAACAAAGTCTGGGGCATAATCATTCTCTTTTGATACTTCCTGCCCACCATAGTTGGAGCGCTTGCTTTGTTCTACCATGTCTTCCCTCCAAGGTAAATTAATAGTTCTGAAACCATTAGCCAAAATAAATATTTCATCCCTTAAATTGTTTACCCCATTTATCTTTGTCTAAACAACAAAATCTCTAACACATGACACAATCACCAAATCAAAAATAAAAATCGACCAAGTTCTTAAATTTTGACACACAGAGACATTATATCCTATAGTTATAATATGGATATTCTTTATACCAAAAAGTAATTAATATATGTTTTAAATATATGTGCGATATGTGTAGTGATCAAATTAGCTAAGTTCAATTTAACTGAGTCAGAATTTAGCTCTATCTTTCTACCCATTTAACTGTTTTGAGTGTGTTTCCACACCTGTAATGCTGAGATGCTTATATTTAATTATGATAACTCAGTGAGAACATGTCTACAAAGAGGGAGATACAATGTCAGACCTATAGTAGGTACTCAGTAAACATTGTGTGACATTATTGATCTGAAGGCACATGTAGAACTGTGGAAGAAGTTAGGCCTATTAGTGAATTAGTAGGCAGTTCAGATTAGCATATGGCAGCACATAAGGAGGAGCTTGGCGACCCTTTACTTGCTGATATGGACAAAGCCAGTTTTGGCTGGTCAACATGCCCTGTAGAAGGGGCATGACTAAGAAACCTCACAAGCCATGCAAATGACGTCAGTTGCTGTGAGAAGCAATGGGAGTGCTGGACATCTCGATAAAACTCGTGGACCCTCAAGACTTCCTAGGATGGAGAGATAAGGCCATATATAAGCCAGAGGTTCCTTGTGGTCTCCCTCTTCCTCCAGCCCACACCAACTGAAAAGTCACACACAACAAGGTACTCCATTAACAGAATTTAGACCTTTATAGCCCAAGGCAAAGGGATAGCATAAAAGCTTCTGAGAGTTCGTTCTTTGAAGGCATCTGTCTTGGGGCCTCAGAGTGCCCAGAAAAGTGAGCAAGGCAAGCAGAGTTCAGAAGCTGCTTGGAGAGACTTTTGGCAGTGAGGTTTGCCCAGGCCAAAGAGATGGTGGAGGCAAGCCTAAGCTGAAGAAAAAATCCAGCTGCAATTTGGCAGTTGAAATACACTGACTTTATAAACCGGCCATAATTTGGTGGTAGAAATAAACTGGCCTTGCAAACCGGCAAAGTAAGGGCCAACGAACACTAAGCTTTGAAAAGTTTGACTGTCGAGACTGCCGTAAACCAAGTCATCCTACACGGACCTACACTAAGAATATTAATATCCTTTTAAGAAAGTTAAAATAGTGTTAAGTATTTTTAGATAAGTATTAGAGTGTTCTTAGGTATTAGGGTATTCTTAGATAGATTATAGATTTTAGATTATAGGTTTTAGGTATTTTATAGATGTTTGTTAAGTATTAATAAATACAAGTGTTTATAAATAAAAATATTCTGTTACAACCATCTCTTTCTATAAACATCCTAGGCTACTCTGTGAGTTATGAACACTCCACAAAAACAGGCCACTTGTTTGACTTGAGAATGGTGCATCTCAAGCTGGAGAGATGGCTCAGTCGTTACAAGGCTAGGCTCACAACAAAGTCTCTTACTTTCTGGACATGCTGATGAGCTGAAGAAGTTCTTTACCAGATTTTTTGATTTAGTTATGCTATTTAGATCCTCATTTGACCTGTGAAGGGAGATGGAGAACCAATGGAAGCAAAGAAGATGAATCCAAGCAGAAAAAAGTGCAGTCCTGCCTAAGCCGGCAGAACAGATATGGAGGGAACAAAGACCGAGTTCTGGGAATGAAAAGCAGAGATCAGAATGAGCCACCTACCTGTGCTGCTTTAGTGCAAAGGTTCTGTCACTGTGATGAGTGGCTTCCCCGGGAACAGTCTCAGAAGCAGCCCATGGGTCAATATCATTAGAGATGAAGATGAGAAGGGTGATGGAGATGGAGGCACAAATCTGCCAAGAGTTTTGGTTGCCAAGGCCATTTCATGCTACTGCTAAAAATAAGTTGTAGAGGAGGCTACAGTCTACTCCGTTGTATGTGATGGTTCCTAGGAAAGCATCTTATTGATAATGAAATGTCTATAGCACATTTGCTGAGTGATAGAGTAAGATCTCCAGCCAAATTCACATACTTATCCATCTGCAATTCTGAGGGGCATTGGTACCTTGACTCCATCCCATGGTTGCCACACTGCGCTGCTTCTATCATGATCTCTGTAGAACCAAAGTTAAGAAAAGGCAGAGACACATGTCAATGGAATGACTTTGGCTGCCTTTTGTTGACATCAGCTTATCTGAAAATCACTCAGGCCTCTAAAGTCCTGAACTTCTACTAAGGTTTATGAGGAAAAGTGGTAAACCCGGAGTGGGTAGAGCTGTTTCCTAGATCCGATTCTGCCCATTGTTCTGGGATAAAAATCATAATGCCTCAGTACTCCACTTCCCTTGTCTGTTTGTTATTTTATTCTTCTAGCTGAATTGTTTAACAGCCTTGGCTCAAATATCCCATGAGAATCTAGCAGAATCCAGACTACCCATAATTTTATGCATGTTGCAATGTTACAGATTAGCAAGAATTCATCATACATATGCAGACATCCTATCTGTGGAGCTAGATATGTACCCAACATACAAATTATTTGAGAAATGGAAAACTTAGGTCTTCACACTTGTGTGGCAAGAGCTCTACCCACTGAGCCATGTCCATGAGGGCATATTCTTGCTCTGTTACTTCCCTTCATAATTGGGGCTTCTATCAGTGTTGAGGTACATATGCTAACAATGTGTGAGCTTCCATTCAAGGAAAGTTATGCCAAGGTTTGGTAGGTTGTTCTCAAATCAGAGGGCATCAGCGTGGCCAGAATTCTCATCTAAAGAAGAAGAAAAGTCAACTTTCTGATTTCCACTTCCATCTTTCCATATTTCTCTGTTCACAGGAGCGTGCACACACACACTTTCTCTCTCTCTCTCTCTCACACACACACACACACACACACACACACACACACACACACACACAC